>CM038680.1:455321199-455828070 GCA_021605205.1 Aegilops longissima | reverse complement strand
CCGATAATATCCTGCGAGTCCGAGAAAGCTGCGGATCTCCTTGGTATGGTGGGTGGTCGCCAATCGGTGGTGATTCAACCTTGGCGGGATCAACTGCTATTCCTTCTCCTGAAATAACATGTCGAGGAATCAACTTCCTTCAACCAAAATTCACATTTGCTGAACTTGGCATACAAGCGATGTTCTCGAAGTTTCTCGAACTAGGCGCAAATGTTCCTTATGCTCTTCCTCGCTCTTGGAAAATCAATATATCATCGATGAACACCACGACAAACTTGTCCGGATATTCCATGAACACCTTGTTCATCAAATTCATAAGTATGTAGGAGCATTAGTCAATCCAAATGACATGACGGTATACTCATATAAACCATACACAGTAGTGAATGCTGTTTTGGGTATATCCTTTTCACGAATTTTCAAGCGATGATACCCGATCGAAGATCGATCTTAGAAAATACCTTGGCTCCAACTAGCTGATCAAATAGATCGTTAATCATCGGCGGAGGTACTTGTTCTTGATGGTTACTTCGTTCAATGCACGATAATCCACAACCATCCTCAAGCTTCCATCCTTCTTCTCTACCAAAAGCTGGGGCTCCCCAAGGTGATGAGCTTGGGCGAATATATCCTTTCTCCAACAACTCATTAATTTGATCCTTGATCTCTTTCAACTCATTCGGTGGCATCCGATAAGGTCTCTTGGATATTGGGGCTGTCTTGGGCAATAACTCAATCGGAAACTCAATGTCCTGTCCGGTGGCATTCTGGTAATTCCTCAGGAAACACATCGGGAAAGTCTTGCACTCTGGCACTTCCTCTGAACAACTCCGTGAGAATGCACTGATTCTTCATCTGGTGTGCTGGCTACATACTTGATCCTCTTACGCTCCGGGGTGGTGGCAGAATAGACTTCTTGAGCACGATCTATGTTCCTTCAAACTTTGACAACCAATCCATGCCTAGGATTACATCCAAGGTCTGGGTTTCCAACACTATGAGGTCCACGGAAATTTATGGTTCCCGATGTTGAGGTTGCATGACAGCCTCGCACGCCATCATTTCTCCTCTGCGGGCCCGACGAAGGGGGCTTCTAAGGGTTCTAGTGGGCAACCCGTACTTTTCCACAACTACCCTTGATATGAATGAATCGTTGCACGAGAATCAAAGAGAACCAAAACTGAGCGTGAATTCAATAAAACTTACCAACCACGATTATCCGGCTGATCATAGGCGTCCTCCACGTTGATGTGGTTCACACGAGCACGAGGGCGGATTTGGCTTCTTTCTTTGAGCCTCCATTGCCATTTCCATTCCTCTGCTTGGCCTCCGGGCGTCGGTGGCATAGTGCCTGTCTTCCGGCACTTGAGGCGGTGATGTGGCTCAGATCCTTCGAGCCGGGCAGAAGCGGTGCTGATTGCCATTACCATTGCCATTGCCATTGCCATGGCCGACTTGTTGTCTGGCTGCGGTTGTTCCCATTTCCTCCATGGTTATGACCTCCATGGTTATGATGGGTGTGCCCTCCCAGTATGGTGCATAACGGGGCTTGCTGAGCTCCGAGTTGTGCTTCCCTGGCTGTACTTCCGCTTGCGGCTTTCTATCTGCTGCTGCTTGCCTTCAAGAATGGTGGCCTTGTCTACCAGCTCCGGTAGTTGTTGAAGGTAGCCACAATAAGCTGCATGCTTAGTTCATCGTTGAGTCCCTCAAGGAACTTCTCACCGCTGCGGCATCTGTGGCCACATCATCGGGGCATAGCGAGCAAGCTTGCTGAATTCATCCACGTCTTGTGCCACGAGACGGTTCCCCTGGCGCAAGTTGCGGAACTCACGCTTCTTGGACTCATGGCTCCGGTGAGACATGGCGGTCGGAAGGCTGCTGGAATTGATCCCATGTGATGGCACCAATGGGAAAAGTGGCGGTGTAATTCTCCCACCAAGAAGCTGCAGTCCATCCGGTTGATGCTGTGAAAGCGCACCTTCTCGACATCGGTGCATCCAACGGTGACTAGCTCTCTTCCGACTTTGCGGAGCCAATCATCAGCCACAATCGGCTCGGTGCTACTAGAGAACATGGCGGATTCAACCTCGAAATCGAGTCAAGTTGTCCACGATGGGTGGTGGCGGTGGATTGTTGGCGTTGTTGTTACGATTACGAATAAGGAGCTGCATCGATGCATTCTGCTGCTGGAGCGGTGGGTGAGCTCGGCGGAAACCGATTGTCACGTCTCGGAGGCATCTGGTGTTTTGGAGGGGATGAGAAAATTAGAATAGAACAAGGGTCTATGAGGAATAACACTACCCATATGAATGCACAAACATAAACACACCAATCATTTATTCATTCCACTCAAACATGGTTCAAACTCGATTACAAAAGCTCATGACTAATCGAAGGGAAAACATCGGCCTAACTGATCGACGAAAAAGTAAAAGATAACATGGTGGTCGACTAAAAGTATTCATCAGTGGCTCCTCCTCTTGGGGTTTCCTTCAGTGGTACTCCCTTCAAAATCCTGATCATTGCTCACGAGGGGTCCTTCGTCTCCACTCGGATAAAGGTCCTCTCCCAAGTCCATCTTTTCCTCTATTGCGGCAAGCTTCATCTTCAGGTCGTCGACTATCTCCATGAAGTCCGTGATTTCTTCCTCATGGCCAAGGAAGTCTGCGCGTGCCTTCTCCTCCGATTCGATTCGCGGAACAAAAGCTTCAGTGTGTCTTGAGTTCTGGTAGTGCAGAATCTCCCGTTTCGAGAAGACACTCCAAGTCTGGATGTGAGAGAGTGGAATCGTCCTCAATGGTGCGGATGATATCTCCATTCCTTGCCTGCGAGAAACCATGGCGAGTCACGAGTGATCGAGCTCGGCCTGTACTCCTCTCGGAGATGTCCAAGTGCTCGATAGATCGCCACGTCCCTTCCGATGATCCGGTTGAACTCGGTGAACTCAAAGTCAATCGGCTCCGTGTGTCCTCGAAGGTTCTCCACAGGATATGCACCTCAATTAGCGGGTGTCCGTCGGAAGTGCATTAGTGGGCTTCGGTGATCGAGGTAGAGCTATCTTCACTGCTTCACCATCTGGACCAGCTTTCTTCGAAGGGCATCGTCTCATCGGGTGGCGAACTCCGTAGCAAAGCTGGGGTGAACTCGTGACCATCTAGAATGTTGAAAATAGGAGAAAAGTCGAGAATTGAGCAGGGGAGAATTACGGAATGAAAAGGATTCAAAGTAAATGGTCTCTTCCTATGGCTTTCCGATCCTAGGGGTTACGATCCTACGGTCGGCGTGTGCTCGATACCATCTCTGTGGCGACTGACCCAAAATTGGTCAAATCTACGTATGCATACCATCCCAAGATCATCTTTGGTACTCACGGTACATCGATAAAGTAATCAAAGTTCAATCACACTGAATATCATTAAGCGATTCTCATATAGAGTCTTTATTACAAGAGAATAAATTTGGCTCAAGGCCAACTCATGAGAAATAAACTACAAATCTGCGGAGCGTCGAAGATAAGCGAGTCCATCCGACTCAAAGGGCAATCGCCAAGCGCGGGCGTAGCCTCACTCTGATCGGAATATATCTACGCAACATAATACGTTGCAGCCATGTAGGTCAGCTTTTGGAATAAGCTGGCAAGTCATGAAGAATAACAATGATAAAGTTACTAACACTATATGCATTTTGGCTGTGGAGCTCTAAGTTTCATCATTTTGCGAAAAGCAAATTTTATCCTACTATAGTGGACTTGCTTGCAAATTACTACAATTGCTGGTAGTTATTGAGATGGTTCCGCCAACCAATATCTCGTTCCCAATTATTAAGTCATAAAACCCTCAAATTAATTCATTAGTTTTAGTGTTGAGATATCCGAATACTTCCAAGTTCGAGGCTCAAATGTCCATAACAGGGGACACGGCTAATCGATTAGATCTTTAACTCTGCAGAGGGTTGCACTTTCCCATAAGAATCATTCCCTCCTTTAAAGTCTTAGCACTTCATGGTGTTTGAAGGCGGGACCAGATAAACAGGGTCTTCAAAGAGTTCTTACAGCTCTGCGGTACCCATCAATCCTACCGTTCTTCTACATCTCGTAGTACCGTCCAGCCAGCGTCACTACTAGGGTCAACCCAGCGAGCCCATAATGGCTTGCGGCTGCTGAGTAACTTCGGTCATGGGGCATCCATCCTTCTCTTCGTGGCTGGGTGAAGCTTTCCGCAAGATGTCATGGCACTTCTCCATGCATCCGGCCACCTTGGGTTCTCAGGTGCCGTCAACAAATCCTCCACCAGTAGTGATTTCGAAGTCCATCTTGATCATTGTAGTTCATGGGGTTGTCATCATCATTGACTCTCACATCTTGCTTATGAATATCACTCATACCCAAAACCGTCTCTGAGCATAGCAAAGTAACTACTACGTCCGGGGTCATGGTAACAAGGGATTGGTTCATCCTACCACATGATACTACTCAAGTTTAATGACTTCAAGATTTCACTCTGCATGCATGGTGGGGTGGTGACAATTACTAATGCACAAAAACATAGGTATAGAAATAACATGATCAAAACTTGCCTTCTTGATGATCCTCGTAAGCTAAAATTAAGTAGTAGCAAGCTTAGCACTCAGGAAACTCTACCGAGACAAACAATAACACAATAAGCACAAAGCAATAGGATCACACAACATAACAAAAGTAACATAACACAACAAAACAACCAAAACCAAATCCAAAAGAAAACTCAAAGAAAACCAATTCAAAGTTTTTCCTACCTCAAACAATAACTAGAATAGTTTTATATAACAAAAATTCCTTAATATAACCTAATCATGGTTTTAAGTTAACTTAACGAGAAAAGGTTTCACTAAGCAACTAGGAGCAAAAAGAATTAATTTAAAAGCTATTAGGAAACTCCTATTAGGCTAATCCAATTCTATTAAGAAAAATAAATTAAAACTTTTATTAATTATAAATAAAAGTTCATCTACTAGAGTGACAGAAACTAACCTAGAATAACCAATCACATGTTAAAAATAAATTTATTTACTAATTAAATTAATAGGAAAACAACATCTAGCTAATTAATTAGGATTAATAAGATTCTGCTTAAAACTAATTATTTATTAATCCTAAAATACCCAAGTTAATTTCTATGGTTTGGCAATGTCAAAATAAAGTTGGGACAAAAGAATCATGCAAAAATAATTTTTCTAACTCAAGTTATAGCAGATTTACTATTCTGACTAAAACTAATTTAAAGCAATTTTAATTATTTTAAACATAGCTAAATATATATTCTACAGAAACTACATAAAATTTGCAATCCAACAAAAAAGAATCATCTAAAAATAATAAACAGAATAAAAGATATCAATTTTTCAAAATGAAACTATTCGCTAAAACAGAAAATCAAAATAAAAGAAAAAGGCCTAATGGGCCTATCTGTAGCGAGCGTTAAATAGCCTAACGGGCCTAGGGTTAAACTAAAATGAAGCGGGCAAAAAATAAACCTAACTAATCTAAACCGGAAAGAACCGGGCGGTTCGTTTTAAAAAATACCCCTTGGGGTTCTAATCGTGGCCGTCCGTTGGAGATCGGACGAGATGATCGGTGGCTTACGGAGTCCGTGGCAATGGCGGCGTGGCGAAGTCGTCGAGGTTCGGCGTCGGGAGCTCGAAGTCGCCGTCTTGAGTCTTGAGGAGGTCGGTGAGGAGTTTGGTGGGGTCGGGAAGGTCGGGGAGGGCTGGGCGTCGGTGGCGACTTTGGCGGAGGAGCTTGGTCTCGGCGTGCTCGGGAGAGAGAGGAGAGGGGCTCGGCGAGGCTAGGGGAATGGGGTGCGGAGGGTCGGCTTTTATAGCCAGGGCCTCGGCGGCGGGAGGCGATCAGGCGATCGGAATCCGGATCCCGGGATCCGCGATCTCAGCGGTCTGGCGATCGTGGGCGAGGGAAGAAGATGGGGCGGGCCCGCTGGTCGATGGGAGAGAGAGGAGGAGCGGCGGGTGGCGAGGCACAGGGGTTTGAGGCGAGGGAGTGAGGCGGTCGGGTGGGCTGGCAGTTGGCGAGTGGGCAGTGCTGGGCGAAGGCTTGAGGCTCTGTGGGCATTTGGGCAGGGTGGCCTATTTGGCGCCCGGGGGTTTTCTTTTAAAATTTTATTTTTAAATAAAACAAAAACAGAAATAAAACAATAACTATAAATATTTTATATAGGGTATATATATACCAAAATGATGGGGAATATTCCCTTTCATTTGAACATTTTCGAGGCAAAATCCAAACTTTATAAAAATCCATTTTTTCAAATTCAAATAAAATTCAGATTTGAATCCAAATCTTTTGGCAATGTTTTCCTCTGATATTTTTGGAGTGTCATGTTTGCTCCTCTCATACTTTTGATCAAGTATTTATCGGGCTTAGTTTTTGAAATGTTTCCCACTTGCCAAAGTTTGAAATTCAAATTCAAAACTCAAAATTCTCTGAAACTTCAAATGGCATTCAAATTCAAACAGGATGCATAGGATGCTTAGCTATAATTGTAAAACATTCCAAATAGGAAATTTGGGATGTTACAAACCTACCACCTTAAGATGAATCTAGCCCTCGAGATTGGGTTAACTAACAAATAGGTGCGGGTGGTCTCGAAGAAGATCTTCTTGGCGCTCCCGGTGGCTTCTTCCTCGGTGTGGTGACTCCACGGCACCTTGCAAAATTGATGACCTTGCTGCGGGTGACTCTGCTTGCAGTCTCGAGAATTGGACGGGTTTCTCCTTGTAAGTCAGATCCTTTGTCAAGCTGTATGGCCTCTAGGGACCTTGTGTCTCTCAACGGAACATCGGCCATGTCGGCATGACACTTCTTGGTGAGAAACATGGAAGACATCATGAACTCCGGACAATCCTTCCGGCAATTCCAACTTGTAAGCAACCTCTCCACGACGTTCGAGGATTTTGTAGGGGCCAATGAATCGGGGTGCTAACTTTCCCTTGACTCCAAACCTCTTGATTCCACGAAGTGGAGACACACGAAGATATGCTCGGTCTCCCACTTCGTAAGTCACTTCCTTGCGCTTACTGTCGGCATAACTCTTACATCTCATTGTGCTATCTTGAGCTGTCTCGAATCAGCTTGACTTTCTCTTGGAATCCTTGATAAGGTCGGAACGAAAAGTGATCGATCTCAACACTATCCTGACAATGGTGTTCGCACCTCCTTCCGTATAGAGCTTGAAAGGGCCATCTTCAAAGCTGGATTGATAAGCTGTTGTTGTAAGAGAACTCTGCGTATGGCAAATTATCATCCCAGCTAGACCCATAGTCTAGCACACAAGCTCTCAACATGTCCTCCGAATCTGATTGACTCTCTCGGTCTGTCCATCATCTGCGGATGAAAAGCTGTCTTGAATTCCAGCCTCGTACCCAAAGTTTCATGCAAGCTGCTTCCAAAACTTTGAGGTAAACTGCGTTCCTCTATCGACACGATTTTCCTCGGAACTCCATGCAGACATCGATCCTGGTCATGTATATCTTGGCCAACTTAGCTTTGGTATAGGTAGTCTTCACGGGAATGAAGTGAGCTACCTTGGTCAAACGATCAACCACTACCGGATAGAATCATAACTGAGCGGGTCTGGGTAATCTGTGATGAAATCCATTCCAAGTTTCTCCCATTTCCAATCGGGAATCGGCAAAGGTTGAAGTAACCTGCTGGCCGATGTTACGCCTTTACGTTGACAAACATCGCATCTGCTACGTACTCGGCAATATCCTTCTTCATACATCCACGAAACTTTGCTTCAAATCCGGTACATCTTGGTGTTACGGGGTGAATCGAATCTGGTGAATCATGAGCCTCTGAAGAATTAGCTTCTGAGCTCGGGATCATTGGGCACATAGATCGATCCTCGAACCATATAGTTCCGTGTTCATCCTTACGGAATCCTTTAGCTTTTCCTTCCTCCATCTTTTGCTTTATCTCATCAATTTCCTTGTCCGACTTACGGGCTTCACGAATCCTTTCGGCCAAAGTGGACTGAACTTCGAGTTGCAACAAATCCTTTGGAACTATCTCGATCGGAGATCTACGAGGTCATCGACTAACTCACAGGGTAATCCTCCTGCTTGTAAGAGTATTCACATAACTCTTACGGCTCAAAGCATCTGCTACAACATTAGCTTTACAGGTGGTAATGCAATCTCATGTCATAGTCCTTTATCAACTCTAGCCATCTCCTCTGCACGAGGTTCAATTCCTTCTGCGTGAAAATATATTTCAAGCTCTTGTGATCTGTGTAGACATCACAGCGGTTTCCGATGAGAAATGTCTCAGTCTTGAGTGCATGCACTCTGACTGCTAACTCCAAATCATGTGTGGCATAATTCATCTCATGAGGTCGTAGCTATGCGGAGGCATAAGCTACAACTTTACCTTCTGCATGACTACTCCTCCGAGTCCTTGGCGAGAAGCGTCTAATAAACCTGGTATTCCTTGTGTATGTCAGCAAAATCAACTTTGGGGCTGTAACCAACCGTTTCTTCAATTCTGAAAACTGGCTTCACATTCCTCGGTCCAAACATACTTGGCTTCCTTCTTCAACAGCTCAGTCATGGGCTTGGCAATCTTCGAAGTTCTCAATGAACCTCCGATAATATCCTGCGAGTCAGAGAAAGCTGCGGATCTCCTTGGTGAGGTGGGTGGCGCCAATCGGTGGTGATTCAACCTTGGCGGGATCAAGCTGCTATTCCTTCTCCTGAAATAACATGTCGAGGAATCCAACTTCCTTCAACCAAAATTCACATTTGCTGAACTTGGCATACAAGCTGATGTTCTCGAAGTTTCTCGAACTAGGCATAAATGTTCCTTATGCTCTTCCTCGCTCTTGGAAAATCAATATATCATCGATGAACACCACGACAAACTTGTCCAGATATTCCATGAACACCTTGTTCATCAAATTCATGAAGTATCAGGAGCATTAGTCAATCAAATGACATGACGGTATACTCATATAAACCATACACAGTAGTGAATGCTGTTTTGGGTATATCCTTTTCACGAATTTTCAAGCGATGATACCACGATCGAAGATCGATCTTAGAGAATACCTTGGCTCCAACTAGCTGATCAAACAGATCATTAATCATCGGCGAGAGGTACTTGTTCTTGATGGTTACTTCGTTCAATGCGATAATCCACAACCATCCTCAAGCTTCCATCCTTCTTCTCTACCAAAAAGCTGGGGCTCCCCAAGGTGATGAGCTTGGGCGAATATATCCTTTCTCCAATAACTCATTAATTTGATCCTTGATCTCTTTCAACTCATTCGGTGGCATCCGATAAGGTCTCTTGGATATTGGGGCTGTGCGGGGCAATAACTCAATCGAAACTCAATGTCCTGTCCGGTGGCATTCTGGTAATTCCTCCGAAACACATCGGAAAGTCTTGCACTCTGGCACTTCCTCTGAACAACTCCGTGAGAATACTGATTCTTCATCTGGCTGTGCTGGCTACATACTTGATCCTCTTACGCTCGGGGTGGTGGCAGAATAGACTTCTTGAGCACGATCTATGTTCCTTCAAACTTTGACAACCAATCCATGCCTAGGATTACATCCAAGGTCTGGGTTTCCAACACTATGAGGTCCACGGAAATTTATGGTTCCGATGTTGAGGTTGCATGACAGCCTCGCTTTGCCATCATTTCTCCTCTGCAGGCCCGACATGAAGGGGCTTCTAAGGGTTCTAGTGGGCAACCCGTACTTTTCCACAACTACCCTTGATATGAATGAATCGTTGCACGAATCAAAGAGAACCAAAACTGAGCGTGAATTCAATAAAACTTACCAACCACGATTATCGGCTGATCATAGGCGTCCTCCACGTCGATGTGGTTCACACGAGCACGAGGAGCGGTTTGGCTTCTTATTTGAGCCTCCATTGCCATTTCCATTCCTCTGCTTGGCCTCCGGGCAGTCGGTGGCATAGTGCCTGTCTTACGGCACTTGAAGTAGGTGATGTGGCTCAGATCCTTGAAGCCGGGGCAGAACAGTGCTGATTGCCATTACCATTGCCATTGCCATTGCCATGGCACGACTTGTTGTCTGGCTGCGGTTGTTCCCATTTCCTCCATGGTTATGACCTCCATGGTTATGATGGGTGTGCCCTCCGAGTATGGTGCATAGCAGGGGCTTCTGCTGAGCTCGAGTTGTGCTTCCCTGGCTGTACTTCCGCTTGCGGCTTTCTATCTGCTGCTGCTTGCCTTCAAGAATGGTGGCCTTGTCTACCAGCTCTGGTAGTTGTTGAAGGTAGCCACAATAAGCTGCATGCTTAGTTCATCATTGAGTCCCTCAAGGAACTTCTCTGCTGCGGCATCTGTGGCCACATCATCGGGGCATAGCGAGCAAGCTTGCTGAATTCATCCACGTCTTGTGCCTGATCACGGTTCCCTGGCGCAAGTTGCGGAACTCACGCTTCTTGAGACTCATGGCTCCAGTGAGACATGGCGGTCTGAAAACTGCTGGAATTGATCCCATGTGATGGCACCAATGGGAAAAGTGGCGGTGTAATTCTCCCACCAAGAAGCTGCAGGTCCATCCGGTTGATCTGTGACAAAGCGCACCTTCTCGACATCGGTGCATCCAGCGGTGACTAGCTCTCTTCCGACTTTGCGGAGCCAATCATCAGCCACAATCGGCTCAGTGCTACTAGAGAACACTGGCGGATTCAACCTCAGAAATCGAGTCAAGTTGTCCACAGTGGGTGGTGGCGGTGGATTGTTGGCGTTGTTGTTACGATTACGAATAAGGAGCTGCATCGGTGCATTACTGCTGCTTTGGAGCGGTGGGTGAGCTCGCGGGAAACCGATGTCACGTCTCGGAGGCATCTGGTGTTTTGGAGGGATGAGAAAATTAGAATAGAACAATGGTCTATGAGGAATAACACTACCCATATGAATGCACAAACATAAACACACCAATCATTTATTCATTCCACTCAAACATGGTTCAAACTCGATTACAAAAGCTCATGACTAATCGAAGGAAAACATCGGCCTAAGCGATCGGCGAAAAAGTAAAAGATAACATGGTGGTCGACTAAAAGTCTTCATCGATGGCGCCTCCTCTTGGGGTTTCCTTGATGGTACTCCTTCAAAATCCTGATCATTGCTCACGAGGGTCCTTCGTCTCCACTCGGATAAAGGTCCTCTCCCAAGTCCATCTTTTCCTCTATTGCGGCAAGCTTCATCTTGGTCGTCGACTATCTCCATGAAGTCCGTGATTTCTTCCTCATGGCCAAGAAAGTCGCGTGCCTTCTCCTCCAGTTCGATTCGCGGAACAAAAGCTTCAGTGTGTCTTGAGTTCTGGTAGTCTGAATCTCCGTTTCGAGAAGACACTCCAAGTCTGGATGTCGAGAGAGTGGAATCGTCCTCAATGGTGCGGATGATATCTCCATTCCTTGCCTGCGAGAAACCATGGCGAGTGCGAGTGATCGAGCTCGGCCTGTACTCCTCTCGGAGATGTCCAAGTGCTCGATAGATCGCCCGTCCCTTCCGATGATCCAGTTGAACTCGGTGAACTCAAAGTCAATAGGCTCCGTGTGTCCTCGAAGGTTCTCCACAGGATATGCACCTCAATCACATGGCGGGTGTCGTCGGAAGTGCATTAGTGGGCTTCGGTGATCGAGGTAGAGCTATCTTCAGCTGCTTCACCATCTGGACCAGCTTTCTTCGAAGGGCATCGTCTCATCGGGGTGGCGAGAACTCCGGTAGCAAAGCGGGGTGAACTCGCGGCCATCTAGAATGTTGAAAATAGGAGAAAGTCGAGAATTGAGCAGGGAGAATTACGGAATGAAAAGGATTCAAAGTAAATGGTCTCTTCCTATGGCTTTCCGATCCTAGGGGTTACGATCCTACGGTCGGCGTGTGCTCGATACCATCTCTGTGCGCGACTGACCCAAAATTGGTCAAATCTACGTATGCATACCATCCCAAGATCATCTTTGGTACTCACGATTACATCGATAAAGTAATCAAAGTTCAATCACACTGAATATCATTAAGCGATTCTCATATAGAGTCTTTATTACAAGAGAATAAATTTGGCTCAAGGCCAACTCATGAGAAATAAACTACAAATGCTGCTGAGCGTCGAAGATAAGCGAGTCCATCCGACTCCAAAGGGCAATCGCCAAGCGCGGGCGTAGCCTCACTCTGATCGAAATATATCTACGCAACATAATACGTTGCAGCCATGTAGGTCAGCTTTTGGAATAAGTGGCAAGTCATGAAGAATAACAATAATAAAGTTACTAACACTATATGCATTTTGGCTGTGGAGCTCTAAGTTTCATCATTTTGCGAAAAGCAAATTTTATCCTACTACGATGGACTTGCTTGCAAATTACTACAATTGTTGGTAGTTATTGAGATGGTTCCGCCAACCAATATCTAGTTCCCAATTATTAAGTCATAAAACCCTCAAATTAATTTATTAGTTTTAGTGTTGAGATATCCGAATACTTCCAAGTTCGAGGCTCAAATGTCCGTAAGCAAGGGACACGGCTAATCGATTAGATCTTTAACTCTGCGAGAGGGTTGCGCACTTTCCCATAAGAATCATTCCCTCCTTTAAAGTCTTAGCACTTCATGGTGTTTGAAGGCGGGACGAGATAAACGAGGTCTTCAAAGAGTTCTTACGGCTCTGCGGTACCCATCAATCCTACCGTTCTTCTACATCTCGTAGTACCGTCCAGCCAGCGTCACTACTAGGGTCAACCCAGCGAGCCCATAATGGCTTGCGGCTGCTGCAGTAACTTCGGTCATGGGGCATCCATCCTTCTCTTCGTGGCTGGGTGAAGCTTTCCGCAAGATGTCATGGCACTTCTCCATGCATCCGGCCCCACTGGGTTCTCCAGGTGCCGTCAGCAAATCCTCCACCCGATAGTGATTTCGAAGTCCATCTTGATCATTGTAGTTCATGGGGTTGTCATCATCATTGACTCTCACATCTTGCTTATGAATATCACTCATACCCAAAACCGTCTCTGAGCATAGCAAAGTAACTACTACGTCCGGGGTCATGGTAACAAGGGATTGGTTCATCCTACCACATGATACTACTCAAGTTTAATGACTTCAAGATTTCACTCTGCATGCATGGTGGGGTGGTGACAATTACTAATGCACAAAAACATAGGTATAGAAATAACATGATCAAAACTTGCCTTCTTGATGATCCTCGTAAGCTAAAAAGTCGTAGTAGCAAGCTTAGCACTCAGGAAACTCTACCAAGACAAACAATAACACAATAAGCACAAAGCAATAGGATCACACAACATAACAAAAGTAACATAACACAACAAAACAACCAAAACCAAATCCAAAAGAAAACTCAAAGAAAACCAATTCAAAGTTTTTCCTACCTCAAACAATAACTAGAATAGTTTTATATAACAAAAATTCCTTAATATAACCTAATCATGGTTTTAAGTTAACTTAACAGAAAAGGTTTCACTAAGCAACTAGGAGCAAAAAGAATTAATTTAAAAGCTATTAGGAAACTCCTATTAGGCCTAATCCAATTCTATTAAGAAAAATAAATTAAAACTTTTATTAATTATAAATAAAATTTCATCTACTAGAGTGACAGAAACTAACCTAGAATAACCAATCACATGTTAAAAATAAATTTATTTACTAATTAAATTAATAAGAAAACAACATCTAGCTAATTAATTAGGATTAATAAGATTCTGCTTAAAACTAATTATTTATTAATCCTAAAATACCCAAGTTAATTTCTATGGTTTGGCAATGTCAAAAATAAAGTTGGGACAAAAGAATCATGCAAAAATAATTTTTCTAACTCAAGTTATAGCAGATTTACTATTCTGACTAAAACTAATTTAAAGCAATTTTAATTATTTTAACATAGCTAAATATATATTCTACAGAAACTACATAAAATTTGCAATCCAACAAAAAAGAATCATCTAAAAATAATAAACAGAATAAAAGATATCAATTTTTCAAAAGCGAAACTATTACGCTAAAACAGAAAATCAAAATAAAAGAAAAAGGCCTAATGGGCCTATCTTTGTACCTGAGCGTTAAATAGCCTAACGGGCCTAGGGTTAAACTAAAATGAACCGGGCAAAAAAATAAACCTAACTAATCTAAACCGGAAAGAACCGGGCGGTTTTTTAAAAAATACCCCTTGGGGTTCTAATCGTGGCCGTCGTTGGAGATCGGACGAGAGGATGATCGGTGGCTTACGGAGTCCGTGACAATGGCAATGGCGAAGTCGTCGAGGTTCGGCGTCGGGAGCTCGAAGTCGCCGTCTTGGTCTGGGAGGTCGGTGAGGAGTTTGGTGGGGTCGGGAAGGTCGGGGAGGTGGGGCGGCGGTGGCGACTTTGGCGGCGGAGGAGCTTGGTCTCGGCGTGCTCGGGAGAGAGAGGAGAGGGCTCCGGCGAGGCTAGGGGAATGGGGTGCGGAGGGTCGGCTTTTATAGCAGGGCCTCGGGCGGCCGGGGAGGCGATCAGGCGATCGGAATCCGGATCGCCGGGATCCGCGATCTCAGCAGTCTGGCGATCGTGGGCGAGGGAAGAAGATGGGGCGGGCCCCCTGGTGATGGGAGAGAGAGGAGGAGAGGCGGGTGGCGAGGCACAGGGGTTTGAGGCGAGGAGTGAGGCGGTCGGGTGGGCTGGCAGTTGGCAGTGGGCAGTGTTGGCTGGGCAGCCTTGAGGAGGCTGTTGCATTTGGAGCTGGGTGGCCTAGCTGGCGCCAGGGTTTTTTCTTTTAAAATTTTATTTTTAAATAAAACAAAAACAGAAATAAAACAATAACTATAAATATTTTATATAGGGTATATATATACCAAAATGATGGGGAATATTCCCTTTCATTTGAACATTTTTCGAGGCAAAATCAAACTTTATAAAAATCCATTTTTTCAAATTCAAATAAAATTCAGATTTGAATCCAAATCTTTTGGCAATGTTTTCCTCTGATATTTTGGAGTGTCATGTTTGCTCCTCTCATACTTTTGACAAGTATTTATCGGGCTTAGTTTTTGAAATGTTTCCCACTTGCCAAAGTTTGAAATTCAAATTCAAAACTCAAAATTCTCTGAAACTTCAAATGGCATTCAAATTCAAGCAGGATGCATAGGATGCTTAGCTATAATTGTAAAACATTCCAAATAGGAAATTTGGGATGTTACAAACCTACCACCTTAAGATGAATCTAGCCCTCGAGATTGGGTTAACTAACAAATAGGTGCGGGTGGTCTCGAAGAAGATCTTCTTGGCGCTCCCAGTGGCTTCTTCCTCGGTGTGGTGACTCCACAGCACCTTGCAAAATTGATGACCTTGCTGCGGGTGACTCTGCTTGCAGTCTCGAGAATTGGACGGGTTTCTCCTTGTAAGTCAGATCCTTTGTCAAGCTGTATGGCCTCTAGGGGCCTTGTGTCTCTCAACGGAACATCGGCCATGTCGGCATGACACTTCTTGGTGAGAAACATGGAAGACATCATGAACTCCGGACAATCCTTCCGGCAATTCCAACTTGTAAGCAACCTCTCCACGACGTTCGAGGATTTTGTAGGGGCCAATGAACCGGGGTGCTAACTTTCCCTTGACTCCAAACCTCTTGATTCCACGAAGTGAGACACACGAAGATATGCTCGGTCACCCGCCGTAAGTCACCTCCTTGCGCTTCTTGTCGGCATAACTCTTACATCTCATTGTGCTATCTTGAGCTGTCTCGAATCAGCTTGACTTTCTCTTGGAATCCTTGATAAGGTCGGAACGAAAAGTGATCGATCTCAACACTATCCACGACAATGGTGTTACGCACCTCCTTAGTATAGAGCTTGAAAGGGCCATCTTCAAACTGGATTGATAAGCTGTTGTTGTAAGAGAACTCTGCGTATGGCAAATTATCATCCCAGCTAGACCCATAGTCTAGCACACAAGCTCTCAACATGTCCTCGAGAATCTGATTGACTCTCTCGGTGCATCCATCATCTGCGGATGAAAAGCATCTTGAATTCCAGCCTCGTACCCAAAGTTTCATGCAAGCTGCTTCCAAAACTTTGAGGTAAACTGCGTTCCTCTATCGACACGATTTTCCTCGGAACTCCATGCGGACATCGATCCTGGTCATGTATATCTTGGCCAACTTAGCACTGGTATAGGTAGTCTTCACGGGAATGAAGTGAGCTACCTTGGTCAAGCGATCAACCACTACCGGATAGAATCATAACTGAGCGGGTCTGGGTAATCTGTGATGAAACCCATTCCAAGTTTCTCCCATTTCCAATCGGGAATCGGCAAAGGTTGAAGTAACCTGCTGGCCGATGTTACGCCTTCACGTTGACAAACGCCATACTGCTACGTACTCGGCAATATCCTTCTTCATACATCCACGAAACTTTGCTTCAAATCCGGTACATCTTGGTGTTACCGGGGTGAATCAATCTGGTGAATCATGAGCCTCTGAAGAATTAGCTTCTGAGCTCGGGATCATTGGGCACATAGATCGATCCTCGAACCATATAGTTCCGTGTTCATCCTTACGGAATCCTTTAGCTTTTCCTTCCTCCATCTTTTGCTTTATCTCATCAATTTCCTTGTCCGACTTACGGGCTTCACGAATCCTTTCGGCCAAAGTGGACTGAACTTCGAGTTGCAACAAATCCTTTGGAACTATCTCGATCGGAGATCTCGAGGTCATCGACTAACTCACAGGGTAATCCTCCTGCTTTGTAAGAGTATTCACATAACTCTTACGGCTCAAAGCATCTGCTACAACATTAGCTTTACAGGTGGTAATGCAATCTCATGTCATAGTCCTTTATCAACTCTAGCCATCTCCTCTGCACGAGGTTCAATTCCTTCTGCGTGAAAATATATTTCAAGCTCTTGTGATCTGTGTAGACATCACAGCGGTTTCCGATGAAATGTCTCCAGTCTTGAGTGCATGCACTCTGACTGCTAACTCCAAATCATGTGTGGCATAATTCATCTCATGAGGTCGTAGCTATGCGGAGGCATAAGCTACAACTTTACCTTCTGCATGACTACTCCTCCGAGTCCTTGGCGAGAAGCGTCTAATAAACTGGTATTCCTTGTGTATGTAAGCAAAATCAACCTTTGGGCTGTAACCAACCGTTTCTTCAATTCTGAAAACGGCTTCACATTCCTCGGTCCAAACATACTTGGCTTCCTTCTTCAACAGCTCGGTCATGGGCTTGGCAATCTTCGAGAAGTTCTCAATGAACCTCCGATAATATCCTGCGAGTCAGAAAAGCTGCGGATCTCCTTGGTATGGTGGGTGGCGCAAATCGGTGGTGATTCAACCTTGGCGGGATCAACTGCTATTCCTTCTCTGAAATAACATGTCAGAGGAATCAACTTCCTTCAACCAAAATTCACATTTGCTGAACTTGGCATACAAGCGATGTTCTCGAAGTTTCTCGAACTAGGCATAAATGTTCCTTATGCTCTTCCTCGCTCTTGGAAAATCAATATATCATCGATGAACACCACGACAAACTTGTCCGGATATTCCATGAACACCTTGTTCATCAAATTCATGAAGTATCAGGAGCATTAGTCAATCAAATGACATGACGGTATACTCATATAAACCATACACAGTAGTGAATGCTGTTTTGGGTATATCCTTTTCACGAATTTTCAGCGATGATACCACGATCGAAGATCGATCTTAGAAATACCTTGGCTCCAACTAGCTGATCAAATAGATCGTTAATCATCGGCAGAGGTACTTGTTCTTGATGGTTACTTCGTTCAATGCGATAATCCACAACCATCCTCAAGCTTCCATCCTTCTTCTCTACCAAAAGCTGGGGCTCCCCAAGGTGATGAGCTTGGGCGAATATATCCTTTCTCCAACAACTCATTAATTTGATCCTTGATCTCTTTCAACTCATTCGGTGGCATCCGATAAGGTCTCTTGGATATTGGGGCTGTCTTGGGGCAATAACTCAATCGAAACTCAATGTCCTGTCGGTGGCATTCTGGTAATTCCTCAGGAAACACATCGGGAAAGTCTTGCACTCTGGCACTTCCTCTGAACAACTCCGTGAGAATGCACTGATTCTTCATCTGGCTGTGCTGGCTACATACTTGATCCTCTTACGCTCCGGGGTGGTGGCGAGAATAGACTTCTTGAGCACGATCTATGTTCCTTCAAACTTTGACAACCAATCCATGCCTAGGATTACATCCAAGGTGCAGGTTTCCAACACTATGAGGTCCACGGAAATTTATGGTTCCCGATGTTGAGGTTGCATGACAGCCTCGCTGCCATCATTTCTCCTCCTCTGGGCCCGACATGAAGGGGCTTCTAAGGGTTCTAGTGGGCAACCGTACTTTTCCACAACTACCCTTGATATGAATGAATCGTTGCACGAATCAAAGAGAACCAAAACTGAGCGTGAATTCAATAAAACTTACCAACCACGATTATGCGGATGATCATAGGCGTCCTCCACATCGATGTGGTTCACACGAGCACGAGGAGCGGTTTGGCTTCTTATTTGAGCCTCCATTGCCATTTCCATTCCTCTGCTTGGCCTCCGGGCGGTCGGTGGCATAGTGCCTGTCTTACGGCACTTGAAGCGGTGATGTGGCTCAGATCCTTGGGCCGGGCAGAACGATGCTGATTGCCATTACCATTGCCATTGCCATTGCCATGGCACGACTTGTTGTCTGGCTGCGGTTGTTCCCATTTCCTCCATGGTTATGACCTCCATGGTTATGATGGGTGTGCCCTCCGAGTATGGTGCATAGCGGGCTTGCTGAGCTCCCGAGTTGTGCTTCCCCTAGCTGTACTTCCGCTTGCGCTTTCTATCTGCTGCTGCTTGCCTTCAAGAATGGTGGCCTTGTCTACCAGCTCTGGTAGTTGTTGAAGGTAGCCACAATAAGCTGCATGCTTAGTTCATCGTTGAGTCCCTCAAGGAACTTCTCTGCTGCGGCATCTGTGGCCACATCATCGGGGCATAGCGAGCAAGCTTGCTGAATTCATCCACGTCTTGTGCCACGATGCGGTTCCCCTGGCGCAAGTTGCGGAACTCACGCTTCTTGGACTCATGGCTCCGGTGAGACATGGCGGTCGGAAGGCCTGCTGGAATTGATCCCATGTGATGGCACCAATGGGAAAAGTGGCGGTGTAATTCTCCCACCAAGAAGCTGCAGGTCCATCCGGTTGATCTTGTGACAAAGCGCACCTTCTCGACATCGGTGCATCCAACGGTGACTAGCTCTCTTCCGACTTTGCGGAGCCAATCATCAGCCACAATCGGCTCAGTGCTACTAGAGAACACTGGCGGATTCAACCTCGAAATCGAGTCAAGTTGTCCACGATTGGGTGGTGGCGGTGGATTGTTGGCGTTGTTGTTACGATTACGAATAAGGAGCTGCATCGGTGCATTCTGCTGCTGGAGCAGCTGGGTGAGCTCCGGCGGGAAACCAGTGTCACATCTCGAAGGCATCTGGTGTTTTGGAGGGGATGAGAAAATTAGAATAGAACAAGGGTCTATGAGGAATAACACTACCCATATGAATGCACAAACATAAACACACCAATCATTTATTCATTCCACTCAAACATGGTTCAAACTCGATTACAAAAGCTCATGACTAATCGAAGGAAAACATCGGCCTAAGCGATCGCGAAAAAGTAAAAGATAACATGGTGGTCGACTAAAAGTCTTCATCGATGGCGCCTCCTCTTGGGGTTTCCTTGATGGTACTCCTTCAAAATCCTGATCATTGCTCACGAGGGTCCTTCGTCTCCACTCGGATAAAGGTCCTCTCCCAAGTCCATCTTTTCCTCTATTGCGGCAAGCTTCATCTTGGTCGTCGACTATCTCCATGAAGTCCGTGATTTCTTCCTCATAGCCAAGGAAGTCTGCGTGCCTTCTCCTCCGAGTTCGATTCGCGGAACAAAAGCTTCCGTGTGTCTTGAGTTCTGGTAGTCGAATCTCCGTTTCTCGAGAAGACACTCCAAGTCTGGATGTACGAGAGAGTGGAATCGTCCTCAATGGTACGGATGATATCTCCATTCCTTGCCTGCGAGAAACCATGGCGAGTGCGGTGATCGAGCTCGGCCTGTACTCCTCTCGGAGATGTCCAAGTGCTCGATAGATCGCCACGTCCCTTCCGATGATCCAGTTGAACTCGGTGAACTCAAAGTCAATCGGCTCCGTGTGTCCTCGAAGGTTCTCCACAGGATATGCACCTCAATCCTGTGGCGGGTGTCGTCGGAAGTGCATTAGTGGGCTTCCGGTGATCGAGGTAGAGCTATCTTCAGCTGCTTCACCATCTGGACCAGCTTTCTTCGAAGGGCATCGTCTCATCGGGTGGCGAGAACTCCGGTAGCAAAGCTGGGGTGAACTCGGCGACCATCTAGAATGTTGAAAATAGGAGAAGAGTCGAGAATTGAGCAGGGAGAATTACGGAATGAAAAGGATTCAAAGTAAATGGTCTCTTCCTATGGCTTTCCGATCCTAGGGGTTACGATCCTACGGTCAGCGTGTGCTCGATACCATCTCATGGCGACGACCCAAATTGGTCAAATCTACGTATGCATACCATCCCAAGATCATCTTTGGTACTCACGGTACATCGATAAAGTAATCAAAGTTCAATCACACTGAATATCATCAAGCGATTCTCATATAGAGTCTTTATTACAAGAGAATAAATTTGGCTCAAGGCCAACTCATGAGAAATAAACTACAAATGCTGCGGAGCGTCGAAGATAAGCGAGTCCATCCGACTCAAAGGGCAATGCATAAGCGCGGGCGTAGCCTCACTCTGATCGAAATATATCTACGCAACATAATACGTTGCAGCCATGTAGAATCAGCTTTTGGAATAAGTGGCAAGTCATGAAGAATAACAATAATAAAGTTACTAACACTATATGCATTTTGGCTGTGGAGCTCTAGGTTTCATCATTTTGCGAAAAGCAAATTTTATCCTACTACGGTGGACTTGCTTGCAAATTACTACAATTGTTGGTAGTTATTGAGATGGTTCCGCCAACCAATATCTAGTTCCCAATTATTAAGTCATAAAACCCCTCAAATTAATTTATTAGTTTTAGTGTTGAGATATCCGAATACTTCCAAGTTTCGAGGCTCAAATGTAAAGTAACAGGGGACACGGCTAATCGATTAGATCTTTAACTCTGCAGAGGGTTGCGCACTTTCCCCAAGAATCATTCCCTCCTTTAAAGTCTTAGCACTTCATGGTGTTTGAAGGCGGGACCAGATAAACAGGGTCTTCCAAAGAGTTCTTACAGCTCTGCCGGTACCCATCAATCCTACCGTTCTTCTACATCTCGTTGTACCGTCCAGCCAGCGTCACTACTAGGGTCAACCCAGCGAGCCCATAATGGCTTGCGGCTGCCTTTGAGTAACTTCGGTCATGGGGCATCCATCCTTCTCTTCGTGGCTGGGTGAAGCTTTCGCATGAGATGTCATGGCACTTCTCCATGCATCCGGCCACCTTTGGGTTCTCGGTGCCCGTCAACCTTCCTCCACCCAGTAGTGATTTCGAAGTCCATCTTGATCATTGTAGTTCATGGGGTTGTCATCATCATTGACTCTCACATCTTGCTCTAACAACGCAGGACGAAGCGCGTTCCATTCGGTGAGTGACGTGGAGGGTCCAGCGTGCCGGGCTACAACGCAAACGCGACAAGAGCGATGTCTGAGTCAAAACCGATTGACCGGTCGTCACGGAACTACTATTCACACGAGAACCTTCGCTGCTCGGCCTCGCCAGCCACGCCCTAAAACCACACCAAATCTCAGCCCATTCCCCACCTTTCGATCCCTAGCCGCATCAAGCGCCCCTAGTTATTTGGAAAGCCATGGTGTGCCGCAAGATCACTTACTACAAGATCTTGTATTTGGGCGCCTTGCGAAATCGCGGCGGCGGTTGGCGCCACAGACCTCCGTTCCCAAGCTCGCTGCGGCGGGCCAATCCCGAGTTCTCTGGAGCCAAGCTACGAGGAGGAGGAAGCCGATCAATGTTCGCTGCGGAGGTGCGTGCGCGAAGGCCCCGATGGGTATGAGGCGATGAACGTCGACTTCGTGCCGGCGTCCGAGTCCCACATGGTGCAGGCGGACCAGCGGTTCAACATGGTGATACTAAAGGAGGACCGGGAGGCAGAGGCTCAACTCGACGCGGAGCGCGCGCATGCCGCTGCCATCGAGGCTCTCCTGCAGGCGGAACCGGTTGTCGTGGATGTGAACCGGGCGATGGAGGCTCAACTTGAGGCGGAGCGCGCGGATGCCGCTGCCATCGAGGCCCTCCTGCGGCGGAACCGGACGTCTGGACATGAACAGGCGGCGAGAGGCTCGACTTCGACACAGAGCGCGCGGTGCCGCTCTCATCAGCGCCCTCTGCGGCGGAACCGGAAGTCTGGACTTGAACCGGGAGGCGGAGGCTTGACTCGGCGCGGCGCGCGGATGGCGCTGCCATCAAGGCCCTCCTGCGCAGCGGAACGGGCGTCCTCGACTTGAACGGGCTGTGCTCTTGTCCGTGCAGAGCGCCCATGACGCTCCTCTTGAGCGAGTAGCTTGAGGCCGAGGACAACCACGGTGCGGAGACACACGTCGGCAGCGGACGGCTGGTTCGCGCCGGCAGCCAAAACGACGAGGCCGTCTCTTTCCGCGAGCGATGATAGTTTTTCTTTATGTTGTTGTTTTATGGATCTTTTGCTGTGTAAAACATACTATTTGTTATGCAAGTCGCTGACTTGGGTCGATCTACCATTTCAAGGCGGTTGGATGAATATCCTCGTCTCCTAACCCTTCTTTCCTTCTTCCTCACCTCTTCTTCTTCCCCAAGCAGACCACCTTGCGGGCGTCGGATACTCCCAAACATGCGGTTGGATAGACATACTCTATGAGCGAAAATTATGTGTCAGCGATAGGATGGCGAGTTTGGTTTGTTCACATGCGACAGCATGTGTCGATGAGTCGTTCCTTGGTTGGGTTTGCGGCGTGCGGGAGGCGATTGTGTGAGGTGCGGTGCGACCCATGGCGTGTAGGAGCGATCGTGTGAGGATGCGGTGCAACCGCGACAGCTGTGCGCAAGTGTACCTCCTTCTCATTTTGAAAACTTTAGGCAAGCTTGGCAAAAATGTGTGTCGAAGTTTGGCAATGCAAGGCCTAGACCCAAACAGGATAAGTACGTACGTACTAGGAGTACTAGTGTTAAAAAAGAAAGGCGGGGTTTTCCTTCGTGGGATTTAATCGATACAAATCCTCGTTTCACGTGTCAATTAATGCGTATTTTTTTCTCGAAAGACCAAAGAGATAACCATCTCACTCCTCATCGTGTACAAAAAAATGGAGGTAGTAACTATATTTGAATTCCTTGCCCATTGCGGTGACGTCGACTTTTTTTTGTGGTTTGGCGAAGTGCGTTCGACGGAGAACGCCATTGAGGGAGACCACGGTAAGTCGTTCGCAAATGCCGCCCGCAAACCGAGACAACCGCCTTATTTGCATCCAGGAAGTCCTTTACTAGTACTACTACTAGGAGTACTAGTGCGGTGAGATGGCTTCCCGAAGAAGCGGAGTCAGCGAAGAGTGAAAGGATAGTTGCTTCGTCCGTGCTTTGTGATTTGACGCCTCACTGCTTTGTGATTTGTGATAGAAGGGACAGGGGAGTAGACTCATGCTCTATCTTGTACTACATGCATCCAAGCATGGGAGAAAGAGGAGAGGCGTTGCATTTTCTATTCCTTCAATCAATCAATCGAGGAGCTTGGTTCCATCTTTTGGCTTTGGCAACACCGTCCACAATGGTTCCCACGATGCCAAAAGCTATTTTCACATTTGGCTACACATTGTGGATGCCCTTAACCGTACCACTTGGTTTTGCTCCTGTGTGCTATCTATACAAATCTCAATTATATTGATCTAAAATTATAGAATCAAAGATTAGTAAAAGGAGGTGATTTTGCAGCGCGGATGGCGGGGAGGTTTCTTATTTTGGAGGGCGTTGTCTGGCGGTTTGCTAACATGCGGTCCCCGTGTCGGTGCTTTACCAAGCTGATCCGCGTCCCACATGAGGCAGAACAACGGCGAAGCAACACGTGGTTAAGTTGAAGAAGATGAGGAGAAGCGGATTCAGCAGTGAAATGATGGTTGCCGTCCCTCAACTTCTTTTTAGCATTATTACTTCGTCCCTCCAACTTAAGCTGTGGGAAAGGTGCAACTTTGTGATTTGCGCCTCATTGCTCATTACTACGCCGGCGCCATGGTGGGGTGCTTCACCCGGCTGCTCTGCATCTTGTATTCGGTATGGCACGTGGAACCGGTAGCTTGATGTCCCACATGTCGTGAACGGGACTAGAAGATTTATGAAAGCGGGCACTCCACTCTTCGACGAGGAGTAGATGACCTGACGGCCCGATGAACTGTCACTTGTCTTGTATAGTACTATAGTTTTGCTGTTTCATACGATCCATCAATACAAACCCGATTAAGCAGGAAAGGCGGGATTTTTCCTTGTGGTGATAATCTTGGCCATACATTTCAAAGGCAATTTTAATGTATGCAAACTGAATAATTATAAGTAACAATATGATATCTAGTAAAACTAAAAACATATATGATTTATTGTGTTAGAGTGTAGTAGTAGTGTTGTATTGCAAAGTTGTTAGATGTAACATGCGAGAATGTGTAGAGATGTAGTTTTGGAGGGCCTACAGAGAGAAAAGCGTAATACGGTCATCGAACTTCAGAATAAGCTGATTACGGTCACTATATACGTTTTGCGGTGCTTATCCGGTCACTTGCTCACAGTTCAGCATCGGATTGCACTCTATTGACCGGCCAAATAGTCTGCGTGGCGCCATGTTGACTAGTTAAATTGACCATGTTCCTTATGGGTCCCACCTGTCAGTTCACATAGGGAAAAGGTCAGATAAACACAAATTTACGCAGGCGCGACAAGGCTCCAACCCGTGCGTGGGAATCACCTGGTTGTGTATGTATGCATCGAGGGCTGATGTGTGCGCATGCACGTGTAGGTTGAGCACTTGAGCGTGAGAGTGTGTGTTGGTCGTGTGGTGTACTGGTGTGTGCATGCATGTGTGCATGTGTGCGTGTGAGTGTTGCGTGCGTGCGTGGCTGCATGTGTACGTGTGAGTGTTGCGTGCGTGCGTGGGTGCATGTGTTTGTGTGAGTGTTGCGTGGATGGAGTTTGTGTGCACGCGTGCGTGTGTGTATAATCACCACACCAGCTCTTGTGTGTTAAAACAGACGACTCAGCATACCAATACAAGGCCACCTTGTCCGCTGTGCCCGCGGTCATGACTTGAACCACCGTCAAAATATTTTTTGTCGTTTGTTTTCATTCTTACAAGCAAGATGCCCGTGCATTGCACGTAACATCAAGATGCATTTGTATGACTTGTTTATCTTGTGAGAGAAAAGGATGAACGAGGGAAGGCCTTATTTGCAAATGTGGAGAGGTGTGTGGGTACCTTTTTGCAAAATTGCCATAATTTCTTTCCTATCCGTCAGATATAAATCGGATGGCCTATATTGCAGGATGGCAGGCACACCATCATCACCAACTCTGTTTTTTATAAGTGTATTTTATGTATTTTATAATAGTGTAGATGTAGAGTAGATACAAGTCGACAGGTGGGCACGATGTTAGTGAGATAATGCGATGCAACACTAGAGGTGCCACGTGGAGCGTTTAAGCTGATCAACTAGTCATGTCATGAGCAAATACAAAGTTGTACGGTGAGCCCGTGATTGTATAATAACCACTAAGCGTAAGCGGTGACCGTAATGAGTGGATTATAAAGTCCAATGTATGTATCGTGCTTTCGCTTCAAATACAATGATCGTCATTGCATATATCGCGAGATAAAGATGAAACACGCGTGATTTTTCTGGGGCTTACTTTTAGAGGACACGGAGATAGTTTTGTGTGCATACGTGAAAAGGCGTCAGGGGGGTCACGATGGAGAGAGAGATGCTCTTCGTTTCTCTTTATTATGACTAACTTTGTATATAGTATAAAAATATACAAATTCACAGTGCGGAATAAATATCATTGTGGGCACCATGCAAATTAGCGTTCGTACTCCTCCATATAACTTTGTAATGTTGTATATATGTAGAACCTCTAAAATAATTTTTTGGCCACACTTTATTCAAAAGGAATGTTGTATGCAAAATAAGCGTGAAGAGAGGGCTTTTTAGATCAATGGGTGCGTGATGTAACATGTGTGAATGTGTAGTTGATGCATTTGGCGGGGCCTAGAGAGGTATGTGTGTGTATTACGATTCGAGAGAGGCATGGATAGGGGGCCGACGGGGGGGCGTGGGAGAGATAGCACGAGAAATGAGAGTGGTCTAGAGAGAGAGCGAATATGGCGTCACGACAAGAGATTCCATTCCCTTGAGTGTGTATATGCAAGGGGGAGGAATAGAGGCACCAGGAGAAATTTTGTGTGTGGTGTTTGTGTTGGTATGTGTGGGTGTGAGAAGATAATGAGACGTGGGGGCAGAGGGTGTGTCACCGTGTGAGGTCCGGTGGGTCGAGGTGAGGCCCTTCGTTCGGTTCCGTCCTGCGCCACATTGGTGACCCATGACACATTTAGGAAGACCCATGGATGACTAGTCGTACAAGACAAAGATAGCAGAATTGTGAAGGACTCTGTGTCCCTTGACAAAGCCGGCTAGGATTTGTAACCCTAGGTTCTTGGACTAAGGTAACCCTTTATCTACGATATTACTATTCATCCAACCTAACTTTAAGGGCATCCTACAAAATGCTCTGCTAGAATCATACTCGTCGATTAGGAAGAGGTGTGAGATAATGCGTGAGAGGCAGTAGTAAAGATAATGTGCATACATGAGACACGTAGTCAGGTCCATGTATATAGAAAGGGTCGATGAGGATTGTGCGTGTGTATGTTTGCGAGAGGAAGAGTGCTTGTGATAAAGGTTAGTGAAAATAGTTGTAAATGGTTACGAGAGGGAGGGAGGTTATATCTAGAGCATGTGTGCGAGAAAGACACCTCGGGAGAGAGTGTGTGAGCATATGTGAGAGACCACCGATGGAGAGTGAAACTACGTAAAAGACTGCTCTACACATTGATTAAAGATATAAATTGTATCCAAATATTAGGATGGGATCATGATATTTGCAATTAGCGTAGGAGGCGGTCATTGATCCATCGGACATCTAGATTCTATCGAATTTGAGCATGTCTATGTTATTATTCGACACAATTGATCCACATAGTTAGTATTTTGAACTCCGGACAATGCATCGCTTTAGCAATCGAATATAAGCGTGAGTATAGTTCATGTTGTGTGTGTAAAGCACATTATACATACAAAAGTTACACAATGGACATTTATAAATAGCTACCTATGAACTAGCATACATTTGAATTCAACCTAAGGTGGTTTAAAAAATCAAATTCAACATGAAGTCCATTCAATTATTTGAATTTGATATCATGGCATTTGTAAACCATACCTAAACTATGGGGGTACCAATCTTTGCTCTGATTTTGTACATAATAGCATATGTAGTCGTGTACAAAATAGATTCAAATTTAGCTCCTCCATTCCAAAATAATCGTAGTTATAGGATTTTCAAGTGTCAAAATTTCAAAAGGAAGCGGATAATTTAATGAGGTTTTCAAACATACAAGGTCAAATATAATGTTGTCTATTTAGGTCAATCCTCATAGTTCAAGAGTACTCTAAACGTGAATGCTTGTGTTTCAAAATTTCGAACGAAACGCTAAAAGAGCCTCTACTCGTCCGAAACCGCGAGAGACCAATGTTTGGTAGTACAAGGAAATTACTTTTCTAATAACTCCGACCTGTGAAACCTACCGGCCCGACGTCCAAAGGTCTAAACCGGGGTAGGTTTGTAGCTTCATCTAGGCATACGCAACCGCCTCCGAAAAAAATTCATACACAATGGCCGCCTAAGCACACATGCTGTGGCGAAATCGCTCCGCCCACTATTTGGGACACACAGGATTACCATCCTACCCCCGACCATGATGGGTCCAAAATTTAAGAGGGGGCAAAGTTTGTACTTTCCCCAAATTTCAAACAAGCGCGTCCCATCTTACATTCAAAAAGCCAAAAACAAGCGCGTCCCTGAGACGAAACATGGTTCCTCCCCACCCGCCCGATTCCCAATCCAGTACTCGTGGGCGCAAAAACTACCTCTCCACCGGCCGTGAAACCCGGCGTCCCTCCGTCCGCCACCCATCCCACCCATCAACCGCCGCCCTCCTCCATCATGCGGAGCCGTCACGGCGGAGGCACGGGTCTGGGCGGTGGTCGCTGTGATTCGAGAAAGATCGTCACTTGATGATGGCGGGAGGTAGCGAAGGCCATCTGCCCGTTCCTTATAGATCGAGCGGTTCATTAAAAAATCGGTGACCTATTTATTTTCAGTCATTGTTATCTTAGATATGACCACATGTGGTGGTGTCTTTGGAGGAGTACCTGCATTTCTGTGCTCATATATTACAAAATCATACAATTAGAATCTAATTTTGTTTGCCATGCAATGTTGTAGAGCTATCATATGTCTCCTGTCATTTATTTTTCAGCCACACGCTATCTCTGCTACTTTTACGATTGCACTAGTTACGCACACACTTCATCCATACTCTCACTATTGTGTTTTTATGCAAGGGTATTTCAGACTCTCTTGCGAAAGAGAAGACAAAGAAAAGAGAGAAGTCGCTCCGACCGTATCTTTGGTAGGCAAGACACGTTACAACACTATAAAGGGTGCGATGTCGTGAGATGGAGGCGATGGCGTAGCTCTGGAGTTGATGACCTCGCTTCGCAATGAACCACCATCCCGGTGCTTGCTTTAACCAGCGGTGTCATATGTGGTTGCATGTTCCATATGGTGTCTAGCTTGTATTGAAAGGCGAAGTCGGTCTTTATTAAGATAAGGAAAGATATTTTTACATGAACCACCATCCGTGAGCACCGAAGACAAATAGCTAGTCGAGGCCTTGGCCGAGCCGATGACAAGCCCAACAAAGACAGGCATCACACGGAAGCCAACTAAAAAGCAGCGATGGTGGCGAAGCAGCCCGCCTCCACCAGGCTCTCGGGTCCTAGATGATCATGTTCACCACTCCAGCCGGATGTCTAGCTTGTATTGCTTCCAATTTGGTTAAATTGCATCGCTTAGCTTACACATTATACCTTTGAATATGACATGCCTTTCTGTTTTTGGTACATACTAGTACATCATGTATTAACCATGTTCTTACATCAAACTAATGTTCTTGTGTATCCCTCATCAATCACTTATGACGAGGCAGGCAGGCAAGGGACTACTCCTCATTTAAAGAATGCAGCGTCGGCCTCCGGCATGATTCTCAAGAAGCGAAATGCTAGATGAAGATAGTGAGCGTAGCTCTGTAGTTGATTACAACATTTCCCTACACTAGCATCACAGGTGCTTGCTCTAACAGCAGCGTGATATGTGGTTGCATGTTGCATATGGTGTCTAGATTGTAATTCTTCCAATCTGGTTAAAGCGCATGTGCTAGTCTGCTTAGCTTATACTCTGTAAATGTGACATTATACCTGTTAATGTGACATGCCTTCTTGTATTTAGTACATAGTACATCTGTCTATTAAGCATGTCCTTACATAAAACTATTGTTTTTTGTATCCGCATCAATCAATATGACGAGACACCTTTAGTATATGCGGTGCGATATTAGTTGCATCTTTCATATGATTTATAGCATCTGTTGCTTCTAATTTGTTGAAATTCCATTTATGATGGGGCGCTTTTAACTTGGCGAGTCATATTGGTTGCATCTTTCATGTGGTGTCTAGCTTGCATTGCTTCTTATTTGCTGGAATGGTTTCGCTTAGTTTACACAAACAGTTGTGAACATGCCATGTCGTCCTGTTTTTCGTACATATTCCATCCTGGTATCATGTGTTTGCCTTACATCAAAGTAGTGATTGTCGATTATCATGCATGAATGAGTTACGAGAGAGAATTTTATTGCTTTTTCTTGTCGGTTTTACTTGACAATTCAAAATCAATAAAGCGGAAGGAAGTTAGCAAGGCAGCGGATAAAGGTGCTCCTTCAAATGGAGGGCCTCTACAGTTTCTACTCCTCCACACCCCAAGATGATTTCCAAGACAACACATGCATAGACACTCAACAAAGTTGTGTTTATGATGAGCACGTCTCCCCTAGTGCAGCATCCTTGGTGCTCCCTCTAACTTACCTTTGTTATATGTGGTTGCATGTTATGTGTGATGTCTAACTTGTATTGCTTCTAATTTTGTTGAATTCCATCTGCTTACTTTACACATTATACTTGAATAAGACACGTGTTCTGTTTCTAGAACATACAATATCATCTATCACACCATGTTCTTACATCAAATTACTCTTGTTGTGTAACCTGCAACAATCACTTATCATAAGACACGTTTGACTTGGTGTGATATAGGTTACATCTCACATTCTTTTCTAGCTTGTACTACTAATTTATTGAAATGGCACTTATGACGAGACGGTTTTAACTTGGTAGAGTGATATTCGTTGCATCTTTCATATGGTGTCTAGATTTCATTGCTTCTAATTTGTTGAAATGCCTTCTCCTTAGTTTACACATATGCAATGCTGTGAATATGCAATGGCACTAATGACGAGAGACCTCTAACATGGTAGTGTGATGTTGTTTGCATCTTGCATATGATTTATTTCTTGTACTTCTTCACATTTGTTTAAACGCCATTTATGCTGAGACACTATTAATTTGGCAGAGCGATATTTGTAGCATCTTTCATATGGTGTCTACCTTCCATTGCATTGCTTCTAATTTGGTGAAATGTCTTCTTCTTAGTTTACACATCATAGTTCTGGTTATCTCTTCCGTCCTGTTTTTCATACATATTACATCCTCCTATCATGTGGTTGTCTAACATCAAAGTTCAGTTCATCGCATCACGCATCAATTTGTTACGAAGAACTAAATTGTTATTCGTTTTCTTGTCGGCTTGACTTAACATGGCACAGAGAAAGAGGAAGAAACACAGAATGGTAGGGAATGAGAAGCGGATGAATCCTGCAGATTCTGCTTTGCAATGCGATGGTGCAATAGAAGGTGAAAGTCCAGCGGAAAATTCTACAAACACGACATCCCATGCTACGAGCTGCAAAAAAGCCAAACAGAAACAAATAGCTACCACCAAACAAGCGAGAGACATCCCTAGTTCTTGCAACACCTACCACAGTACTACCGGTGCACGACATACTCGTGCTTCAACCGAAACTAGCAACACGTTCCCAAGCTCCCTTGCCACGACACTACTTCCCAAGCACTCTTGACACAAGGCGAGTTGGCAATATCAGATGAACCTTGTGAGCTTCAACAACAAGAAGGTAGTTCTTTGGAGTCAAATTCTGATTGCATGCTTCTTTATATGTAGTCTCACAGTTTGATGTACACTAACACTTCCTATGTTCGTTGTTGGACTAGCACCTAGGTGCAAGAGGAATCAAACATCGGGATAATGCTTGATAGGTTAACTAAATCTAGAGGAGAAAGAATGGAGATCCATTTTGAGGCAGGTTTAAAAGGCCACGTGATGCTCTGAGTCAACCAAGTTAGTATCGAGGCAGCGGTTGCCATTAGGTGTCATGTACGTATCCTCCCAACATGGATTGATGACAGGAATGACAAAGACGAAACCAGTTCAACACCTTCCTCGACCATTTATCTGTAAGTATGGTTATGTATGGAAACTAGTAATATCGTCTTGCTCATCCCATACTTTCTAGGTTCTTGATAATGAGACTCCCATAATTTTCAGCAGATGAGGTTCAAGTTGGATAGCCAAGATGATGCAACTGGACAAGCTTGCACCCATGTTTTCAAGTCTGATCTGCTGCGATGTCGGTATAACTTGAGGAAAACTCACTTTGAAGGCAAGGCTAACAGTGAACTTTCCCAAACATCTCGATGGAAAATATATCGGATGAAGGCTGGAGGGCCTTGTTAAACACTTGGTCGATCCAAGTATCGGTACATTATATATATGTGATCAGATCACATGTTGAAGTCCTATTGGCGCATGTGCCACACAAATCTATCTTCTTGTAGGTGAACTGTTCAAAGAACAAGGTCAACCGTCACGAAAGTGAAATTCAACAATGCGACGGGATCTCGTAGCTATATTGCACTGCTGCGAGGCTCTTGTAATTAGCTCTTGTTTCACTCTTTTCGATGTACCATATTATCAGATCTATATTGACTTGTTGAAATGCGAGGAAAGCCCGCAAGGACCAAAAGTACTGAACCAAATGTTGTGGAAATCTTCAAGGACTGTCACACCAGCAAGAAGAAGGGCATGACTACACCGTCAAAGCCATTGTTGTAAGTCCTTAATCCTCATGCCTTTTAACTACTACTTACTCGACTTGTGCCTTGAACTGCATGGTTTGCAACCAATGTCTATAACTCTTTTCAATTTTATACACAATTGTCTTAGCGTATCATTGCACCTTACAAGGTTTAAAAGGGAGGAGTGATGTTCCTTTGATCTTGACCCGTAATCTAGTTCCGTCTTTGGACTTGCCCACACAACGTTACAATTGCTGTTTATGCATTCTCGGTTGTTTTGTGATATGAATGATGTCATACTATGCTTACCGTATTATAAACTTCGTCTCTTTATCCTTAGCCCTCAATACAATGTGAAGAAATAGACAATACATTAGCGATGGTACATGGTCATATATTTGGAACCTGGTTTTATTATGTACTTTGCAATAAAATACAACTAATATTTTACATGGGTTCACGAATAAGTTACGTATATAGACCAAAGCTATTTTGTTTGGTTTTGCTGCCTCCTTAATATCTTACATTACGGTACTACTAATGTAAAACCTCAACTTTTCAGCGAGCTATGGAAAAATGGTGGAACCGCCACCTTACGAAGGTGGCGAGGCAACTATAACCGCAATGTCGGCTCTTCTGCGGTGGGTCGATACACATCCACTAACAAAGTGCCAAAAGCACGTTCTGCGTATCTTGGGTTGGTTGTTAAGGCAATATCGTCCAAACTGCCTCATGATCAAGATATGCAAGCTCAAAGCAATGATGTATCTGCGCTCCGGACACAAGTCCATTCCCTAACAGAGGCCCTTTGTGAAACAAGGAGAAACATTGCTCAATGTCGTCAAGATATGCATGGTTTTGAAACGGACTATCGGACATTTGCTATGTTGTTCGAGAGCCTAGGGAAATGAAGGCGAGGTTATGGTGCTCCATCGGACAATACAACATGAAAATGTAACGGTCAGGTCAAATGAACCGAGCTTACGAACTTACGGTGGTGCATTTATACGCTAGGCTATTAAGTTTTATGCCAACCTTCCTTTTGTTATATAGTTGTAATTTGTTTTGGTGCGATACAAAATTTATTCTTAACGTGCAGCCACCGGTGAAGAAAATAACAAGCCATTTTTGTATAGTGTAGGGTGTTCCCTATATTTGCCTTTGGTGGCGATCTTTGATGCAGTGGATGTAACTCTGTGCAATCGCCTTAATAGCCTAGCGTTAGTTTGACCTTATTTATTTCCTATTCTTCTTTTCCCTGGTTTGCTAGTGGCGCAACTACCCATGGGCCATATCACGGGCCGTAGGATCCATGGGTCTCCTATGGGTCGTCGATAAATGGGCTCATAATCGGTGGGCCTCGGGCCGTCGATAAATGGGCTATGTCGGTGGGCCTCGAAATTTGTCGGATAAATGGGTCTACATGGGCCATAATCGGCGTAATTGGTATCGGCCCAACACGGTAACGGGCGTTAACGGCCGTAGAACTGCAAAAGCTTAATTACATCACGGGCATAGCGATGTCGTTAATGGGCGAGAATATAGGGCGGGCTAGCGTAAGCGGGCGACTCTTGCCATGGGCGAATTTGGCCCATTAGGGTGCTGAGCGATGTGGGCCGACTCTTGCCATGGGCGAATTTGGCCCATTTGGGGAACATGCCGATGTGGGCCGACTCTTGCCATGGGCGAATTTGGCCCATTAGGGGAACATGCGATGTGGGCGGAAGTGTCGAGGGCGAAAAGGGCCCAAGAACGTATGGGCCGTCAATAGGCGAAAGCTAACACGGGTGGAAGCGGCCCATGTAAATCACGGCCGTTAACGGGTACAACAAAATTAATGTTCATTATGGGCTAGAGTCACCGTGGGCACGTAAAGGGCGAAAGATCTGAAGGCCTCATATGGGCGAAAAGGCGTCGTGGGCCATACATGGGCGAAAGTGAAATGGGCTGGTGTTATATTCGGCGGCCCACATGGCGTTGTTGGGCGATTTCCTTTAGTGCCCTAACGGGCCGTGAGTTAACGGGCCATAAAAGGGGCTATTTGCGAAGAGACCGTTAACAGGCTTTTCATGGGCCACCCCGTTAACTTTTGACCAAGTCAAACGGGCCGGCTTTGTAAGCTAAATGGGCCAATGGTGGGCCGTGGTACATGTCGACATATCATAGGCGCCTATCTGACCCACTGACAAGCTGACACGTGTTTCGTCCGGCCAATAAGAATTTTACACGTGGAAATTTCCCATTGGTCGGGGCTGTTAACGGGTTATCGGATCCAAAACCCGACCCGGTAGCTTAACGGCATTCCGTTACGGTGGATGCCACGTGTTGGTCACCCTTTACGAAAGCACTTCTGTGACGCGCGATTTATCGTCATGGAAGTGGACACTTCCGTGATGATAATTTTGGTAATGTCATGGAACACTTCTCGACGAGACGGGTATGACTATCTTGATTACATCATAAATTTGTCATGGATGTACATGCATGACAAAAAACGCGACCTACTGTGACAAACACGTATCATCACGGAAGTGTATTTTTTTGTAGTGTCATTTGATGAACGAGATCACATCATTAGAGAATGATGTGATGGACAAGACCCATCTGTTAGCTTAGCACTATGATCGTTTAGTTTATTGCTATTGCTTTCTTCATGACTTATACATGTTCCTCTGACTATGAGATTATGTAACTCCCGAATACCGGAGGAATACTTAGTGTGGTATCAAACGACACAACATAACTAGGTGATTATAAAGATGCTTTACAGGTGTCTCCGATGGTGTTTGTTGAGTTGGCATAGATCGAGATTAGGATTTGTCACTCCGTGTATCGAAGAGGTATCTGTGGGCCCTCTCGGTAATGCTCATCACTATAAGCCTTGCAAGCAATGTGAATAATGATTTATTTGCGGGATGATGCATTACGCAACGAGTAAAGAGACTTGCCGGTAACGAGATTGAACTAGGTATGATGATACCGATGATCGAATCTCGGGCAAGTAACATATCGATGACAAAGGGAACAACGTATGTTGTTATGCGGTTTGACTGATAAAGATCTTCGTAGAATATGTAGGAGCCAATATGAGCATCCAGGTTCCGCTATTGGTTATTGACCGGAGATGTGTCTCAGTCATGTCTACATAGTTCTCGAACCCGTAGGGTCCGCACGCTTAACGTTCGATGACTATTTGTGTTATGAGTTTATGTGATTTGATGACCGAAGATTGTTCGGATTCCCGGATGAGATCACGGACATGACGAGGAGTCTCGAAATGGTCGAGACATAAAGAATGATATATTGGACGATGTTATTCAGACACTGGAAGAGTTCCGGGAGGTACCGGGTAAAAAACGGAGTGCCGGAGGGGTTACCGGACTCCCCCCCCCCCGGAAGTAATGGGCCAACATGGGCCTTAGGGGAGAGAGAGGTCAGCCCACGAGGAGGTGGCACGCCCCCCCCCCATGGGGAGTCCGAATAGGACTAGGGGAGGGGGCGCGGCCCCCCTTTCCCTCTCCCTCTCCCTCGCCTTCCTTCCCCCCCTCTCCCTTTTGGTGGATTCCTACTAGGACTAGGAGTCCTAGTAGGACTTCCCTCTTGGGCGCACCCTAGGGGCCGGCCGGCCCTCCCCTCATCCCTCCTTTATATACGTGGGGAGGGGGCACCCTAGAACACACAAGTTGATCTTTTAGCCGTGTGCCGTGCCCCCCTCCACAGTTACACACCTCGGTCATATCGTCGTAGTGCTTAGGCGAAGCCCTGCGCCTATAACTTCATCATCACCATCACCACGCCGTCGTGCTGACGGAACTCTCCCTCGTCCTCAACTGGATCAAGAGCCCGAGGGACGTCATTGAGCTGAACGTGTGCTGAACGCGGAGGTGCCATACATTCGGTACTTGGATCGGTTGGATCGCGAAGACGTTCGACTACATCAACCGCGTTACTAAACGCTTCCGCTTTCAGTCTACGAGGGTACGTGGACACACTCTTCCCGCTTGTTGCTATGCATCTCCTAGATAGATCTTGCGTGATCGTCGGTAATTTTTTTGAAATATTGCGTTCCCCAACAGTGGCATCCGAGCTAGGTCTATGCGTAGATGTTATATGCACGAGTAGAACACAATGAGTTGTGGGCGATAATAGTCATACTGCTTACCAGCAGCATCTTACTTTGATTTGGCGGCATTGTTGGATGAAGCGGCCCAGACCGACATTACATGACCGCGTTCATGAGATTGGTTCTACCGACGTGCTTCGCCGCACGTGGCTAGTGGTGTCTGTTTCTCCAACTTTAGTTGAATCGAGTTTGACTCGCCCGGTCCTTGTTGAAGGTTAAAACATCACACTTGACGAAAAATAGTTGTGGTTTTAATGCGTAGCTAAGAGCAGTTCTTGCTAGAAGCCCGTAGCAGCCACGTAAAACTTGCAACAACAAAGTAGAGGGCGTCTAACTTGTTTTTGCGGGGCTTCTTTGTGATGTGATATGGTCAAGGCGTGATGATATATAATTTGTTGTATGAGATGATCATGTTTTGTAATGATTATCGACAAGCTGGCGAGGAGCCATATGGTTGTCGCTTTATTGTATGAAATGCAATCGCCATGTAATTGCTTTACTTTGTCACTAAGCGGTAGCAATAGTCGTAGAAGCAATAGTTGGCGAGACGACAACGATGCTTCGATGGAGATCAAGGTGTCAAGCCGGTGACGATGGTGATCATGACGGTGCTTTGGAGATGGAGATCAAAGGCACAAGATGATGATGGCCATATCATATCACTTATTTGATTGCATGTGATGTTTATCTTTTATGCATCTTATCTTGCTTAGTACGGCGGTAGCATTATAAGATGATCTCTCACTAAATTTCAAGGTATAAGTGTTTTCCTGAGTATGCACTGTTGCTAAAGTTCATCATGCCGAGACACCACGTGATGATCGGGTGTGATAAGCTCTACGTTCACATACAACGGGTGCAAGCCAGTTTTGCACACGCAGAATACTCGGGTTAAACTTAACGAGCCTAGCATATGCAGATATGGCCTCGGAACACTCAGACCGAAAGGTCGAGCGTGAATCATATAGTAGATATGATCAACATAGTGATGTTCACCATTGAAAGCTACTCCATCTCACGGGATGATCGGACATGGTTTAGTTGATATGGATCACGTGATCATTTAGATCACTAGAGAGATGTCTATCTAAGTGGGAGTTCATAAGTAACATGATTAATTGAACTTTAATTTATCATGAACTTAGTACCTGATAGTATGTTGCATGTTTGTGCTGTTGTAGATAAAATGGCCCGTGCTACTGTTCCTTTGAATTTTAATGCGTTCCTAGAGAAAGCTAAGTTGAAAGATGATGGTAGCAACTACACGGACTGGGTCCATAACTTGAGGATTATCCTCATTGCTGCACGGAAGAATTACGTCTGGAAGCACCGCTAGGTACAAGACCGTTAATAGGAGCAACACGGGCGTTGTGAGCGCTGGCGAGCAAAGCTGATGACTACTCGATAGTTCAGTGTGCCATGCTTTATGGCTTAGAACCAGGACTTCAACGATGTTTTGAACGTCATGAAGCATATGAGATGTTCCAGGAGTTGAAGTTAATATTTCAAGCAAATGCCCGGATTGAGAGATATGAAGTCTCCAATAAGTTCTACAGCTGCAAAAATGGAGGAGAATAGTTCTAATGCCTGGGTACCACAACCACTTGACTCACCTGGGAGTTAATCTTCCTGTTGATAGTGTCATTGACAGAGTTCTTCAATCACTGCCACCAAGCTACACAAGCTTCGTGATGAACTATAATATGCAAGGGATGGACAAGAAAATTCCCAAGCTCTTTGCGATGCCAAAGGATACGGAGGTAGAAATCAAGAAGGAGCATCAAGTGTTGATGGTTAGCAAGACCACTAGTTTCAAGAAAAAGGGCAAAGATAAGAAGGGGAACTTCAAGAAGAACGGCAAGCAAGTTGCTGCTCAAGTGAAGAAGCCCAAGTCTGGACCTAAGCCTGAGACTGAGTGCTTCTACTGCAAAGGGACTGGTCACTGGAAGCGGAACTGCCCTCAGTATTTGGCGGATAAGAAGGATGGAAAAGTCAAAGGTATATTTGATATACATGTTATTGATGTGTACCTTACTAATGCTCGTAGTAGCGCCTGTGTATTTGATACTGGTTCTGTTGATCATATTTGCAACTCGAAACAGGGGCAACGGATTAAGCGAAGATTGGCTAAGGGACGAGGTGACGATGCACGTGGGAAATGGTTCCAAAGTCGATGTGATCGCTGTCGGCGCGCTACCTCTACATCTACCTTCGGGATTAGTTTTAGACCTGAATAATTGTTATTTGGTGCCAGCGTTAAGCATGAACATTATATCTAGATCTTGTTTGATGCGAGACGGTTATTCATTTAAATCAGACAATAATGGCTGTTCTATTTATACGAGTAATATCTTTTATGGTCATGCACCCTTGTTGAGTGGTCTATTTTTATTGAATCTCGATAGTAGTGATACACATATTCATAGTATTGAAGCCAAAAGATATAAGTTTAATAATGATAGTGCAACTTATTTGTGGCACTGCCGTTTAGGTCATATTGGAGTAAAGCGCATGAACAAACTCCATGTTGATGGGATTTTGGAATCACTTGATGCTTGCGAACCATGCCTCATGGGCAAGATGACTAAGATTCCGTTCTCCGGAACAATGGAGCGAGCAACAGACTTGTTGGAAATAATACATACTGATGTATGCGGTCCGATGAGTGTTGAGGCTCGCGGCGGGTATTGTTATTTTCTGACCTTCACAGATGATTTGAGCAGACATGGGTATATCTACTTGATGAAACATAAGTCTGAAACATTTGAAAAGTTCAAAGAATTTCAAAGTGAAGTGGAAAATCATCATAACAAGAAAATAAAGTTTCTATGATCTGATCATGGAGGTGAATATTTGAGTTATGAGTTTGGTCTTTGATACGTCTCCACATATCTACTTTTTCTCACGCTTTTCCTCTTGTTTTGGACTCTAATTTGCATGATTTGGATGAAACTAACCCCAGACAGACGATGTTTTCAGCAGAACTACCATGGTGTTGTTTTATTGCAGAAATAAAAGTTCTCGGAATGGAACAAAACTTTGCGAGGATTTTTTATAGCAATAATAAGAATTTTTGGAGCCAAGACCCACCAGAGAGGGCCCCCTCGATGGGCACAACCCACCAGGGCGCGCCCAGGTGGGTTGTACCCAACTGGTGGCCCCGCTGATGACCCCCCTGATACTATAAATTCACATCATTCCAGAAAAAATGAGGAAAAAAGAATTATCGCGATCCACGAGACAGAGCCGCCGCCAAGCCCTGTTCTTCCTCGAGAGGGTAGATCTGGAGTCCGTTTGGGGCTCCGGAGAGAGGGATCTTCGTTCTTCGTCATCACCAACCCATCTCCATCGCCAATTCCATGGTGCTCCCCATCGGGAGTGAGTAATTCCTTCGTAGGTTCGCTACTCGGTGAGGAGTTGGATGAGATTCATCATGCAATCGAGTTAGTTTTGTTAGGGCTTGATCCCTAGTGTCCACTATGTTCTTAGATTGATGTTTCTATGACTTTGCTATGCTTAATGCTTGTCACTTTGGGCCCAGGTGCCATAAACTCATATCTGAACCATTTATGAATTCATCATTATATCCATGTTTTAGATTCGATCTTGCATGTTATAGTCACCTACTACGTGTTATGATCCGGCAACCCCGGAGTGACAACAACCGGGCCCACTCCCGATGATGACCGTAGTTTGAGGAGTTCATGTATTCACTATGTGTTAATGCTTTATTCCGGTTCTCTATTAAAAGGAGGCCTTAATATCCCTTAGTTTCCAATTTGGACCCCGCTGCCACGGGAGGGTAGGACAAAAGATGTCATGCAAGTTCTTTTAATACAGCAAGTATGACTATTTACGGAATACATGCCTACATTATATCGATGAACTGGAGCTAGTGTCGTATCGCCCTAGGTTATAACTGTCACATGATGAATATCATCCAACAAGTCACCGATCCAATGCCTACGAATTTATCCTTATTGATCTTGCTGCGTTACTATTGCTATCATCACTGTTACACTTGCTACAAATTACTGCTGTCACTATTATCAAAACTATCAAACTACTTTGCTACTGATCACTTTGCTGCAGATAATTAATCTCTAGGTGTGGTTGAATTGACAACTCAGCTGCTAATACCTTCAAATATTCTTTGGCTCCCCTTGTGTCGAATCTATAAATTTGGGTTAAATACTTACCCTCGAAAACTGTTGTGATCCCCTATACTTGTGGGTTATCAAGACCTTTTTCTGGCGCCATTGCCGGGGAGCATAGCTATATTTGTTGAGTCACTTGGGATTATTATCATATCATCACTATGAAGAATCTGAAGGATCCTAAACCAAAGATATTTCCCTCAAAATGCGGGGAGTAAGAAGCATCATCGATTACGCTTTAGATTCACCTTCTGTTATGAGTAAACTGGCAACACCACCACATGCAATTAATTCTGATATGTCGCAAGTTATTGATGATGCCACTTCTACTATGAGTGATGCTAGTACCTTGCTTGATAATGATGATGTGCCACTTGGTGATTTTCTTGATAAACAAATTGCTAGAGTTATACAACATGATGTTGTTGAATCTGATGATGAGCTTGAAACTGAAACTCCTGAAACACCTGCTAGAACTAGCCTTCCTAGATATGAATTGCCTAAGGTACCGGAAGGTTATGTTATGAGTGAAGAAGCAACTAGAGATATTCTTGCTTGCAATGATAGAGATGATCTAGAGAAATTACTATGCAAGTACAAAGAAAAATCTCTGAATGCTAAAATGAAATTTGATCCTAAGTTTGCTACTTCACCTATCTGTATTGCTGATAAGGATTATGAATTCTCTGTCGACCCAGAGTTAATTACTCTGCTTGAATCTGATCCTTTCCATGGTTATGAAATTGAAACTGTTGTGGCACATCTTACTAGATTGAATGATATAGCTACCCTTTTTTACTCATGATGAGAAAACTTGTTATTACTTTATATTCTCAAATTATTTCCTTTCTCATTAAAGGGTGATGCTAAAGCGTGGTACAATACTCTTACTCCTGGTTGTGTGCGTAGTCCCCAGGATATGATTTATTACTTCTCTGAAAGATATTTTCTTGCTCATATGAAACAAGCTGCCTTACAAGAAATATTTAACTTTGTGCAAACTAAAGAAGAGAGTCTTCCACAAGCTTGGGGGAGGCTTCTCCGGTTACTTAATGCTTTGCCTGATCATCCTCTTAAGAAAAATTAAATACTTGATATCTTCTATAATGGACTAGCCGATGCTTCTAGGGACTTCCTAGATAGTTGTGCTGGTTGTGTTTTCAGGGAACGAACTATTGGACAGGCTGAAGAATTATTGAATAACATACTAAAAAATTATGATGATTGGACTATTCCTGAACCATCGCCTAATGTCGGGGAAGCTGATCGTGACCCACGAACACCTATGGGACCTGGCGGACCGAGTCCCTTGTGGTTCGATGGGGGGCGGAGATTGCACGAAGAGCGGATCGGCGATGCACACGAGCAGTTACCCAGCTTCGAGCTCTTCTTGAGATAATACTCCTACTGCTGCTTGGTTGATTATATTGTGTTCTTGCTAGGGAGCAATGAGAGCTACAAAACCTAGCTTGAGTGAGTGTAGTCTCGAATGAGTCGAATGAACCGAACCGAACCCTTTCTACGTTGCGCATGGGCCTCCTTTTATAGGCTCAAGGGGTCACCACAGGTGGCAACGTAGATGAGGGTACAAATGGAAAAACAGTAGTTTGTACACCGACTTATACATTATGCGATGCATTATACCTAACTCGGCGGCAAGGGACAAGATCAATAAATGCCCGTCCTGTTGCCTAAACAGTGCAACAAGGACTGTCAAGTGCACCACCGTTTGCCACGATGGTAAGCTTGTCAGCGCCGCTTATCGCTGCTCCCCGCTGGCTGCACAGCCTTTTGACACGCACGCCTGGAATAGCCCCACGGCGACACGTTGGCGGATGAGCTGGAGCGGAGATGAAGAGAGGTTGCATGCCGCGGCAAGCGCCTTGCCGCGATTGAACCCTTGTCGCACTCGGAAGGTTGTCGCTCACCGAGCCTTCCCGGCAAGCTCCTCTTGCCGGGGTCTTGTCTTCTGCGTGCCTTGAGTGGCCTTCCCGGCAAGCTCGTCTTGCCGGGGCCTTGAATACTTTGTTCTTGAATGGCTCCAAAGGAGCTGCGGAGGACCTTGGCGGTCACTAGGCAAGCCCTGCGCGAGGTGCTGCAATCGTGTCCGTGCACGAGTTCGGGATACTAGGGTACCCTACTCTAGTACACCGGCAGAGCCCAGGCTGGGCCACACGGCGCCGAGCTCTGTTGGGCCGGGCCCCCAAACAAGTGCTGCGAGCACGCGTGGCCTAGATCGCGCGATTACTCGCTCCGGACCCACCACGTCTCCCACGAACAGCCGCGTCGATTGCGGCGTCGTGGGGAGAGATCGTGGGGTTTCTTTAGTGGAAGCGGGCGTCCGCCCCCTCTCCCCCTTATAAGCGGGGAAGCAGGGGCACGACGCCCACCTTGCCATTCTTTGTGACATCAAAACCACCGCCGCTCCCCCTCTCCTCAAGTCCAAAGAGAGCGATGCCCCACCCCCCATTGCCACCGGCGCCACCAACGCCGTCAGACTCCTCCACCACCTCTGCCATGGCTCCGAAAGCCGACAAGGGGAAAGGCGTGAAGTCGACCGAGGCGCAGCGGAAGGGCGGGCCACCTTGACCTTGCTCGGCCGCATGGGAGCTGCGGAGGGTACTACCTCTTCTGGTCGACGGAGACGCGGGCGCACCCGCGCACGAGGGTGATTTCCGCCGCCGCATCGAGAAGGTTTCTGTCGGGTACCCCTTCTTCGCGCTTTTCTTCTACTGCGGGCTCTGCCCGCCCTTTTCCGAATTCTTTTGCGACATCATGAACACCTACGGCCTCCGCCTCCTTGATTTCACCCCCAACGCCGTCTTGACCATGGCGGTTTTCGCACACCTTTGCGAAAACTTTGTCGGAATCCACCCAAATGTAGCCCTCTTCCGCCACTACTTCATGCCCCGTGTTGAGAGAGGAGAGCCGCCGCATCGCTCCCTTGCAGGAGAGGAGGAGACCTGCTTGGGAGTTCCAAAATGCGGCAGACATCATGAGCTGCTTGGGGCCTTAGCTGGAACTTCTTGTCTTGGAGCTGGATGCAATGCTCTTTGGAGCTGTTCAAGCCCGACCAGATCGCCCGAGTGGTTCATGTTGCCGAGGGGTCGTTCCTTTGTGCAACAACTCTTAAGCTTAACGCATCCAGCGATGATGCTGTTGTGCGATTCCCATGGGATCGTTCCAACTTGGCAAGAGCCCGCCCGACGACATCGTGCAGCAGTTCTTGATAGCTTGGAAGAAGTGCCGATCCGCGCCGACGATCGAAGTGGCTCACCCGCGACACCACCGGCGCCGAGCTGCAGCTTATCGCCACCAGGTGGAGGCGGCGGAAGCTGCCGCCGGTGAGTTTGGGTTCACTTTGTGGAGGAGGCAGAGGCAGCCGAGGCGGCAAGCCTTGCCGACCGAGAGGAGCTTGCCGGCGCGGAGGAGCAGGCCGAGCACATTCTTGAGCCGAGCGAGGCCTGCCGGGCGCCTCTCCTCCACCTTGAGATAGCTTGCAGCGGGAGGAGCCAGCGCCCTGCCAAGAAGGCGCCTCCATAAGACCGGGAAGTGACGGGCGGCAGGCAGGCCAACAGCCATCTCACTGCATGACGCGCTCCACATGACAAGCTCTGTTGCAGGGAGGCGCCCATGCCGCCACAGCAAGCTGGGCGAGGCCTTGGGACCACGGCCCCGCACCCGCCAAGCGTCAGGAGCCCACTCTTCCAGCTCGTCGCACTGAGGCGGGCGGAATTCGACTTCTCCGCTCTCAGCTCGAGGAAGAGGAAGAAGAGTAAGATCTTGTCATTTGTACTTGTAATTCTTCAATTCGTTACTTTGTCTTGTATCTGATTTGCTTCATTCTAAACTCTTTCCCTCTTGGGACGCTGGCTCAGAGGCGTCGAAGAGCCAAGACTCGGTGGTTGTCATCGAAGGCGATCCCCGTGGCGGCTGTGGAGGCGCGTCTGAGACTCCCTGCGGACCCGGCAACCGTTCTTGAGCAGCCCCGGACAGCCCCAGCGTAAGTATTTGGTTTATTTCTTACGGTTAGGTGTGCATGGGTGCTTCTTCTTCAACGATATCGACTTGTTGATTTGTGTAGGAGCAGAGCAGCCTCATCGGGAGGGCCCGGAAGTCGTTAGGAGATTCATCTGCTTCAACTCGCCGCCAAGGGAGAATTCTCCGGCAAGGGGCGCTCTCCGGCAAGGGGCGTCTCCGACAAGGATGCTTCTCCGACGAGGGGCAGCGCCGGCGATCCTCCGTGGTGGAGACCGCGGCCACAGATCCCATCGCAGGTAATCTCCTTGCTTGAAAATTTCCCTTGGGTTTCTTTTCTTCTGTTCTTCTTTTGAACATTTGCTTGATCTGTTCTTTCTTTCTCGATCATCAGATCCATCTGCGGAGAGCCGATGGAGACCGAGGTTGCCGGGCGAGGAGGACGCAAGGCAACAATGGCAACGCCGCCAACATGGAGGAGGAGGCCGGCGCCGATGGGTCCGCCGGCGAGGAGGCCGCCAAGGCTCTTTGGCGCGCAGAGGTGGGAGGGTGCAGTGATCGTCTTGGCGACCACGAGGGCGCAGGAGGCGCCAGGCGCTACACCGACCGCCGATCCCTCCGCCACCGATGCAGCACCAGGCTCCGAAGAGCCCCAGCCCGGCGCCTACACAAGGAAGGCGGCGGTGTCTTCATCATGCTTCCATGGGCGTCGAGCTCAGGCGCCGGTCGAGGAGAGACCTTGACGAGGAGCTGCTCGCCTCCGCTAGGCTGTCGCTGGTCGACGCGCCAAGCAGCAGCAGTGGCGAGTCTGAGGAGGAGCAGCTTCTGAAGAAGCTGTTGTCGCTCTACCGCGCCCGACAAGCTAAGCTGGAGTCGCGGGAAGCACTTGTCGCGAGGGCGGGAGCTGACATGGAGAAGCGCGCAGAAGAGCTCCGGCGCGCCAACAAAGAAACTCTCCGGGACATAGCGAGAAGCGGGAGCAACTCTCCAAGAGCGCACGGCCTTCATCCTTGAGAAGGCTGAGGTCGAGGAGCAGCAAAAACTTGCGGCGAGAAGCTATCCGCGCAAGAAGGTGAGCTGGCGCAGCGGAAGATCAACCTCGACAGCTATGAGGAAGATCTTGCCGCGCGCGAGCAATCGATCAGCGGAGCTCTCAAGGAAGCGGAAGACGCCGCCGCAGCTGCCGAGGCCGCCAAGTAGGAGTTGGAGACGAGGGTGACGCAGCTGGAGGCCACCCTCCAGAAGAGCGGCGAGGAGGTCACTGCCTTTGAAGCACTGGCGAGAAGGGCGCCTACACTCTTGGCGAGTTGCGGGGCCGTCTCACTGAGAAGATCAAAGAGCTCGACACCGCCAAGGACTCTAAGGCGGATCTTGAACTTAAGCTGACCACCTTGGCGGAGATCTTTGGGGACGGCGCCAAGGAGGCGGGAAGCGGGCTTGTTGGAGAAGATCAAGGCCAGCGAGGAGCTCTTTGGCGAATGCCACGACCGCCCACAACACCCTCGAGAGAGCGTGATGCTCTGGACCGAGGGTCTTGTAAATCAACCGCCGCCATCGACAAGGAGCTGATGGAGTTGGGGATGGTGGATCTCGGGTATCCCACCGACGAGCATCTCAACCCAGCGCCAAGCTCAGCCTGTTCTTCAAAGGCGTGGTGGCGGCTCTCTAGCGACTCGGGAAGAGATCCCAAAGCAGCTGGCCGGCGAGTCGCGCCAAATATGTCTGGGGCTCTCGGAAGGTGTTGATGAAGGTGGCCTTCCGCAATCCAGCGTCAACCGCCAGCGTCCTCAAGTCCTGCCGCCGATCGCCGGCGTTGAAGCGCTCAAGGCCCTTGTTGCACCCATCGTGGACAGGGTGGCGGAGTCAAGAGGGTTGATGGCGACCGCGTGGACTAGGCCGCCAAGTTTATCTTTCCTTTGTCGCTGCTGATCATGTTTAGGAGAACAATTTATTAGATCTGCGACAAGTCATTTCTGTAATATACTCTATCTTAGGCAACGATTGCAATGTTATTTCCTTTACTTGATTCCTTCCTTTGTATGTTTGTGCCCTACGCTTTTAGGGAACTTGTCAGCACGGGCACCTTTGCATGGCTGGGTGCGGAACATCAAGCAGCCTTCTTTGGCGGTGCCGCCTCCGACAAGCAACCTTATCGCAACTAGTTGCAGCTCACTTAAGTTGTTGGCGGACTCGAAACAAAGTAAGGCGCAAACTAGCTACTGAGTTGGTTCCTTCGCGCACAGGTTTTCCATACAAAGTACTATCGTTCGAGGAAGATAACTTAAAATTTAAAACTGATTGCTCAAGCTTAGGCAACTTAGCTTTTACATCGTTTGCTTCGGTAAGGCGAAACTTCCTCGAGCGACGCTTGGCGGTCCACACCATTATCTTCTCCTTCCCCCCTGGCTAACTTGTGGGCGAAGGAACCTTCCCTTCTTTTGAGAAGAAAGAAGATAAAAATAAGGTTATGGAGCCTCGTGGCTCGTTACTGCTTACCGGGTGTGGATGCTGCACAAAATGTCAGATAACACATGCAAATTGATTATGAAAGCATGAAATTGACAAGTTATGCGCAACACATGAGCTTCTTGATGCATCGGGTCTCGCGCCGGCTTTGTACAAAGGATTACATGCAACATCGGCAAGACTTGTACAAAAGGGTTGTTGAACGCACGGTTCAACAACCGCGCCTATGGGTAAAACTTACGAAGATGCTCTATATTCGAGGAGTTGCTCACGGAACACCATCTTGATCTCAAAGGCGGACAGCGCCAGAGCCTAGTGACTCGTTTCACCCGATAAGGGCCTTCCCACCAAGCGTCAACTTGTTGGAATTCTTGGCGGTGAGCGCGCCAAAGAACAAGGTCGCCTTCCTCGAAGCTTCGGCACTAACTGCGGCTATGGTAGCGGCGCAAAGCTTCGGTAACGAGCAGCTCGTCTGGTGCACTGAGGCGATCCTCCTCAAGGAGCAGCGCGTCATCTTGTCGCAGCTTCTCTTGCTCAAGCTCATCATAGCGAGTACTCGAGGTGATTAGTATCTGAGTTCCGTGGGGAGAACTGCCTCTGCTCCATAGACTAGAGCGAAGGTGTCGGCGGTGGCTCGATTTGGTGTCGTCTGATCGACCAAAGAACCCCGGCAGCTCCTCAATCCAGTTTCTTCCGCACTTGTGCAGCACTGTCGAAAGTTCGGTCTTGAGTCCTCGCAGCACTTGACATTTGCCCTCTCGCTTGACCGTTGCTTCTCGGATGAGCAAGCGAAGCAAAGCAGACCTTGGCGTAAGATCTTGGGCGTATTGCATGAAGGTGCGACTTCGTGAATTGGGTGCCGTTGTCGGTGATGATCGGTTAGGAATCCCAAAGCGGCAAACAATTGACTGAAGAACTTGATCGTTGTGCCGTCACCTTCCTCCTGCTTCCACTTCGGCCACTTTGTGAACTTGTCGATTCGACGTACAAGTACTCAAAGCCCCGACAACTTCGGGGAAGGGGCCGAGGATGTCGACCCCAGGACCAAAAATGGCGGGATAAAGGGATCGTCTGGAGAGCTTGAGCTGGCTGGTGTATCTGCTTTGAATGGGCTGCACGCTTCACACTTGGTTACTTGTGCAGTTGCATCTGGAGGGCTGTCGGCGAGAAGAAACCTTGCCGGAAAGCTTTGCGGCAAGTGTTCTTGCGCCAATGTGGTGACCACATATGCCTCCGTGTATCTCTGCCAACAGCTCCTGTCCATCTTCCCGATGAATACACTTCAATTTCACACCGTTGAGTCTTCTTACATGCAGGATGTTGTCGACAAACTGGTACATACTTATTGCCGGGCTACTCTTTCCGCTTCTTCTTGCTCTTGGGAAGTTCTCTGTCTGAAGGAAATGGACGATCTGCTGCGCCCATCTTTGGAGCTTGCGGCTCGACAACAAGGACTAAAGGCACATCTGCGCTGCGGGAACATCGGCTTCTCGGCAAGAACTCTGCGGTCGATCCAGACTTGATGATCCCGGCAAGCTTGCCGAGCAAAACTTGTCGAGGCGTCCGCTTCAATGAAACAAACCCTTAGGCTTTTCGGAGCAGACTTCTCCTCAGCGATATCTACGTTGATTTTGGGGACCTTCTTGGCGGCGGCTTGAGGGAGCTCTGCGGAAAGTAGTCACTAGAAACCAATTTCCTCTTCTTGTTACATCCGAGTTGATGGCGTTATAGTTGGTTGAGTCAGCTTAAGCACAAAATTCCTGGTTCCACGAGTAACTTGAGTCGGCGCACTTTGTGAGCCATCGGCAATATCATTCGAGCTCTTGGAACATGTTCCATTTGCAGGCCTTCAAAGTGCTCTTCTAGCTTTCTCACTTCATCAACGTAGGCTTCCATCAACGGGCTCTGATAATCTTTGTTTACTTGGCGGACGACAAGCTGCGAGTCACCCCTGACAATGAGCTTCTTGATCCCAAGGTCTACTGCAATCCTGAGACCAGCAAGCAGACCTTCATACTCTGCAGTATTATTTGTTGCTTGCTCCTTGGGAAAGTACATTTGGACTATGTACTTGAGGTGCTCTCCGGTGGGTGCGATAAGCAGCACGCCGGCACCGGCGCCTTGCAGCGAGAAGGCACCATCAAAGTACATCAGCCACTCTTTACTCGCCTCCTTGACAGGGATGCTCGTCTCTGGAATTTCTTCATCTTGCGTTGGCGTCCATTCGCTATGAATTCTGCGATGCTCTGCTTTGGATAGTTGAAGTGCTTTCAAACTTGAGGCCAAAGCTTGGCAGTTCGATGCCCACTCGACAATCCTGCTGTTGCTTACGGATTTTGCAATATCCTCTTCAGCGGAAGCGAGTGACAATTGTTATCTCATGTGCTTGGAAGTAATGGCGCAGCTTTCTCGAGGCCATGAGGAATTTGAAAAGCAATTTACGCACACCGAATACCTTGACCTAGCCCCTGCGAAGGGCCGACAAAAGTAGGTAGGCGCTGCACCATCCTTTTACGCATCTTCTCGCAATCCTGCGCAGATCCGTCCTTGTCGGGACGAGCTTGTCGGTGAAGCCCCACCTTGTCATTGGATGTATCTGCCTCGGCTGCGGCTCCTCATCGCCTCCCTCTCCGCTACTAACGCAACACTAACCACTTGATTGGTTGCCGCTATGTATAGCAGCAACTTCTCTTGTGGCTTAGGTGCGACAAGTATTGGAGTGGAGGACAGTACCTCTTTAAGTCTGCGGCGCAGCCTCCGCTTCGAGTCCATTTCATTGGACTGCCTTTTCAAAATCTTGAAAAATGGCGAGGCGCGCTCAGCAGAACCTAGAGATAAACCTGCTTGAGAGCAGCCACGCAACCGGCAAGCCTTGAACATCCTTGGCGCTTTGGTGCTTCAATCTGCTCAATGGCCTTGATCTTTTCGGGATTGGCTTCAATTCCCCGCCGAGACACGAAGAACCGAGAAGCTTGCGGAAGGGACTCGAACACGCACTTCTCGGGGTTGAGCTTGAGGTTGATCTTGCAGATTTGCAAAGGTCTCGTCTAAATCTTGAACGAGTTGCTTTGTCCTTGCTCTTGACCACTATGTCATCCATGTAAGCTTCTACATTTACGTGCATTTGCGGCTCAAAAGCGTCATGGACTGCTCTTGCAAGCGTTGAACCAGCATTCTTCAAACCGAAGGCATCCGTATGAAGCGATCGTGCCACATGGTGTAATGAATGCGGTTTCTCTTCATCCTCTTACGCCATGAAGATCTGATGATATCTGAATATGCATCAAGAAATGAAAGCAAATCACATCCAGCCGTGGAGTCAACAATCTGGTCGATACGTGGCAAGGGAAATGGGTCTTTGGGACAAGCTTTATTAACATCTGTGAAGTCAATACAAAGCCTCCATTTCCCATTTGCCTTGCGTACAACTACCGGATTGGCCAACCACGTGGGATGGAGCACTCCTCTGACAAGGCCTGCTGCTTCTAGTTTCTTGATCTCTTCCGCTATGAATTCTTGGCGCTCCACTGCCTGCTTCCTGACTTTTTGCTTGACGGGCCGCGCATGAGGACAGACAGCTAGGTGATGCTCAATCACTTTCTTGGGAACACCGGGGATGTCAGACGGTTGCCATGCAAACACGTCGACATTCGCCCATGAGAAAGCAACGAGCGCGCCTTCCTATTTAGGGTCAAGCGTGGCAGCGATGGTGAAGGTACCACCGGTGCCGTCCTCCTTGGCGGGCACCTTCTTGGTCTTGGCGGAGCTGCCATCATCTTCTTGCACTTACCGGTGGAGCTCGATGGTGCGTCCTCGGCGGTAGCGCAGCACTCGAAGAGGTGCGCTTGCGGAGTGGGCATCGAGCTCTTGCGGACAAGGTGGTCTTCTTCTTCCCGGGAGCTTGATGACAAGTGATTTGCTATCTGTCACGATTCTGCATCGGTAAATCTTGTCGGCGCAGATAAGAGCATCTTTCTTGTCACCATGAGCGAAATGACACTTATCGGGCGGGCATCTTGAGCAAATTGTATGCATAATGAGAGGCTACCATGAACTTGGCGAGTCTTTGGGCGACCAAGTATCCCATTATAGGGCAATGGGAAATCAACAACGTCGAGCGTGACTCTCGATCCTGAAGTTTAGCTCGCTGCCAAATGTTACCGCAGCGTGATCTTCCCTTTCGGCTTGCTCCTTCCTGGGTTGATTCCTTGGAAAGTGCCAGTCTCTTCGAGCTCGCTGTCAGGGATCTGAAGCTTCTGGAGCACTGCAGAGGAGATCAGGTTCAAGCCGGCCCCGCCGTCAACCAACATCTTAGTGACCTTAAGGTTGCGGATAGTTGGTGAGACCAACATCGGCAAGCACCCGACCGCAGTTATGCGATCAGGGTGGTCTTCAATATCAAAGATGATGGGCGTGCTGGACCACTTCAGAGGCTTGCGTGATTCTACGGATGGTTCTGCTGCATTAACCTCCCGCATCCATTGCTTGAGCTGGCGGTGCGAGGCATGCAGAGAAGCACCACCGTCAACGCAGAGGACCTCCGTTGCTTTCTGAAACTCCTGCTCATCAGCTTCATCGTCTTCCATATCTTCATCGTCATCGTCGTCTTCATCCTTGTCGCGGCTGCGGGGAGGTCTGTCTCCTTGCCGCTGCTTGGCCTTGCCGCGGCGTCCTCCCCGGCCGGGTCGCTTCTTGCTAGCTGCTACAACACCTTCCTGGGCCTTCTCCTTGTCTCGCCGCTCGTACTCAGCCTTACTGCATTCAACAAGCTGCTCGACTTTCTTGCAGCTCGGAGGTCGTGGCCCTTAGTGCGGTGTATCTTGCGATCTTGCTTGTTGGAGCTGTCACGCTTGTCGGCGGCCGCCACAAGGCTTGCGATCGGCGCCAACCGTAATCAACCTCCTTGCGGAGCTGCCAACCTTGGCCTTCTTGGCGCCACCTCCGTTCTTCGGACTGCTCGACAACTAGTACCTCTTTGCTCTTCTTCTTTACATTGTTCCGTCGCGGCTCTTCTTTGTCGGGCGGTCTCCTCCTTGTCGAGATCCTGCTTCAACATTCTCTCACAGGAGTCTTCTTCCTTCCTCGTACGTGCACATTTGTCGGCCAAGGCATACAGCTCCTCGGCGTCCTTGACTTTGCACATCGCCATCTCCTCCCTCATCCCGCGGTTCCGCGTTCGATGAACGCGCTGATCACCATGGCAGGGTGGACATACGGGATGTTGTAGTGCACACGGCTGAATCTCTGGATGAACTTGCGAGGACTCTCCTTCCTTCTGGGCGAGTAGGTGAAGGTCACTCTCTTGGCCATGAGGCTTGTGGCCTCCTGTGAAGGCGCCGACAAACTGATGGCACAGATCTGCCCAAGAAGATATGGAGCTGTCCGGCAAGTGCATGAGCCAAGATCTGACATTGGGCTTGAGCACCAGCGGGAAGTAGTTGGCGAGGATCTTGTCGTCTCGTCCTCCTGCAGCCTGCACGCGATGGTGTAGATCTTTGAGGAACTCGATGGATCGCCCTGCCATCATACTTCTCTGGCACGTCTGGCTTGAAATTTTTCTTGTCGGGCCACTGGACTTGCCGCAGCTCACGGGTGAACGCAGGACAACCTACCGCGTACGACAAGTCGCCTGGTTCCCCTGGCGCTTGCATGTCAACAACGGGCCCAGCGCTCTTGTCGGACTGACGCCGCGCTTCTCTTCGGCGCTCGATGCGAGTTCGAGCGTCTTCTTGTTGCCGTTCTTGGAGAACTTGGCGCTGATCACGGCGAGCTCGTGGATCCATGACGCGGTGGAGTCGCTGTCGAGGTGGATCCGAGGAGCTGGTGATCTTGGCCTTCGGGATGGAGAGTGCATGGTGGTTGCACCCCCACAGGTCTCGTCGCCACCGGCTCGTGCCTTGTCGTCTCGCCGCAGCAAGGACGCAGTTGGTTGCCGCGGAGTATCGCCGTTGGCAAAGCCGATGAGACTCTGGATGGTGGCCCTCCATTCGTCGACCTTGTCGGCCGTTGGAGGGTAGTCTAAAGCGATTGAGCTCGCCAAGGCTTCGCTGGAGTGGCGGGTGGCGGTGGCGTGCGGTGCGAGGAACGGATATGCTCGGACTCTAACCAAGTTAGAAGGAGCAGCATCCGCCCGAGCGATCGTACTCGCTTCGTACAAAGCATCTTTGGCGTGCATGCTGGTCTCGAGGGCCGGGATCCTCGGCTTGGCCTTGATCCAACAAGCGTATGGCGCTGCGAGCACCATGACGCTGTCGGTCCCGCGTGTCTGAGATGGGCCTTGATGCGTATCCGGACGCCGAGGTCTGCGCCGCCTTATCCTTGGACTTGGCAGCGTCGTGGGCTCCCTCGGCGGCGCCCGTTCCTCCGCCGGCGTCTTCCCTCCACTCGTCGGCTCGGTGGTGGTGGGTTTGACGCAGACGGCTCCGCTGCCGCCGAAGCCTTCTTCTTCGGTGGCATGTTGATGAAGATGATGAAGATTGTTGCTCGTGTGAGCGCGGATCAGGTTCACACAGTCTCGGCGCCCTACTGGCGCGCCAAAGATGTCGGGAAGCTGATCGTGACCCACGAACACCTATGGGACTGGCGGACCCGAGTCCCTTGTGGTTCGATGGGGCGGAGATTACACGAAGAGCAGATCGGCGATGCACACGAGCAGTTTACCCAACCGGAGCTCTCCGGGAGATAATACTCCTCTGCTGCTTGGTTGATTATATTGTGTTCTTGCTAGGGAGCAATGAGAGCTACAAAACCTAGCTTGAGTGAGTGTAGTCTCGAATGAGTCGAATGAACCGAACGAACCCTTTCTACGTTGCGCATGGGCCTCCTTTTATAGGCTCAAGGGTCACCACAGTGTAGCGTAGATGAGGGTACAAATGGAAAAACGATGGTTGGTACACCGACTTATGCGATTGTCTGATGCATTATACCTAACTCGTGACAAGGGACAAGATCAATAAATGCCCGTCCACATCGCCTAAACGATCTGTGAGGACCGTCAAGTGCACCACCGTTTGCCACGATGGTAAGCTTGTCGGCGCCGCTTATCGCTGCTCCCGCTGGCTGCCTGACCTTTTCGACACGCACGCTGGAATAGCCCCACTGCGACACGTTGGCGGATGAGTGGAGCGGAGATGAAGAGAGGTTGCATGCGCGGCAAGCGCCTTTGCGCGGTTGAACCCTTGTCGCTTTTCGGAAGCTTGGCGCTCACGAGCCTTCGGCAAGCTCCTCTTGCCGGGTCTTGTCTTCTGCGTGCCTTGAGTGGCCTTCGGCAAGCTCCTCTTGCGGGGCCTTGAATACTTTGTTCTTGAATGGCTCCAAAGGAGCTGCGGAGGACCTTAGCGGTCACTAGGCAAGCCCTGCTGCTGCTGGTGTCTTTGAATCTGTCCGTGCACGAGTTCGGGATACTAGGGTACCCCTACTCTAGTACACCGACACCTAAACCCACTCCGAAGAAGAGGGGTATATTATATCTCAGTCACGAAGATATGCAAGAGGCAAATAAATCTATGAAGGAAAACGGTATTAAAGCTGAGGATGTTAAAATTTTACCTCCTATTGAAGAAATACATGGGCTTAATACACCATCATTGCCTAAGGTGGTAGAGATAAATTCTCTTATGAAGTTCAATGAAAATGATAATCCTCACAATATGCATCCTAGCCAATGCCTTTATGAGTTTGAAAACTACATTAGAAAACAAGATCACTTCAATGCAAATGTTATGAAACAATTGAAATATAATTCTGATATGATTGCTCGCTTGAGTGACTTGTTATTTAGAATCTCAAATGATGTTAGAGGTGTTGGAAAACATGCTTCTATGGTTCAAACTCAACTAGAACAAGTTGCTAAATCAGAAAGAGAATTACTTGATGAACTGAACCATAATATGCATGACTTTGCTGTTATAGTTGCAACTAGAGGAGGTAAAATGACTCAGGAACCACTTTATCCTTAGGGACACCCAAAAATAATTATACAAGATTCACAAAGAAACAACACTAGTGCACCTAGTCCTTCTAAAAAGAAAAAGAAAAAAGAAAAAAGGTAGGACTTTGCATACTTCTAGTGAACCTGAAATAGAAAAACCTCCTGATAATGAAAATGAAACTTCTATATCTGATGCTGAAACTCAATCTGGTAATGAACACTCACTTAGTGATAATGAAAAAGATAATGATGAGGTTCATGAAGACTCTCAACCAACAAATGAAAAAGAACGAGATAATGATGTTGAGATAGAACCACCTGTTGATCTTGATAACCCACAACCTAAGAATAAAAGGTATGATAAAAGAGACTTCATTGCTAGAAAACACGGTAAAGAAAGAGAACCGTGGGTTCAAAAACCTATGCCTTTTCCACCCAAGTCAGCTAAAAAGAATGATGATGAATAATTTGAACGCTTTGCTGAAATGCCGATGCCAGTCTTTTTGCGTACTCGCTTGACTGACATCTTGAAAATGCCTCCTTATGTAAAATACATGAAAGACATCATCACAAATAAGAGAAAAATACCGGAAGTTGAAATCTCCACTATGCTTGCTAATTACACTTTCAAAGATGGAGTACCTAAAAAACTTGGCGATCCGGGAATACCAACTATACCTTGCTCTATCAAAAAGGATTATGTGAAAACTGCTTTGTGTGATTTAGGAGCTGGTGTTAGTGTTATGCCTTTATCTTTATATAAAAGACTTGACTTGAATAAACTCACACCTACTGAAATACCTTTGCAAATGGCTGACAAATCAACTACCATACCTATCGGTATATGTGAGGATGTGCCCGTTGTTGTTGCTAACGTTACTATTTTGACTGACTTTGTTACACTTGAGATACCCGAGGACGACAAAATGTCGATTATCCTTGGTAGACCCTTCTTGAATACTGCAGGGGTTGTTATTGATTGCAATAAAAGCAAGGTCACTTTTCATATCAATGGTAACGAGCATACGGTGCACTTTCCGAAGAAACAATTCCAAGTGAATGGTATTAATGTTATTGAAAAATCTCCGACAATCACTATTGGAAGTTTTCAAATACCTCTACATACTGTCAAAAAGAAATATGAAATGCTTATTGTTGGGGAAATGCGAAACCCCATTGAGGTAACTTAGTGATTTACGAAAGTTCTTCGGTTTCATGCTAATCAAAAGTGGTTGTTAAGAAGACCTGATCAACCTTATTAATGAATCATTTTTTAGCGGTATGAAGTTGATGAATTTAGTAAGCACTATCTTCTGTCCCTACTTTTTTTATTCTCTGTTTTATTAGTTAAATAAAATAAAATGCCATGTTTTGTCTGTTTTCTGAATTTCCCGTGCAATAAAAAAATGACCCAAAAATAAAACTTCTCAGAATGCCCTGAAAATTTTATATGATTTTTTGTGAATATTTAAGAATTTTTGGTGCAAAAGTTACCAAAGGGAGGTGCACCAGGTGGGCACAACCCACCTGGGCGCGCCAAAGCCCCCGGGCGCGCCCTGGTGGGTTGTGGTCCCCACGTGGGCTTGGCGCGCCCTGGTGGGTTGTGGTCCCCACGTGGCCCCCCTCGCTTATCTCTTTGTCCCACATCATCACTTACTCCAGAAAAAATCCCCATTGCTCTCTCTCCCGTGTTCTTGAGCTCAAACCCACAGATTTTGATCTCTTTGCTCGAAGCTCCGCTTTCGAAACTGTTTTGGGGGATTGTTGCTTGAAAATTGTACGCGGACATGATGAACCTATTTGGAAGGAGTTCCTCGAGGAGACGATCCTCGGGGGCATCTTCTAGTGACAGTTCTGCTCGTCGGCCCTATGTTGAACCAAGTGAAAGTTCCACACGAGATGCCGCCACCAAAACATGCTTATGGCCTTGCGATGAATATATGGTGCAAGTGGGCATCAAGGAGGAATTTGAGCAATATGTTCACAATTCCGATCTTGGTCCCTACCTCTCAGATAAGTGTGAACAGCGCCATCTTCTCACTGAATCTTTTGTCAAAGGATTCAAATATTTTCCACGTGAGTCATGAAGCATTTACTATCTCATTAGAGAAGTTTTCTTACCACTGCAAACTTCCATTTTGGGGTTCGCTTGATGAGCCAGTAAAGGCTGAGTATGAGACCTTTTTGACTAGCCTTTGTTACGGTGAAAATAGAGGAGTGAGACAAGGAAGAATAAAAAGTGTTCACTTTCCCGCAATCCAGTATTTTGCATTATTTAACAGGAAATGCATAGTAGGCAAGCAAGACTGTAGCATACTTTGTTCGCCTGACTTGAGCCTCATTTACACCGCTCTCACTAGTGAAAGGAATTATAACCTTGGAGCAATTGTTGCACGTAGACTTCAGCATAACGCCAAAAGTGGCTGGTTCTATGGCGGAATTTATGCCACACGTCTAGCACGAGGGCTGGGTGTTTCACCTTTACCCTTTGATCCTATCCTACCCACTCGGTATTTAGATTTTGATGCCTTAAAAGATCATAAGATTCTCAAGGGAAGGGCTGATGACTTCACTTATAATTTGTTGTTTAACCAATCACATGTTGTGGACACATATTTGCCTGCACCTGCTCTCTTTGATTGTCACAGCAAGGGGAGATATTTTGTTCTTGAGAGTGAGGCTCGAGCTCACAACGCAGCAGTGGTGGCAGCCTGGCAGGCCGAGGCATTCGCACCGAGAGCCTCCATGAGCTACCACACTGACTACTACCCTCCAGGCTACTGATCGATACCAACTTAGGCCAAAAGCCTAAGCTTGGGGGAGTACGTGTTTCTCACCGACATTATATTCATGTTCACATATCATTCTGTTTGTCGATGTTCACACTTTTTTATTGTATCATCCATGCTTAGATTTATTTTTCTTGCTTTCTTCTTGTGTGTTTGAAAAACTTTAGAAAACCCAAAAAAATATAGTTGTAGCAATTTACTTTCTATGCATGCTTAGTAGTAGCACTAAAAAGAGAAAACCCAAAAATATTTCCTTTTTCTTCTTTTGCTTGTTGGGAGCTTTCCCGTGTAAATAGTTTTTCTTGTTTTTGCTTTTTATTTGCTTGTTGAAGAAAACCAAAAACTCCAAAAATATTTCGGTGTGTTTCTCTGAATTTATTTTCTTTTTATTCGAGTTGTACCGAGGAGAAGACCACGATGAAAATGTTGAGTGACTCTCATATGAATAACTGTTGAACTAATAAGATCCCATTTTACCTTGTCTTCTCCTGTTGAATAAAATGTTTTGCAGATTCCAGCTTAGTCCATGGCCCTCTTGCACTACTATTATTTTCATATCATTTGGTCATGCAAGTGAAAGGTAATAATGACGATATCGATGAGCTGGCCATGGCAAAGAGAAACTGGTATGAACTCGACTTGTTCTGTCTGTGTAAATATGTTTAACCAAGTATCCAGGCTTCAACCCATTATGATTAAACATGTTTGCAATGACAATTGGAGATTATAGTTTCTCATGCCATGCATAAGTAGCTAGGAGTTGATAATGATTTATCTTGGATATCAACATAGCATTAAAATGATTGTGATGTAGTATGATGATATAGTATCCTCCTCTGAATGTTCGAGTGGCTTGACTTGGTACATGTTCATGCATGTAGTTGAATCAAGACCAACATAGCCTCTATAATATTTATGTTCATGGTGTTCATATCCTACTCATGCTAGTGTCCAATGTTACTTATACATAATGCCTGGTCATGATCGTTGTTGCTCTCTAGTTGGCCGCTTCCCAATCTTAATTGCTAGCCTTCGCCTATACTAAGTGGGAATTCTGCTTGTACATCAAAATCTTGAACCCAAAGTTATTCCAGATGATTCCACCATACCTACCTATATGTGGTATTACCCTGCTGTCCTAAGTAAATTTGCATGTGCCACCTCTAAAAACTTCTAAAAATTTATCCTTTTTGTGTGCCTGGATCGTTCATGGAACGACAAGAGGTGGTTGATATCTTCCGTGCTAAGCATGTTATCCTCAGGTTGAGTGTTTATTCACTCGCAATCGCACGAGGAAATGGGCGGTAATAGGGATGCCCAGTCCCAAATTGCAAACATGAAAAAGAGTTCATCTCTTGAATAATCAAACGAAAACTCCCAATGGAGTCAAAACCTTTACGTTCCGCTTGGGGACCGCCACTAGCGTGATTAGCATGGAAGATGTTGATAACTGATGGTCGTGGAGTGAATAAGAAGGGGGCATGTCTCAAAATTATCATTTATCTTTGTTTTAAAAATTGAGCTCTGGCACCTTGGCAAATCACTGCTTCCCTCTACGAAGGGACTTTCTATTTACTTTATGTTGTGTCACCACCTTCTAAACCAAGCGCCAGAAACTGAGTAGAGCACAGCTGTCATGATTTATACATTGTGTATAGCTAATGTTGATTTATACATTTTCAACTGAATTGATTGAGGACAAGCAAAGGTTTAAGCTTGGGTGAGTTGATACGTCTCCAACGTATCTACTTTTTCTCATGCTTTTCCTCTTCTTTTGGACTATAATTTGCATGATTTGGATGAAACTAACCCCGGACTGACGCTGTTTTCAGCAGAACTACCAAGGTGTTGTTTTTGTGCAGAAATAAAAGTTCTCGGAATGGAACGAAACTTTGCAAGGATTTTTTATAGCAATAATAAGCCAAGACCCACCAGAGAGGGGTCCCTGGGTGGGCACAACCCACCAGGGTGCGCCCCCCTCTCCTGGCGCGCCCAGGTGGGTTGTACCCACCTGGTGGCCCCGCTGACGACCCCCCTCATACTATAAATTCACATTATTCCAGAAAAAATGAGGAAAAAAGAATTATCACGATCCACGAGACGAAGCCGCCGCCAAGCCATGTTCTTCCCCGGGAGGGCGGATCTGGAGTCCATTTGGGGCTCTAGAGAGGGGGATCTTCGTTCTTCGTCATCACCAACCCATCTCCATCGCCAATTCCATGATGCTACAGAGAGGGGGCCGGTCGGTGAGGAGTTGGATGAGATTCATCATGTAATCGAGTTAGTTTTGTTAGGGCTTGATCCCTAGTATCCACTATGTTCTTAGATTGATGTTGCTATGACTTTGCTATGCTTAATGCTTGTCACTTTGGGCCCGGGTGCCATGAACTCAGATCTGAACCGTTTACGAATTCATCATTATATCCATGTTTTAGATCCGATCTTGCAAGTTATAGTCACCTACTACGTGTTATGATCCGGCAACCCCGGAGTGACAACAACCGGGCCCACTCCCGGTGATGACCGTAGTCTGAGGAGTTCATATATTCACTATGTGTTAATACTTTGTTCCGGTTCTCTATTAAAAGGAGGCCTTAATATCCCTTAGTTTCCAATTTGGACCCCGTTGCCACGGGAGGGTAGGACAAAAGATGTCATGCAAGTTCTTTTAATAAAGCATGTATGACTATTTATGGAATACATGCCTACATTATATCGATGAACTGGAGCTAGTGCCGTATCGCCCTAGGTTATAACTGTCACATGATGAATATCATCCAACAAGTCACTGATCCATTGACTATGAATTTATCCTTATTGATCTTGCTGCGTTACTATTGCTATCATCACTGTTACAATTGCTACAAATTACTGCTGTCACTATTATCAAAACTATCAAACTACTTTGCTACTTATCACTTTGCTGCAGATAATTAATCTCTAGGTGTGGTTGAATTGACAACTCAGCTGCTAATACCTTAAAATATTCTTTGGCTCCCCTTGTGTCGAATCTATAAATTTGGGTTAAATACTTACCCTCGAAAACTGTTGCGATCCCCTATACTTGTAGGTTATCAGTCTTCATTTGAAACAGTGCAGAATAGTTTCGCAGCTCACGCCACCTGGAACACCACAGTGAAATGGTGTGCCCGAACATCGTAACCGTACTTTATTAGATATGGTGCGATCTATGATGTCTCTTATTGATTTACCGCTATCATTTTGGGGTTATGCTTTAGAGATGGCTGCATTCACGTTAAATAGGGCACCATCTAGATCCGTTGAGATGACACCATATGAACTGTGGTTTGGCAAGAAACCGAAGTTGTCATTTCTGAAAGTTTGGGGCTGCAATGCTTATGTGAAAAAGCTTCAACCTAATACGCTCGAACCCAAATCAGAGAAATTTGTCTTCATAGGATACCCAAAGGAGACTGTTGGGTGCACCTTCTATCACAGATCCGAAGGCAAGATATTCATTGCTAAGAATGGATCCTTTCTAGAGAAGGAGTTTCTCTCGAAAGAAGTGAGTGGGAGGAAAGTAGAACTTGATGAGGTAATTGTACCTGCTCCCTTATTGGAAAGTAGTTCATCACAGAAATCAGTTCCAATGATTCCTACACCAATCAGTGAGGAAGCTAATGATGATGATCATGAAGCTTCTGATCAAGTTACTATCGAACCTCGTAGGTCAACCAGAGTAAGATCCGCACCAGAGTGGTACGGTAATCCTGTTCTGGACATCATGTTACAAAGACCATGACGAACCTACGAACTATGAGGAAGCGATGATGAGCCCAGATTTCGCGAAATGGCTTGAGGCCATGAAATCTGAGATGGGATCCATGTATGAGAACAAAGTGTGGACTTTGGTTGACTTGCCCGATGATCGGCAAGCAATAAGAATAAATGGATTTTCAAGAAGAAGACTGACGCTGACGGTAATGTTACTATCTATAAAGCTCGACTTATTGCAAAAGGTTTTCAACAAGTTCAAGGAGTTGACTACGATGAGACCTTCTCACCCGTAGCGATGCTTAAGTCTTTCCGAATCATGTTAGCAATTGCCGCATTTTATGATTATGAAATTTGGCAAATGGATGTCCAAACTGCATTCCTTAATGGATATCTTAAAGAAGAGTTGTATATGATGCAACCAGAAGGTTTTGTCGATCCTAAAGGTGCTAACAAAGTGTGCAAGCTCCAGCGATCCATTTATGGACTGGTGCAAGCCTCTCGGAGTTGGAATATACGCTTTGATAGTGTGATCAAAGCATATGGTTTTATACAGACTTTTGGGGAAGCCTGTATTTACAAGAAAGTGAGTGGGAGCTCAGTAGCATTTCTAATATTATATGTGGATGACATATTGTTGATTGGAAATGATACATAATTTTTGAATAGCATAAAAGGGTACTTGAATAAGAATTTTTCAATGAAAGACCTCGGTGAAGCTCCTTACATATTGGGCATCAAGATCTATAGAGATAGATCAAGACGCTTAATTGGACTTTCACAAAGCACATACTTGATAAGATTTTGAAGAAGTTCAAAATGGATCAGTCAAAGAAAGGGTTCTTGCCTGTGTTACAAGGTGTGAAGTTGAGTGAGACTCAATGCCCGACCACTGCAGAAGATAGAGAGAAAATGAAAGTCATTCCTATGCCTCAGCCATAGGTTCTATCATGTATGCAATGCTGTGTACCAGACCTGATGTGTGCCTTGCTATAATTATAGTAGGGAGGTACCGAAGTAATCCAGGAGCGGATCACTGGACATCAGTCAAGAACATCCTGAAATACCTGAAAAGGACTAAGGACATGTTTCTCGTTTATGGAGGTGAAAAAGAGCTCGTCGTAAATGGTTACGTTGATTGAAGCTTTGACACTGATCCGGATGACTCTAAGTCACAAACCGGATACATATTTCTATTGAATGGTGGAGCTGTCAGTTGGTGCAGTTCCAAATAGAGCATCATGGTGGGATCTACGTGTGAAGTGGAGTACATAGCTGCTTCGGAAGCAGCAAATGAAGGAGTCTGGATGAAGGAGTTCATATCCGATCTTGGTGTCATACCTAGTGCATCGGGTCCAATAAAAATCTTTTGTGACAATACTCGAGCGATTGCCTTGGCGAAGGAATCCAGATTTCACAAGAGAACCAAGCACATCAAGAGACGCTTCAATTCCATCCGCGATCTAGTCAAGGAGGGAGACATAGAAGTTTGCAAAATACATACGGATCTGAATGTTGCAGACCCGTTGACTAAGCCTCTTCCACGAGCAAAACATGATCAGCACCAAGACTCCATGGGTGTTAGAATCAGTACTATGTAATCTAGATTATTGACTCTAGTGCAAGTGGGAGACTGAAGGAAATATGCCCTAGAGGCAATAATAAAGTTGTTATTTTTATTTCCTTATATCATGATAAATGTTTATTATTCATGCTAGAATTGTATTAGCCGGAAATTTAGTACATGTGCGAATACACAGACAAACAGAGTGTCCCTAGTATGCCTCTACTTAACTAGCTCGTTAATCAAAGATGGTTAAGTTTCCTAGCCATAGACATGTGTTGTCATTTGATGAACGGGATCACGTCATTAGAGAATGATGTGATGGACAAGACCCATCCGTTAGCTTAGCACTATGATCGTTTAGTTTATTGCTATTGCTTTCTTCATGACTTATACATGTTCCTCCGACTATGAGATTATGCAACTCCTGAATACCGGAGGAACACTTAGTGTGCTATCAAACGTCACAACATAACTGGGTTATTATAAAGGTGCTCTACGGGTGTCTCCGATGGTGTTTGTTGAGTTGGCATAGATCGAGATTAGGATTTGTCACTCCGTGTATCGAAGAGGTATCTCTGGGCTCTCTCGGTAATGCTCATCACTATAAGACTTGCAAGCAATGTGATTAATGAGTTAGTTGCGGGATGATGCATTACGGAACGAGTAAAGAGACTTGCCAGTAATGATATTGAACTAGGTATGGTGATACCGATGATAGAATCTCGGGCAAGTAACATACCGATGACAAAGGGAACAACGTATGTTGTTATGCGGTTTGACCGATAAAGATCTTCGTAGAATATGTAGGAGCCAATATGAGCATCCAGGTTCCGCTATTGGTTATTGACCGGAGATGTGTCTCGGTCATGTCTACATAGTTCTCGAACCCGTAGGGTCTGCACGCTTAACGTTTGATGACGATTTGTATTATGAGTTTATGTGATTTGATGACCAAAGGTTGTTCAGAGTCCCGGATGAGATCGCGGACATGATGAGGAGTCTTGAAATGGTCGAGACATAAAGAATGATATATTGGACGATGTTATTCGAACACCGGAAGAGTTCTGGGAGGTACCGGGTAAAAACGGAGTGCCGGAGGGGTTACTGGAACCCCCCGAGAAGTAATGGGCCAACATGGGCCTTAGGGGAGAGAGAGGGCAGGCCACGAGGAGGTGCCCCCCCATGGGGAGTACAAATAGGACTAGGGGAGGGGGCGCGGCCCCCGTTTCCCTCTCCCTCTCCCTCTCCTTCCTCCCCCCTCTCTCCCTTTTGGTGGATTCCTACTAGGACTAGGAGTCCTAGTAGGACTCCCCTCTTGGGCGCGCCCTAGGAGCCGGTCGGCCCTCCCCTCCTCCCTCCTTTTTATACGTGGGGAGGGGGCACCCTAGAACACACAAGTTGATCTTTTAGCCGTGTGCGGTGCCCCCTTCCATAGTTACACACCTCGATCATATCGTCGTAGTGCTTAGGCGAAGCCCTGCGTCGGTAACTTCATCATCACCGTGACCATGCCGTTGCGCTGACGTAACTCTCCCTTGTCCTCAACTGGATCAAGAGCCCGAGGGACGTCATCGAGCTGAACGTGTGCTGAACGCGGAGGTGGCATACGTTCGGTACTTGGATCGGTTGGATCGCGAAGACGTTCGACTACATCAACCGCGTTACTAAACGCTTCCGCTTAGGGTACGTGGACACACTCTCCCCGTTCATTGCTATGCATCTCCTAGATATATCTTGTGTGACCGTAGGTAATTTTCTTGAAATACTGCGTTCCCCAACAGTGACTATGATACCTTCATGGTCTAAGGAACTAAAATCATAAGTTAACACTCAGTGTTATAGCATTGAATTATGATGGTGTTGTCTCAAAGTATAACAAACAAGTATTTGGATCAATTTAATATGATCGTTCTACTAACCTCATATCCTCAATGTTGTTTTGAGACTATCGTTACACTTAACGATATCTCAAGGTCCGAAAAACATGACCACCAACAACACTTGAACTAGTCTTATAGGCGGGACTAGGACCTTATTTTACTGTTTATCGTTCTAACGTGCATACGAGTTTCTACTGAATCGTATATTCCAGGATCATAGCAGTTACAGTATAGAATATAAACTTGAAATTATGAACACCGGAATATGATAATACAATATTATTACCTCTAGGGCGTACTTCCAACAGGGAGGAGCTCCCGGCCTCCGCGTCGTTGGTGCTTGCAGGGCGGCTCGCCGTTCTCGCCACGTCCGCTGAGCCCCCCTCGGCCACCCCGACCCACACCCGCTGACGACATCTCCGCTCGCTTCCAGTGGAAAACCTCACAGCAAAATGCTACCTGATCTCAATCGATATCTTGCCGGAGTTAAAGGAAAGCGGCGGACAGGGATGGGGAAAAGGCGGACGGGTAGCCTAAAAAGCCCCGGCGCCGGCATATATAGCGGAATGGAGGGAGGTTTACGGGCCGTTTTAGCAGACCTGTTCGGGCCATCAATTTCGCCCGTCCCGTAATACCGTTGGAAAAATGAACCTCGACGAGCTTTTACGCGATCCGCTAGAGATGCTCTAAGGCCTCCAAACTAGAGGAATTCTATAGGATAGGATTTTTTTATGAATATTTTCTTCAGATCCTTTGGTTCATAAGAATGATTTCCTATTCCTACATATGATTGGTTCCTATCCCCCACATTTCAAAGAAAATAAACATAAGTATAGACTCAAAAAATTCTTATGATGTGAACCAAATGACATCACTTTTCCTAATCCAATAATAGGATATGAGATACATCTCATCTAATTCCCTGTAAGTTTCCCAATCCCATGATAATCCAAGATAAACCAATCCTATGAACCAAAGAGACCCGAGTCGCTATACATATATAGTAGGAAGTAGAAGAAATATTTACACGAACAAGATATTTTAATTATGCATGCATGTTGCCTGAGAGAGGGAGGGAAGATGTTTGGAAGGCTCCTTTTTATATTAGTGATTTAGAAGACCCAAGGTCGGATGGACTCCATGCTTTTTTCCAAGAGATTTTTGTCCATGTTAGGAAAAATTTCGGTAGAGGAGGTTTTGCAAGAGGTTACGTGTATTATTCCTATCGTGATGATTTCGAAGGTTAACTCTCTAGAAAATATAACCAATTTTGGTTGATTAGCTTGTGTAACATGGTCTACAAGACTATTGCAAAAAATGGTGGCTACTTGTTTGAACAACTTTAAATTATTAGTCTGACTCAAGATTATTTTCACACCAGGAAGAATTAAGAAACGGTTCATGGTTTATTCCATAAATGTCCATTGTGTATTTCAAAAGTATTAATAGTGTATTTAGAAAATATTTGTACGTACTTAAAATAACTCGTGTACTTTTGTATTTTTTTTAAAAAATCAGATAATCAAAAAGATTGGACACATTTTAGAAAAAGTGGTCATCTAATTTAAAAGGTGTTTGACACATTTTGAGTAATGCTCATGTCATTATAAAATGATCACGGATTAGAAATATCAATGAAATTATAAAAGCGTTTGACACATTTTAAGAAAATCTTCATGTAAATAAAAAAGTGTTCAGTGCAGTTTAACAAAAATGTTCATGTGATTAGGAATTTTTTCATGTATTAAAATGTTCATATAACTAGTAAATGTGTTCGACACATTATTAAAAAATGTTCATGTAAAACAAAAGTTGGTCGACGCATTTCTAATCGGGTGTGCATGTAGCTAGAAAATTGTTCACGTATTAAAAATGTCCGATCGATTTAAAAACAAGTGTTCGAGCCATTTAAAGAAAAACTTCATGTAATTTCAAACGAGAAAAAAAATGTTGCTTCGTTGCTCGAATAATGTTTAAATAGGTGCTTTTATGTGTATGTTTTCAGGTTTTAAAATTTCTTTTAGGGCAAGTCCAACGGACCAACCCAAACGAATAGAAAAATTGTCCCTTTTTTGTCCGTTTGGGAGGCCAAGCTGATACCGAAAGTCCACTCATGTCCGTCTACCCATGGGCGCGTGGGACGCATTTCATCTTAGTTCCCGGATTTCCATTTAAAATACATATATTAGCTGCCAAGAGTTTGTCAATTACATTAATTATACTAAAAAAGTTAAGAAAGAATAAACTAAACCCTAGAACTATTTGTCCTCGTCATCGTTCTCGTCCACCAGGGTGAAGTAGACCGGGCCTAGCCATGGATATGGCCACGCTGCCAGTCCTGCCAACGGCGCGCTGGCGTGGCAGGCGCCTCCTAATTCTTTGGCATACCAAGAACCATCGACATCCACGCCCACATGTGGGCCACTAGCCTTGCCAGTGTGCCACGACTCCGGCTGCGACGGCAGGGGGACTCTGCGAGTTGCAAGTCAGGCCACTGGGCGACCTCGGTCAGCTCGGGGTCCTCGATGGCCTTCTTGAGGACCTCACCCTCCTCCTCCTCCTTCACCGCGGGCTATGGCGTTGGAGCGCGCATATGCGGGGGCACTGGTGCACGAACGGAGAAGCAGGACCGACGATGTTGGTCGTGCTCGTCCATGAACCAATTGCCCCAGTGTGTCGAGACCAACGCGAACGTCGGGTCGCGGCGGAGCTCGTGTGGCAGTTGAGCGCGACGGCAACAGATCGCCGCCTCCCACACGCGGGCGAAGGACGGAACCGCTGGCACTGGAACCGTATCTGGGTCAGATGTCAACCGTTTGGTTGGTGCACGTCCGGTCAAGGCACGAGGTGGCATGCTCCGAGTAGTGTTGCCACCGATGAACGGGCACGCACACACGGATGCACATCGGCGGCACAGACCCCAGTGGCATCACATTGAAGGTTGTCACGCGACACCGCCCCGTGGAGGAACCGGTCTCGTGGTCGTGCACTCCGGGCGTCCACTTCCACGACATTGTGGGTGGCAACAATATCTCGTGTTTGACTTAACTGTTGGGCGGCTGGGGAGCAAAGGGAGGGAGAAGATAATGATCCTATGCGATCGCTCACTCGCACCCTCTTCCCCCAAAGGGCGTGGCTATGCCTCACTTGTAGCGAGTGCGAGGAAAGCATCACTCACAGCGCCCAATGTACATGGGGTAGGCCGAATGAGCGACGTAGCCATCCCCCTCCCCACCATGCACAAATCCCCCTCCCCACCATGCACAAAGGAGCACATACACACACATTTTTTGCCTCTACTTTGAGAAATACACATTTAAATTATTGTAGCAAATATTTTTAATTTAGTACTTTTATATAAAAAATATAACATACAATATATTTTTTGTTAAAAGTGTATTCCATAAGTGTTCATTGTGTGTTTAAAAATGGTTCATCATGTGTTTAAAAATTATTAATCACATATTTAGAAAAATAATCAGGGTAATTAAAAAATATGTCCTTTAAAAAATGTTTACACGCTTTTTTATTTTAAATAATTTAATTCTCAAGAAGTTATTTGAAGGATTTACAAAAATATGCACGTGATCAGAGAAATTTTAATCTGTTAAATATTCATGTAATTTAAAAGAGTTTTACACATTTTAAAAGTGAAAAGTGCCGCACTAAAACCATGTAAAAAATTATCGGTTTGATGCACTTTAAACAAATGTTTATGTAATTGGGAAAATTTCAAGTATTGGAAAATGACCACGTGATAAAAAACAAGTATTCAAGCCTTTTTATAGGAAATGTTCGTGTAACCTTAAACATACAATTTTAAAACATTCTTTATAGTAATTTTGTAAGGAAACATAAGAAGAAGGAAAAACAAGTGGAAAGTGTTTAAAATATAAAAAATATTTTTTAATTTGAGTAAAAGGAAAGAGAAAACAAGAACAAAAAGAAAGAAAGAAAAGTAAGAAGAAAAAACACAGAAAATATAAAATTAGACAAAAAACGAAGCTACCACACAAACTGCAGATAAAAAAAACTAAAAAGGGAAATCGCTGGAGTGCACACAAACTAGAAAATATGGGAAACCTAGGAACAAAACTGCTAGGAACTGTTTCAGTCTGTGGCTACTGGGCTGACCCGTGCTAGAACGGTTATAGTTGGCCAACAACTATGACTCGCAGTAGGCGAGATATAGCATGGACACCTCGATTACCCTGGTGTCCAAGAGGACTATGATAGAAGCCTGTCATGTTAGCGGACCATTTCATCGAGGAGGTTGTGCAAGTCGTCACATGTATTATTCCTATAGGATGGAATGACATTGCTATTGTGACGATTCTCAAGGTTAATTCTTCGGAAAAGATAACCAGTTTAGGCATATTAACTTGTGTAATGTGGTCTACAAGATTATTGCAAAATAGCCCCCTGTAAAGAAATATAAGATCGTTTAGATCAAGAGGAAGTACATGGCTACTCGTTTGAAGGTCTTTCTCCCAGAAATTTATTCATAGCGTACTTCAGAAAACTTGTGTACTTTTATAAGATATTCCCATATCTACTTTTGTCGTCTAAAAAATGTCATGTAATAAATTTTTTGACAATTTTTTAAAAAGTGATTATGTCATTTAAAAGGTGTTCGATGCATTTTGAAAAATGCTCATGTCATTATAAAAATGATCACCTGTTAAAAATATCCATGTAATTATAAATGTGTTTAACACATTTATAAAACCCTCATGCAATTAAAAAATGTTCAATGCATTTTAAAAAAAATGTTCATGTAATTAGGAAAACATTTCATGTATGCGAGAAACATGTCGTCGACACTTTACGCCATTTTCACTGTTGTCCTGTGATCATTCCGATAACTTTACTCACAAATAACGTAGAGTACTGAACATATCTACTTGTTTACATTCCATGGAATACAAGTGTGATTGAAATCATATTTTGATCATCGGTATTTCTGGATACTGATTCTTGCTTAAAAACTCCTTCCATGTGACTTTGACAAGAAACTTTTTGGTGTTTCATATTAAACTATTTTAGTATCTTGTCAATATGTATTTACTATCTCCATAGATCATTATGCCTAATAGCAAGGCTATATTGCCTAAGTACTTTACTGAAATCACTAGTTTGAATAAAGTCTTAATTCGTGTCAAGAAATTTATACAATTTCCAATCAACAATGTGTCATGCACACATAGTGTTTACAAATATTATTATGCTCCCACTTACTTTCTTGTAAACACAAGCATCTTTTTTTTTCTTTGATAAAATCAAATTATTTGACCATTTCATGAGAACAAAGATTTCCACTCCATTATGCTTGCTTTAGTCCATTATAGGATTTCTTGAAGTTTGCACACTTACCAACATCCTTTGGATTGACAAAACTACCTTGGACCATATCATATATACAACCTTGGTTCTATTTCCATCTCACGGAAATTATTTTGACATCCATCTATTATATCTCATAAATAAAATATTTAGCAATTGCTAGTTTAACCCAAACTAACTTTAAGTATTGCTACGACGAGAGAATTTCGTCATAGTTAACTCCTTGATCTTGTCATAAACTATTAGTAACAAGTCAAGGTTTATAAAACATTTTTATCTTTGTCAGTTTTATAGATCCATTATTATACGTCAGACTCTAAGTCTTTCGGAGGGTTTACCAAATTCTAAACTTTAATTATGTAAATGGATACTATCTCGGATTACTTTGGCATACAACCAATTTCGGAGGCATGGCCCATCAACGCTTCTCTCTGTATAATAGGTTCATTGTTTGTTCAACAATATTTCGTCTGCACACCAAATAGTCTGCATGAATTTTCCCAACCTATATAGTTCAGCTGCAATTTCGACCGAAGTCTTCATATCTTGTGTAGAGACTTTCGTATCAGTCATGGTAGGAAATTCTAGAATTACTTCTAGCATTTCTTTTCTTTGACCCGATCACGAAGATTCTGCATTCTTGTCGAGTTGCACTGTCTTCCCACTTACTCTTTTCAGAAAACATTTTCTTTAAAATTTACACACTCTATGACAAAACACTTTGTCTTGGCGTAGTGCTAGAGGAATACCCAACCATTTGGGATAACCTACAAAGTAGCACTTATTTGAACAAATTTGATGGCATTCTTTTAAGTGTAAAAGCCACAGTCTCTAAAGCATCACATCAGAAAAATGGCGAAATAATTAATGTCATCTTTGATCTCACCATGTCATACAGAGCTTGATTACATCTACTCAAAATACACTACTATTAATAGTGTTCTAGGAGGTGCAAGCTACAAAACACTTTCCACAGCTTATCAGACATCCACTAAACTTGTAACTTAAATACTCCTTTCCACAATTTAATTGAAGAAAAGTAATTTTCTTATTGCAATAAATTCTACTTCATTATGAAAACCTTCCGAAACATTTCAAAGGACCAGATTTACGTCTCAATAAGTAAATATAAATATCTACTTGAGTTATCCTTGAAGATAGATAAATCCACTGGTTGCAACAACACTTATTGGACTACAACATCAATATGCATATTTCTAATTATTTTGTTGCTCGTTCTTTATGGCTTGTGAACGGTACTTTAGTTTACTTCACTAATTGGATGAAAGTTGCAAGTGTCAGATGATTCATAATCAGATGACTTCTACGCCACCGGTACTACCAGATACACACCGCGGTTGTATCCCCGTGGGGTGGGCGGTACTACTGCTGGGGCGTGCACGGTACTACCGCTTGTGCCCCACGGTACTACCGCTCGTCCTACGGTGGTACTACTACTGCTGGGAGCGGTACTACCGTTGTGACCTGATGTTTCAAAATTTCAGCACCGTCCTCTATTCTCAATTTGTGTCTCTTGGCTTATGCAATGGCTTTACACCTGCTTTTCCCTCGCTCTGTGTTGTGGGTTCCAAGTGGTTGTAGCTCAGCTCATCAAGCATGTCGCAAGAACCCAGATCATCACGGTGGCTCCAAGCGCTATTGCTCCACAGATGAAGCACCAACCAATTCCAGTGGGGCACCAAGGCAACAGGTGAAGAAGATCGCCAATAAGCAGAAGGAGAAGGGCACTCCTCTTGGTGAGATGTCTACCAAGGAGTTTGTTCTTTTCCATCAGTGCAACCCATATCGCTGACTCGCCGTCCTCAAGATGAGGCTCTTGTTGGTCGTCCCTTTTGGACTAAGGAGCAATCACTCATCTATGTGGATATTCTGAAGGGCACAAACCTATTTGTGGTTGTCAAGTCCATCAACATCCTGCACATGGAGGAAGATCCCACTTACTTTGGAGAAGCTCTTGCACTTTGATAGTAGTGGGGTCTCATTCCGATCATCAAATTCAACAAGGATTTCGACTTAGAGATTGTGGCCCAATTCTATGCCACTGTTCACTTTCATTCTGACGAGGTAAGATCCATGTCTTCGATGACAGGTGGGAGGAGACTGAAGGTTGAGTGGAAGACTTCCATGGATAGTCCGGGCATTGCTGATGAGGGGGAAGACAACCATGTTGGTCTCCGGCCTCACAAGGATACAACTGCTCAACACAAGTCAAAGCTGTTCTGTTACTCCAGGACTATGACTACTGCCAAGGGGGCCACTCACACTGTGATCATTCCATTCCTGGACATCATGCACCGTGTCTTTCACAACACCCTTTTTCCTCGCATTGGTAACCTGGATCAGGTACTCATATCTAGTGGATGTGCGTCTATTATGCATCAAGGAGAAGGGCGGGAACTCTACCTTGGACATCTTTCACATTATGTGGCGTGAGCTTCGTTCTGGTGTGTTTGGCCGGAAGGTGCCCATTTATGGCCCCTACCTGTTTAAGTCAATTGAGGAGACATGGGCAGCTGACTATTCAGAGGAGTGCCTTTCCACTAGGCATGCATGTGGTGTCTCATGGCGTTCCGCATCTACGACAAAAGGAGAACTGGGGTACTACACTTGCTGCCCCCAACGAGGAGATTGCTCCCATGACTCTGATGATGAGGCTGAGCCAGACTATGACTTTGTTCCTCCTTCTGAGACCGATCCATCTTGGGCGTCCAAGCTCAAGTCAAAGATGAAGAAGCTCTTCTGCATTCAGGCCAAGGGACAATATAGGGCGCATGTGGCTAAGAAGCAGGCTGGCAGGAGTGACAAGCTCATGATAAGGCAACTGGGCCTGGAGATTGCTAGTGGCTTGATACGTCTCCAACGTATCTATAATTTTTGATTGCTCCATGCTATTATATATTCTGTTTTGGATGTTTAATGGGCTTTATTATACACTTTTATATTGTTTTTGGGACTAACCTATTAACCCAAGGCCCAGTGCAAATTGCTGTGTTTTTTTCCTATTCCAGTGTTTCGCAGAAAAGGAATATCAAACGGAGTCCAAACGGAATGAAACCTTCGGGAGCGTGATTTTTGGAACAAACGTGATCCAGAGGACTTGGAGTGGACGTCAAGCAATCAACGAGGAGGCCATGAGGCAGGGGGCGCGCCTACCCCCTTGGGTGCACCCTCCACCCTCGTGGGCCCCTCGTGGCTCCACCGACCTACTTTCCTCCTATATATACCTACGTACCCTAAAACCATCGAGGGGCACCACGAAAACCTAATTCCACCGCCGCAACCTTCTGTACCCGTGAGATCCCATCTTGGGGCCTATTCCGGCGCTCTGCCGGAGGGGGCATCGATCATGGAGGGCTTCTACATCAACACCATAGCCTTTCCGATGATGTGTGAGTAGTTTACCACAGACCTTCGGGTCCATAGTTATTAGCTAGATGGCTTCTTCTCTCTCTTTGGATCTCAATACAAAGTTCTCCTCGATCTTCTTGGAGTTCTATTTGATGTAACTCTTTTTGCAGTGTGTTTGTCGAGATCCGATGAATTGTGGGTTTATGATCAAGATTAACTATGAACAATATTTGAATCTTCTCTGAATTCTTTTATGTATGATTGGTTATCTTTGCAAGTCTCTTCGAATTATTAGTTTGGTTTGGCCTACTAGATTGATCTTTCTTGCAATGGGAGAAGTGCTTAGCTTTGGGTTCAACCATGCGGTGCTCGATCCCGATGTGATGAGGGGAAAGCGACACGTATTGCATTGTTGCCATCGAGGATAAAAGATGGGGTTTATATCATATTGCTTGAGTTTATCCTCTACATCATGTCATCTTACCTAATCGTTACTCTCTTCTTATGAACTTAATACTCTAGATGCATGCTGGATAGTGGTCGATGTGTGGAGTAATAGTAGTAGATGCGAGGGTGAGTCGGTCTACTTGTCACGGACGTGATGCCTATATACATGATCATGCCTAGATATTCTCATAATTATGCACTTTCCTATCAATTGCTCGACAGTAATTTGTTCACCCACCGTAATTATTATGCTATCTTGAGAGAAGCCACTAGTGAAACCTATGGCCCCCGGGTCTATTTTCCATCATATTAATCTCCCGTCAACAAGCTATTTCTGCCACCGTTTATTTTTCATTCTTTACTTTTAATCTTTATCATAAAAATACCAAAAATATTATCTTATCATATCTACCAGATCTCACTTTTGCAAGTGGCCATGAAGGGATTGACAACCCCTTTATCGCGTTGGTTGCAAGGTTCTTATTTGTTTGTGTAGGTATGAGGGACTTGCATGTGGCCTCCTACTGGATTGATACCTTGGTTCTCAAAAACTGAGGGAAATACTTATGCTACTTTGCTGCATCACCCTTTCCTCTTCAAGGGAAAAACCAACGCATGCTCAAGAGGTAGCAAGAAGGATTTGTGGCGCCGTTGCTGGGGAGTCTACGCACAAGTCAAGACATACCAAGTACCCATCGCAAACTCTTATCCCTCGCATTACATTATTTGCCATTTGCCTCTCGTTTTCCTCTCCCCCACTTCACCCTTGCCGTTTTATTCGCCCTCTTTTTCCGTTCGCCTCTTTTTTCGCTTGCTTCATGTGTGTTCGTTCTCTGTACTGCCGTCATGTCTGAAACTGGGGAGGTTATTGTTGATAAGGATAATAGTATGGAAAAATTTGATGTTTTTGATGATCCTCTTGAAGATCCTACTATTTTACACACTAAAAAGTTTCGGATTGGTAGCGCTAATATTATTGGGAAAGGAGTTCTTCAAGATTTCTTTACTTGTGTCGGTACCTTACCCTCTATGGGTGGGTCTATTCTTCATAGAACTAGTAGTCCTGCGGAGGCTATATCCTTACTCGTAGTTGAACATGAAAGACAATTTATTCATTTGCATCCTTGCATACAAATGATCTTTCTAGAGTTCTCCAATATAGAGCATTCTTCTGTTATGCGAGCTGCTACTATCTTTTTGGCTCATGAGTTCAGATTTATAATGAAAGAGGCCAATGAAATTTTTGCGCATTACAGGGTGGACGCTGGTCGTCCTCCCATAGAGGCTATCCTTTTTAATTAAGAAGATTTAATGCGCTTATGATCTGTAGATCATGTTGCTTACAATGAAAACCTTAGAAAAAAGGTTCCTACCGATGTTCTAGTTGATAGAATTTCCGAACTTAATGATGACTTTGCTATTCAGAACAATGGGTTAGGTTTTTCTCTTGAACAAAGGCTCATGAATTATTGCCAAAAGAATGCTTATAATGATGAATTGGTTGTGCAATATAAGGGGCCAAAGGAGGAACCCATACCTCCCGAGCTTGACCTTGGGGACTTTTTTCCTATTAAATTTAGCCCTTTTGATTACTTTTGCTTGCCACAAAGAAAACTTGCTGTTGAACGTAGGGAATATGAGATGAGTTTTCGTGATTTACCCTACTATCATTATGGCAATACCTAGATCTATCCTTGCCTTTATGCCTAGCTAGGGACGTTAAACGATAGCGCTTGTTGGGAGGCAACCCAATTCTATTTTAGTTTTTTGCTTTTTGGTTCTGTTTAGGAATAAATCTTTGATCTAGCCTCTGGTTAGATTTGTTTTTGTGTTTTAATTAGTGTTTGTGCCAAGTAGAACCAATAGGATCTTCTCGGGTGATAATTGTTTGATCTTGCTGAAAAAGACAGAAACTTTACGCTCGCGAATATAATTGTTTAAACTCACTAGAACATGATAAAATACCAATTATTTTTGCAGTATATCAGTACACAAATTTTCCATGTTGTACTAGTTTTTCAGGAGTTTTGGAGCTCCAGAAGTTTTTGAACAAATCTGATTACTACAGACTGTTCTGCTTTTGACAGATTCTGTTTTTCGTGTGTTGTTTGCTTATTTTAATGAATCTATGGCTAGTAACGGAGTTTATGAACCATAGAGAAGTTGGAATACAGTAGGTTTAATACCAATATAACTAAAGAATTAGTTCATCACAATACTTTAAAGTGGTGGTTTGTTTTATTTCGCTAACGGAGCTCACGAGATTTTCTGTTAAGTTTTGTGTTGTGAAGTTTTCAAGTTTTGGATAAAGATTTGATGGATTATGGAACAAGGAGTGACAAGAGCCTAAGCTTGGGGATGCCCAAGGCACCCCAAGGTAAAATCCAAGGACACCAAAAAGCCTAAGCTTGGGGATGCCCCGGAAGGCATCCCCTCTTTTGTCTTCGACCATCGGTAACTTTACTTGGAGCTATATTTTTATTCACCACATGATATGTGTTTTGCTTGGAGCGTCTTGTATGATTTGAGTCTTTGCCTTTTAGTTTACCACAATCATCCTTTCTGTACACACCTTTTGGGAGATACACACATTAATCGGGATTTATTAGAATACTCTTTATGCCTCACTTATATCTTTTGAGTTAAACAATTTTGCTCTAGTGCTTCACTTATATCTTTTAGAGCACGGCGATGGTTCTATTTTATATAAATAATTGATCTCTCACGCTTCACTTATATTATTTTGAGAGTCCTTTAGAACATCATGGTAATTTGCTTTGGTTATAAAATTAGTCCTAATATGATAGGCATCCAAGATAAAAACTTTAAAGTGCGTTGAATACTAAGAGAAGTTTGATACTTGATGATTGTTTTGAGATATGGAGGTAGTGATATTAAAGCTATGCTAGTTGAGTAGTTGTGAATTTGAGAAATACTTGTGTTGAAGTTTGCAAGTCCCGTAGCATGCACGTATGGTGAACGTTGTGTAACAAATTTGAAACATGAGGTGTTCTTTGATTGTCATCCTTATGAGTGGTGGTCGGGGATGAACGATGGTCTTTTCCTACCAATCTATCCCCCTAGGAGCATGCGCGTAGTGCTTGGTTTTTGATGACTTGTAGATTTTTGCAATAAGTATATGAGTTCTTATGACTAATGTTGAGTCCACGGATTACACGCACTCTCCACCTTCCACCATTGCTAGCCTCTTCGGTACCGTGCATTGCCCTTTCTCACCTTGAGAGTTGGTGCAAACTTCGCCGGTGCATCCAAACCCCGTGATACGATACACTCTATCACACATAAACCTCCTTATATCTTCCTCAAAACAGCCACCATACCTACCTATTATGGCATTTCCATAGCCATTCCAAGATATATTGCCATGCAACTTTCCACCGTTCCGTTTATTATGACACGCTTCATCATTGTCATATTACCTTGCATGATCATGTAGTTGACATTGTATTTATGGCAAAGCCACCATGCATATTATTTCATACATGTCACTCTTGATTCATTGTCCATCCCGGTACACCACCGGAGGCATTCATATAGAGTCATACTTTTGTTGTAGCATCGAGTTGTAATCATCGAGTTGTAAATAAATAGAGGTGTGATGATCATTATTAATAGAGCATTGTCCCAAATAAAAAAAAGAGAAAGGCCAAAAAAGGGAGGGCCCAAAAAAATATAAAAGGGACAATGCTACTATCATTTTTCCACACTTGTGCTTCAAAGTAGCACCATTATCTTTATGATAGAGAGTCTCTTGTTTTGTCACTTTCATATACTAGTGGGAATTTTTCATTATAGAACTTGGCTTGTATATTCCAACAATGGGCTTCCTCAAATGCCCTAGGTCTTCGTGAGCAAGCAAGTTGGATGCACACCCACTTAGTTTCTTTTGTTGAGCTTTCATACATTTATAGCTCTAGTGCATCCGTTGCATGGCAATCCCTACTCCTTGCATTGACATCAATTGATGGGCATCTCCCTAGCCCATTGATTAGCCGCGTCAATGTGAGACTTTCTCCTTTTTTGTCTTCTCCACACAACCCCCATCATTATATTCTATTCCACCCATAGTGCTATGTCCATGGCTCATGCTCATGTATTGTGTGAAAGTTGAAAAAAGTTTGAGATTACTAAAGTATGAAACAATTGCTTGGCTTGTCATCATGGTTGTGCAAGATGAGAGCATTCTTGTGTGACGAAAATGAAGCATGGCCAAACTATATGATTTTGTAGTGATAAGCTTTCTTTGGCTATGTTATTTCGAGAAGACATTATTGCTTGGTTAGTATGCTTGAAGTATCATTATTTTTATGTCAATATTAAACTTTTATCTTGAATCTTTCGGATCTGAACATTCATGCCACAATAAAGGAAATTACATTGAAGAATGTGCTAAGTAGCATTCCACATCAAAAATTCTGTTTTTATCATTTACCTACTCGAGGACGAGAAGGAATTAAGGTTGGGGATGCTTGATACGTCTCCAACGTATCTATAATTTTTGATTGCTCCATGCTATTATATATTCTGTTTTGTATGTTTAATGGGCTTTATTATACACTTTTATATTATTTTTGGGATTAACCTATTAACCCAAGGCCCAATGCAAATTGCTGTTTTTTTTGCCTATTTTAGTGTTTCGCAGAAAAGGAATATCAACGGAGTCCAAACGGAATGAAACCTTCGGGAGCGTGATTTTTGGAACAAACATGATCCAGAGGACTTGGAGTGGACGTCAAGCAATCAACGAGGAGGCCACGAGGAAGGGGGGCGCGCCTACCCCCTGGGCGCGCCCTCCACCCTCATGGGCCCCTCGTGGCTCCACCGACCTACTTCTTCCTCCTATATATACCTACATACCCCGAAACCATTAAGGGGCACCACGAAAACCTAATTCCACCACCGCAACCTTCTGTACCTGTGAGATCCCATCTTGGGGCCTTTTCCGGTGCTCTGCTGGAGGGGGCATCGATCACGTAGGGCTTCTAAATCAACACCATAGCCTCTCCGATGATGTGTGAGTAGTTTACCATAGACCTTCGGGTCCATAGTTATTAGCTAGATGGCTTCTTCTCTCTCTTTGGATCTCAATACAAAGTTCTCCTCGATCTTCTTGGAGTTCTATTTGATGTAACTCTTTTTGCAGTGTGTTTGTCGAGATCCGATGAATTGTGGGTTTATGATCAAGATTAACTATGAACAATATTTGAATCTTCTCTGAATTCTTTTATGTATGATTGGTTATCTTTGCAAGTCTCTTCAAATTATCAGTTTGGTTTGGCCTACTAGATTGATCTTTCTTGCAATGAGAGAAGTGCTTAGCTTTGGGTTCAATCATGCGGTGCTCGATCCCAGTGACAGTAGGGGAAACGACACGTATTGCATTGTTGCCATCGAGGATAAAAAGATGGGGTTTATATCATATTGCTTGAGTTTATCCCTCTACATCATGTCATCTTACCTAATGCGTTACTCTCTTCTTATGAACTTAATACTCTAGATGCATGATGGATAGCGGTCGATGTGTGGAGTAATAGTAGTAGATGCAGGCAGGAGTCGGTCTACTTGTCACGGACGTGATGCCTATATACATGATCATGCCTAGATATTCTCATAATTATGCACTTCTCTATCAATTGCTCGACAGTAATTTGTTCACCCACCGTAATTCTTATGCTATCTTGAGAGAAGCCACTAGTGAAACCTATGGCCCCCGGGTCTATTTTCCATCATATTAATCTCCCGTCAACAAGCTATTTCTGCCACCGTTTATTTTTCATTCTTTACTTTAATCTTTATCATAAAAATACCAAAAATATTATCTTATCATCTCTATCTGATCTCACTTTTGCAAGTGGCCGTGAAGGGATTGACTACCCCTTTATCGCGTTGGTTGCAAGGTTCTTATTTGTTTATGTAGGTACGAGGGACTTGTGTGTGGCCTCCTACTGGATTGATACCTTGGTTCTCAAAAACTGAGGGAAATACTTACGCTACTTTGCTGCATCACCCTTTCCTCTTCAAGGGAAAAACCAATGCATGCTCAAGAGGTAGCATGGCTCAGAGGAGAGGGTCACGGATGAGGAGGTATGGACCTCGCAGCACTACTAGTGGACAAACTCAGAGGCGGATGATCAACCTGATGCAGTGGAGGAGTCTGATGAACAGGAGGAGTACTAATGATGTTTTGGAGCATCTCTACCACCTAGGATCGGTTTAGTGCTCTTTTCCCTTTTGGTGTCTCGATACCAAAGGGGGAGAGAGTTTAGGGATTTGCCGAGTCACGAGTGTGTCTTATTTGTTGTTGCTTTCATTCTCTCGCGAACTCTTTCTCATTTGCTTTGCTTTAATGTGTGTGACTTTTAGTACCTATCATATGTTGTGAGACATATGCTACCCTATCTTTATCTTTATGTCACGTACCTTGTTAGTTTGTGATATATTATCTATCTTGTGCCCTTATCTTTATGCTCACATGCTATGACTTACACCCATACTCATGTCTCATATTATGTTGTTGCAAGTATTGCCTTGTTTATAAAATATAGGGGAAGTGTCGATCCTAGTGTGTGTGCTTTGCATTCCAAAGGGATACTTAGATAGTGCACACATCTAGGGGGAGACCGTCTATATTTTGTATGCATATTATCTCGTTTTATCTTTGTGCAAATCCCGTGTTGTCATCAACCCACCAACAAGGGGGAGATTGTTAGGGCATATTTCTACCTTAGTGGTTTTGGTGATTGATGGCAATGCTTTTGCAGACTAATTGTGTGCATTGAGCATTTCAGAGAATCTATCATAGGGCACAAGCCGATTTGTGCCCCTCGAAGATATTGCAAAGACGGTAGTTTTTCTTGCGTTTCATTTTTGATAGATTTGAGTCTTAGGATCATCGTACTATTAAGAGGGGGTCCGCTTCGGAAAGGTTTGGGTGGAATCAACACGTACACAGTCTTTTTGCACCCACTTTCCTCCCGGCACTGGAACTTGTCCTTTCTTATGCATGGGCTTTCTTGAGGCATTTAAGCGGTGATGCAGTCTTTTCAACACGTACACAGTTAATTTCCCAAATCCATGAACATTTGTTTAAAGTGCACGCCGGCATTTGAGAAAAAGAGGGTAACATCACTCACATGACATGAATCAACACGTACACAGTCTTTTCAATACTACCGCTTATGCACGGGCTGGCAGTGCATAAGGGTTGGATTCATTCCCCCACTATATAAGTGAGTCTTCTTCCCCAAGTGTACTCACCTATTTTGCTCCAAAAAGCTCCATTATTGCTCAAGCTCCATTTTCGCTCGATCTCTCTCCCTAGCCAACAACTATAGTTGATTTTCTAGGGGTTTGCTTGAGAGGGCCCCGATCCAAACTTCCATCAAGGGATATTTGATCCCCCCACTAATCCCTAGCAGATCTTGTAACTCTTGGGTGTTTGAGCACCCTAGACGGAAGAGGTCACCTCAGAGCCATAATCCGTTGTGGTGGTGTTGGGAGCCTCCAATTAGGTTGTGGATATTGACCCAACATTGTTTGTAAAGGTTCGGTCGCCGCCTTCAAGGGCACCACTAGTGGAATCACGACATCTTGCATTTGTGCGAGGGCATGAGGAGAATACTGTGGCCCTAGTGGCTTCTTGGGGAGCATTGTGCCTCCACACCGCTCCAACGGATACATACTTCCCCTCAAAGGGAAGGAACTTCTGTAACACATCCTCATCTTCGCCGGCTCCACTTGTGGTTACTTCTTACCTTTACTTTGTGCAAGCTTTACTTGAATTGTATCTCTTGCTTGCTTTTGTTGTTGTTGTTGCTAGCATCATATAGGTTCTTCACCTAGTTGCATATCTAGACAATGTATTTGTTGCTAAACCTAATTTGTTTAGAAAAGCTAAAAAATGGTAGTTGCCTATTCACCCCCCTCTAGTCAACCGTATCGATCCTTTCACCATTCTTCTAACGTCATACTCCCAATGTTGTTTTGAGACTATTGTTAGAGTTAACGATATCTCAAGATCCGGAAACATGAATCACCAACAACACTTGAGCTAGTCTTAGAGGCGAGACCAGGAACCTTATTTTACCGTTTATCGTTCTACACGTGCATATGAGTTTTCCACCGAATCGCATATTCCAGGATCATAACAGTTATAGGCTTATAGCATAGAATATAAACTCTAAATTATGAACACAAAAATATAATAATACAATATTATTATCTCTAGGGCATACTTCTAACAGGGAGGAGTTCACGACCTACGCATCATTGTGGCGCTTGTGGGGCAGGTCGCCGTTCCCGCCATGTCCCCCTTGGCCACCCCGACCCGCACCCGCCAGCGAGATCTCCGCTCGCTTCCGGTAGAAAACCTCACCGCAAAATGCCACCGGATCTCAATCGATTTCTCACCAAAGTTGAAGGAAAGCGGTGGAGAGGGATGGGGGAAAAGGCAGACGGATACCTGATGTCTACTACACAACTTGTTCTTGTAGACTCGTGTTGGGCCTTCAAGCACAGAGTTTGTAGGACAGTAACAAATTTCCCTCGAGTGGATGGCCTAAGGTTTATCAATCCGTGGGAGGCATAGGATGAAGATGGTCTCTCTCAAACAACCCTGGGACCAAATAACAAAGAGTCTCGTATGTCCCCAACACACCAAATAAATGGTAAATTGTATAGGTGCACTAGTTTGGCGAAGAGATAGTGATACAAGTGTATTAATGATAGTAGATATTGATTTTTGTAAAAAGAACAATAAAAAACAGCAAGGTAGCAAGTAACAAAAGTGAGTACAAACGGTATTGCAATGCTTGAAAATGAGGCCTAGGGTTCATACTTTCACTAGTGCAATCTCTCAACAATGCTAATATAATTGGATCATATAACCATCCCTCAACGTGCAATAAAGAATCACTCCAAAGTTCTTATCTAGCGGAGAACATAAGATGAAATTATTTGTAGGGTACGAAACCACCTCAAAGTTATCCTTTCCGATCGATCTATCGAGCTATTCCTATAAGTGTCACAAATAGCCCTAGAGTTCATACTAAAATAACACCATATGATACACATCAACCAACTCTAGTGTCACCTAGATACTTCAATGTCACCACGAGTATCCATGAGTTGATTATATGATATGCATCAAACATTTTCAGATTCATAATACTCAATCCAACACAAAGAACTTCAAAGAGTGGCCCAAGATTTCTACGAGAGAAACAAGGACAAAAACATGCATCAACCCCTATGCATAGATTACCCCAATGTCACCTCAGGAATCCGTGAGTTGAGTGCCTAAACATATATCACGTGAATCAATATGATACCCTATTGTCACCCACTACTGGAAACAGAGAATTTGCCATCAGCCAGATATTTGCCGTCCGCTTCTAATAAACGGATGACAAAGAAATGACTGAAAACAAAGATCCTGTTTGCCATCAGCCAGTTCTTTGCCGTCGGCTGGCTGACGGGAAAGCGGTGGGTGGGGTCTAGTGGAGGCCCAAATCCTAATGGCCCACCAGCCCCCATATTTGTTGTATGCTAGTGTACGGCAAAAAACCTGCCCACTAAGGGCCTCTAACGGCCACCCTTCTCTCTCCCCGGCCCCACCCCTCTTTCTTCCCCTCTCTCTCCACCCGTGCGCCCCCCGCGCCCGCACCATCGCCGCCCACCACCCTCCCTGCCCTGGATCCCCCCTTTTGGTCACCCACCCGCCCGCCTGGGCGCCCCACCCCAACCAGCCCGTCGCCCATGCTGCCCACCACCCCGATTCCCATTGCCCCGCTGCCTGTGCCATGCCCGCCGGCGCCACCCGCCCACCCTCCCTGCCTGGAGCCCCACCCCATCACCCAGGCTGCCCCACCCGCCTCCTCCTCCACCGTCGCTCGGTCGCCACCGCCGCCCTGCCCCCCTCCTCCACCGCCGCCCGTCGCCACTGATGCCCTCTCTCTGGTGAGCTCCACCGCCGCCCACTCTCCTTTTTTCTTCCTTTTTCTATTTTTTTAGATTTACTTTAGTTTAGGCATAGTTTAATTTAATTTTAGTTAGGTTGATGTCAAAAACAATAATGCTATGTTACTCATCTTTCGATTCCAATGTGCAGTTGTTTCGTCGCTATGAGGGTCTGATGTTCGACGAGCTCCGCCCCTGCGTTCGTGGGTGAGCACAAATGACATCTCCTCCTCCCCCCTTAATTATTTGATCTGTTCCGGCCTTCGTGCCGATGACACTAGCTAGGTAACTATAGTCGCGTAACCAATATGCGTCTCCCGTCCGAAAGGGTTGCATCGATAAATATGCATTCAGTTGCATATTTATCACCGTAACTCATTCGGATTGTCCAGCGATTTCCACGGACATCTCGAGTATGTGTATATTGAGTACGTTCTCCATGCTCTACCCCATTCCGATACAAAACCCACCTGAGTATGTGTAGATTGAGTACGTTCTCCATGCTCTACCCCATTCCGAGACAAAATTTTGTCTCGGAATGGGGTAGAGCATGGAGAACGTACTCAATCTACACATACTCAGGTGGGTTTATGACCTATCTTTACCTATTAGAGTGTAGGTTGCATGGACGTACAAACTAGATGAACTGATGAATATACATGCTGAATTGTATATATTTCTTGTCTGCCAGTAGCTAAGCAAGATGAGTGATCGTGCGTGGATGTACACTGGTCGCACTAGTCAGAAAGACATGACCAATGAATGGTTAACAAAAACCAAAGGGTTTGTGAAAGCCACATTTGCAAATGGCCAGAGGAAAAACTGGTGCCCCTGTGTCCGATGCAAGAATTGGGAAAAGAGGACACATGATGAAATGGGCAAACACCTGCAGAAGAGTGGTTTTACGCCCGGTTATACGGTGTGGACATTTAATGGTGAGTCTGCCCAACGTGCCAGAGCTGAGGTGGTTCGTCGTTGCATCGACGAGAATGGTACCGGGATGGAAGACATGGTGCAAAACTTTGATGATGCTCGGAATTTGGACGAAGATATGAAGGAATCTGCAAAGGCCTTCAATGAAATGTTGGAGTCTTCAAAACATCCTCTTCACGAGCACACTGAGCTTTGTCAGCTGGATGCCATCTCACAAATAATGGCACTGAAGGCTCAATTCAACTTGGGCAGAGAATACTATGACGCAATGATGATAGTATTTGGACGCTTTCTACCCAAAGGCCATGTACTGCCTGGAAACCTGTACCAGTCAGACAAAATCCTCCGTGCTCTTAAGATGCCCTATGAGAAGATATATGCCTGTGAGAAAGGATGTGCCTTATTTAGGCTTGAGTATGCGGACTTGAACTATTGTCACATTTGCAAGTCTTCCAGGTATATTGTGGTAGACAATGGTATGGGTGAGAAGACGCAGACCAAAATCTCGGTTAATATTCTTTGATATATGCCAATCGTACCAAGACTTCAACGTCTTTTTCATGGTCGAAGAGACTGCCAGACAGATGACATGGCACAAAGAGGGCAAAAGAACTGAACTAGATGCAGATGGGAATCTGATGATGGTATACACATCAGATGGTGAAGCATGGAAGCGTTTCAATGCATTATATGCGGAAAAAGCGGCTGAGCCAAGGCATCTTCGAGTCGGCATCAGCACAGATGGGTTCAGTGTGTTGGTCTGACAGCAACCCAATACAGTTGTTGGCCCGTATTTGTCTTTCCACTCGATCTCCCCCCGGACAGATTATGCAAAGAAAGAACATTTTTCTAACGTTGATAATTCCAGGGCCGAACTATCCGGGGAAGAATATGAATGTGTACATGCACCCTCTTAAGGACGAATTGCAAGAAGCTTGGGATAATGGGTTCAAGAAATACGACGCCTTTAACAAACAGAACTTCATAATGCGTGTCTGGTACATGTACTCGACGCATGACTTGCCGGCGTATGCGCTATTCGTTGGATGGTGTGTGCATGGAAAGTTCCCGTGCCCCACATGCAAGGCAACTCTTGAGTTTCGTTGGCTGCAGGCAGGTTGCAAGTTTTCTTGCTTCGACTTGCATAGACAGTTCCTAGATCCTCTCCATAAGTTCAGGAAAGACAAGAATAACTTCATGAAAGGTAGAGTTGTCAAAAACTCTGCACCACCTCTGTTGACAGGCCAAGAGACCCTGGATCAGTTAAACGCTCTCGAGCCAGATCTAGAGCATCTAGGGTATTTCAAGGGGTATAATTTGAAACACGCCTGGACTCACAAGACATGCTTGTGGGATCTGCCTTACTTCAAAGACCTCCTTTGCCCACACAACATCGACGTGATGCACACTGAAAATAATATCACCGAGGCATTTTTTGGTACATTGTTCGGTATAGATGGGAAGTCAAAGGATAATACTAAGGCTAGAGTCGATCAGGAGGCGCTATGTCATAGACCGTTACAAAACATGCAAGAACCGAAAGGAAAGCAGAACTGGACGAAGCCAAAGGCATGGTTCAATCTTGGAAGGCCGGCTATGAGGGAAATTATCTTGTGGGTGAAAATGCAGTTGATGTTCCCCGATGGTTATGCAGCGAATCTAAACAAGGGAGCGAGTCTTGACAAATTGAAAATATTTGGTCTCTAGAGTCATGATTGGCACATATGGATTAAGTGGGTAATGCCGGTGATGTTGCGTGGCTTCATCCCTGAGGATGAATGGCTAGTACTGGTAGAGCTGAGCTATTTCTTCCGTGTTCTTTGTGCGAAAGATCTATCGCCTGACGTGATAGAAGAAATGGAAGAGTTGGCGCTGGAGTTGATCTGCAAGTTAGAGAAGATCTTTCCGCTGGGCTTCTTTAATCCAATGCAACACTTGATTTTGCATCTCTCGACCGAGGCAAGATTGGGGGGGGGGGTCTCGTGCAAAATCGTTGGTGCTACACAACTGAGAGGATGCAGAAGACGCTCCAAGCAAAATATAAAAATAAATGTCGAATTGATGCATCGATGGCCGAGGCATTCATTACTGAGGAGGCGGCAAACTTCGTGACAACACACTATGAAGCCAAAAATCGTCATTTGCATAATCCGAAGCCTCGGTACAATGCTGGCGACCATAAATCCAACCTCAGCCTATTCAAAGGGAATCTCGGACCAACCGGTGCTTCAAAACCAATATCGTTGGATGTCGAAGAATGACAGACCATTTCGTTGTATATCTTCACCAACCTAACAGAAGTGCGGCCGTACATCGAATAAGTTCTCGCGTACATTGTTTCGCAACTTCTAATTCCTTTGAACTGCTCTTATTCCCAGATATTTTTTGATACAGTCGATACGTCGCCAAATTCTCGGATGGAGTGGTGATCCAAAAGGAACCCATCGAAGCGTATGAGCTACTGGCAAAGCAAGGATCCGACTTTCCCGGTTTCATCTCTTGGTTCAAACAAACGGTAATTTCCATTCGACCATTCTCATTTCTTCGTCTAATTTGCGGCTAATGCGACAATCCTTTCGTATTAAACTTGTAGGCTAATTCAGAGTCTATGGACGCCGAACTGAAACAAGTCGCTAATGCTTTTGACTTTAAGGTCCGTTCATTTGATAAATAGGACATCAACGGGTATCATTTTCGTACCTACGTCAAAGAGCTATCTATGGCCGACCAAAAGTCTACAAATTGTTGTGTCTCTGCTATAGGCGATGGAGGTATCGAGTATTATGGGAGAGTTGAAGCAATTTATGAACTTCTATTCTATGGTCAAAACGCACCGAACGTCGTAGTCTTCAAATGTTACTGGTTCCAGCCGAAGGAGACTAGAAGGACTCATGAACATACAGGGCTAGTCAAAATCAAACAAAACACCCATTTAGATGTTCCCGATGTCTATATTACGGCTCAACAGGCGACCCAAGTTTTCTATCTACCATGGGCCTGCCACACTGATCCAAATCTGAATGGTTGGGATGTCATTTATGAAGTGCCACCACGTGTTAGACCACCTCCCCCCAATAAAGAGGATTATGAACCTCACATTAACACAGACACATATGAAGGTGAATTCTTCCAAGAAACACATATTTCCAAAAAATGCTTCAAGAAACACTCTACTTCACACCAGAACATTGAAGTAGACAGCGATAGTGTACCCGACTTCACCCCTGATACAGAACAAGAAGAGCCTGAACAAGAAGAGGTTACTGCTGCGGATGCCTTGTCAATGCTTCACCGATTACGTAAAGGTGGCCTTCCACATGTTGACGTCGCTGAACCCGATGAGCACTTCATTCATGATAGTGATGATGATGATGCATTTATTGATCCCGGAGCATTTATTGAACCTGACGATCCAGATTATTATTAGGTATTCAAATTTTTATGTTGTACTTGATTTATATAGTTACTTGTATGATTTATATAGTTACTTGCATAATTTTCTTACTTTGTATAATTGTTTGTTATACATAGTGCCATGGTCTTGATATCTGTCCCCTTTGGCCCTCGCCCGCTTTATGATTCGGATGTGGTAAATTATCTTTTATAACTATTTGTTGCATTTCACATTTATGACAATTATGGCCATCAAGTTGACATAGAGATATTTTTATCTAGGAGGTATGTGAACCGGAAATTGCAACCGACCCTCTTGTCGAGAAGTTAAATTTAGTTGAAAAAGAAAATGAGTATTTAAAAGAAAATATTAAAAGAATTGAAGAAGAGAATATGAAATTGGAGTTGTATGTTGCCGATGTCGTCGATGATCACAAGATGAAGATGAATGCAATGCGCTTGAAGATGGATGCAATGCGCTTTAAGATTAAGAAGATTAGAAAACATGCCATTGATAATGAGGCTTGGTATCATAATGCCACTGGATCAATTGTTACCTTAGTTGCGATCTTCATCGCATTTGTTGTGATGAGGGTAAGTTTTCTCTAGTGTTTCGCTTAACAAATGCATACTTAGCTTATTTTCCTCCTAAATGGCATAATTACCTAAGTTAGATAAAAAACGAGCCATACTTATATAAGTTGGCTCAAAAATGGCATCATCACCTAGGTTATCACAAAAATGACCTATACTTACCTTACTTTTCTCTAAATTGACATAATAAGCTTAGTTGACCAAAAAATGTCATAATTACCTATGTTAGCTCTAAAATGACACAAATAAGGAATAACAAGAAGAAAAACAAGAAAGAGAAGAAAAAGAAAGAATAGAAGAAGAAAGAGAAGAAAAATAAAGAATAAAAGAAGAAGAATGAGAATGAGGAGAAAAGGGATAAAAAGATAGAAGAGAAGGAGAAAGAAGAGAAAAGAAGAAGAAGAAGACAAAATGAGAATGAGGAGAAAAGGGGTAAAAAGATAGAAGAGAAGAAGAAAGAATAGAAAAGAAGAATTGTTCTTCTTCTTCTTTCTTACTCCCATTTTTGTAGGTTTGATTCACTTCATGGAAGCGGCATTGATGGACTTGTACGGGAACATAGCATGCAATTTCAAAAATTTGCCTACGCTCACGCAAGATCTATCTAGGATATGCATAGCAACAAGAGGGGGAGAGTGAGTCCATGTACCCTCGTAGACCAAAAGCGGAAGCGTTAGCTTAACACGGTTGATGTAGTCGAACGTCTTCTCGATCCAACCGATCAAACACCGAACATACGACACCTCCGAGTTCTGCAGACGTTCAGCTCGATGACGTCCCTCAAACTCTTGATCCAGCAATGTGTCGAGGGAGAGTTCTGTCAGCACGATGGCATGGTGACGGTGATGGTGAAGTTATCCGCGTAGGGCTTCGCCTAAGCACTACGTGAATATGACCGGAGGCGTAAACTGTGGAGGGGGTCACCCCACATGGCTTGGAACAATTGATGTGTCTTCTAGGGGCGCCCCCTGTATATAAAGGAGGGAGGGAGAGGAGGCCGGCCCTAGGCGCCCCCCAAGTAGGAGGAGTCCTACTTGGGGTCCTAGTAGGATTCACCCCCTTTCCTTTTACCGGAGGGGGAAAGGGGGAAGGAGAGGGAGAAGGAGAAGGGAAAGGGGGCGCCGCCCCCTCCCCTAGTCCAATTCGGACTCCTCCCTTGGGGGGGGGGGGTGCCACCTCTTGTGGGCTGGCTTGCCTCCCTCCTATGGCCCATATGGCCCATATCTTCCCCCGGGGGTTCCGGTGACCCCCCCGGTACTCCGATATGTACCCGATACATTCTGGAACACTTCCGGTGTCCGAATACTATCATCCAATATATCAATATTTACCTCTCGACCATTTCGAGACTCCTCGTCATGTCCATGATCTCATCTGAGACTTCAAACAACATTCAGTCACCAAATCACATAACTCATAATACAAATCGTCATCGAACGTTAAGCATGCGGACCCTACGGGTTCGAGAACTATGTAGACATGACTGAGACACCTCTCCGGTCAATAACCAATAGCGGAACCTGGATGCTCATATTGGTTCCCAGATATTCTAGGAAGATTTTTATCGGTCGAACCATTATGACAATATACGTTATTCCCTTTGTCATCGGTATGTTACTTGCCCGAGATTCGATCGTCGGTATCCTCACACCTAGTTCAATCTCGTTACCGGCAAGTCTCTTTACTCGTTCCGTAATGCATCATCCCGCAACTAACTCATTAGTCACATTGCTTGCAAGGCTTATTATGATGTGCATTACCGAGAGGGCCTAGAGATACCTCTCTGATACTCGGAGTGACAAATCCTAATCTCGATCTATGCCAACCCAACAAACACCTTCGGAGATACCCATAGAGCATATTTATAATCATCCAGTTACATTGTGACGTTTGATAGCACACAAGGTATTCCTCCGGTATCCGGGAGTTGCATAATCTCATAGTCAAAGGAATATGTATAAGTCATGAAGAAAGCAATAGCAATAAAACTTAACGATCATTATGCTAACCTAACGAATGGGTCTTATCCATCACATCATTCTCCTAATGATGTGATCCCATTCATCAAATGACAACACATGTCTATGGTTAGGAAACATAACCATCTTTTATTAACGAGCTAGTCTAGTAGAGGCTTACTAGGGACACTGTGTTTTGTCTATGTATCCACACATGTATCAAGTTTCTGGTTAATACAATTCTAGCATGAACAATAGATATTTATCATGATGTAAGGAAATATAAATAACAACTTTATTATTGCCTCTAGGGCATATTTCCTTCAGCCTCCCACTTGCACTAGAGTCAATAATTTAGATTACAATGTAATGATTCTAACACCCATGGAGTCTTGGTGCCGATCATGTTTTGCTTGTGGAAGAGGCTTAGTCAATGGGTCTGCCACATTCAGATCCGTATGTATTTTGCAAATATCCATGTCTCCCTCCTTGACTTGATCACGGATGGAGTTGAAGTGTCTCTTGATGTGTTTGGTTCTTTTGTGAAATCTGGATTCCTTCGCCAAGGCTATTGCTCCAGTATTGTCACAAAAGATTTTCATTGGACCCAATGCACTAGGTATTACACCTAGATCAGATATGAACTCCTTCATCCAGACTCCTTCATTCGCTGCTTCCGAAGCAGCTATGTACTCCGCTTCACATGTAGATCCCGCCACGATGCTTTGCTTGGAACTGCACCAACTGACAGCTCCACCATTCAATATGAATATGTATCCGGTTTGTGACTTAGAGTCATCCGGATCTGTGTCAAAGCTAGCATCGACGTAACCATTTACTATGAGCTCTTTGTCACCTCCATAAGCGAGAAACATATCCTTAGTCCTTTTCAGGCACTTCAGGATGTTCTTGACTGCTGTCCAGTGATCCACTCCTGGATTACTTTGGTACCTCCCTGCTATACTTATAGCAAGGCACACATCAGGTCTGGTACACAACATAGCATACATGATAGAACCTATAGCTGAAGCATAGGGAATGACTTTCATTTTCTCTCTATCTTCTGCAGTGGTCGGGCGTTGAGTCTGACTCACACCTTATAGCACAGGCAAAAACCCTTTCTTTGATTGATCCATTTTGAAATTCTTCAAAACTTTATGAAGGTATGTGCTTTGTGAAAGTCCAATTAAGCGTATTGATCTATCTCTATAGATCTTGATGCCTAATATATAAGCAACTTCACCAAGGTCTTTCATTTAAAAACTTTTATTAAAGTATCCTTTTATGCTATCTAGAAATTCTATATCATTTCCAATCAACAATATGTCATCCACACATAATATTAGAAATGCTACAGAGCTCCCACTCACTTTCTTGTAAATACAGGCTTCTCCAAAAGTTTGTATAGAACCATATGCTTTGATCACCTCATCAAAACGTATATTCCAACTCCGAGATGCTTGCACCAGTCCATAAATGGACCGCTGGAGCTTGCACACTTTGTCAACACCTTTAGGATCGACAAAACCTTCTGGTTGCATCATATACAACTCTTCCTTAAGAAATCCATTAAGGAATGCAATTTTGACATCCATTTGCCAGATTTCATAATCATAAAATGCGGCAATTACTAACATGATTCAGATAGACTTAAGCATCGCTACGGGTGAGAATGTCTCATTTTAGTCAACTCCTTGGACTTGTCGAAAAACTTTCGCAACAAGTCGAGCTTTATAGACAGTAACATTACCATCAGCGTCAGTCTTCTTCTTGAAGATCCATTTATTCTCTATGGCTTGCCGATCATCGGGCAAGTCCACCAAAGTCCATACTTTGTTCTCATACATGGACCCCATCTTAGATTTCATGGCCTCGAGCCATTTCGTGGAATCTGGGCTCATCATCGCTTCCTCATAGTTTGTAGGTTTGTCATGGTCTAGTAACATGACTTCTAGAACAGGATTACCGTACCACTCTGGTGCTGAACATGCTCTGGTTGACCTACGAAGTTCGGTAGTAGCTTGATCCGAAGTTTCATGATCATTATCATTAGCTTCCTCACTAGTTGGTGTAGGCAACACGGGAATGGTTTTTTGTGATGAGCTACTTTCCAATTCAAGAGAAGGTACAATTACCTCATCAAGTTCTACTTTCCTCCCACTCACTTCTTTCGAGAGAAACTCCTTCTCTAGAAAGGATCCATTCTTAGCAACAAAGATATTGCCTTCGGATCTGTGATAGAAGGTGTACCCATCAGTCTCTTTTGGGTATCCTATAAAGACGCACTTCTCCGACTTGGGTTCGAGCTTATCAGGCTGAAGCTTTTTGACATAAGCATCACAACCCCGAACTTTAAGAAATGACAGCTTAGGTTTCTTGCCAAACCATAGTTCATACGGTGTCGTCTCAATGGATTTAGATGGTGCCCTATTTAAAGTGAATGCAGAGGTCTCTAATGCATAACCCCAAAACGATAGTGATAAGTCGGTAAGAGACATCATAGATCGCACCATATCTAAGGAAGTACGGTTACGACGTTCGAGCACACCATTATGCTGTGGTGTTCTAGGTGGCGTGAGTTGTGAAACTATTCCAGATTGTTTTAAATGAAGGCCAAACTCATAACTCAAATATTCGCCTCCCCGATCAGATCGAAGAAACTTTATTTTCTTGTTACGATGATTCTCCACTTCACTCTGAAATTCTTTGAACTTTTCAAATGTTTGAGACTTGTGATTCATTAAGTAGATACACCCATATCTGCTCAAATCGTCTGTGAAGGTCAGAAAATAACGATACCCGCCGCGACCCTCAACACTCATTGGACCACATACATCGGTATGTATTATTTCCAATAAGTCAGTAGCTTGCTCCATTGTTCCAGAGAACGGAGTTTTAGTCATCTTGCCCATGAGGCATGGTTCGCAAGCATCAAATGATTCATAACCAAGTGATTCCAAAAGTCCATCTGCATGGAGTTTCTTCATGCGCTTTACACCAATATGACTTAAACGACAGTGCCACAAATATGTTGCACTATCATTATCAACTTTGCATCTTTTGGCATCAATATTATGAATATGTGTGTCACCACATTCGAGATTCAAAAAAAATAGACCACTCTTCAAGGGTGGATGACCATAAAAGATATTACTTATATAAAAAGAACAACCATTATTCTCTGATTTAAATGAATAACCGTCTCACATTAACAAGATCCAGATATAATGTTCATGCTCAATGCTGGCACAAAATAACAATTATTCAGGTCTAAAACTAATCCAGAAGGTAGATGTAGAGGTAGCGTGCCGACGACGATCACACCGACCTTGGAACCATTCCCGACGCGCATCGTCACCTCATCCTTAGCCAATCTTCGTTTAATCCGTAGTCCCTGTTTCGAGTTACAAATATGAGCAACCGAAACCGGTATCAAATATCCAGGCACTACTACGAGCATTAGTAAGGTACACATCAATAACATGTATATCAAATATACCTTTGTTCACTTCGCCATCCTTCTTATCCGCCAAATACTTGGGGCAGTTCCGTTTCCAGTGACCAATCCCTTTGCAGTAGAAGCACTCAGTTTCAGGCTTAGGTCTAGACCTGGGCTTCTTCCCAGGAGTGGCAACTTGCTTGCCATTCTTCTTGAAGTTCCCCTTCTTTCCTTTGCCCTTTTTCTTGAAACTAGTGGTCTTGTTAGCCATCAACACTTGATGCTCCTTCTTGATTTCTACCTCCACAGCTTTGAGCATTGCGAAGAGCTCGGGAATAGTCTTCTCCATCCCTTGCATATTATGGTTCATCACGAAGCCTTTATAGCTTGGTGGCAGTGATTTAAGAACTCTGTCAATAACACTATCATCTAGAGGATTAACTCCCAGCTGAGTCAAGTGGTTATGATACCCAGACATTCTGAGTATGTGTTAACTGACAGAACTGTTCACCTCCATCTTGCAGCTATAGAACTTGTTGGAGACTTCATATCTCTCAACTCGGGAATTTGCTTGGAATATTAACTTCAACTCATGGAACATCTCACATGCTCCATGACGTTCAAAACGTCTTTGTAGCGACCCGACCCGAATGGATCAAGTCTCTGTGCTTTCGTGTCATCCCTGGATCGGTATGCTGACACACACAGTACTCGAAGGATTTATAACAGAGGTAAATCACATGTATAAAGTAACGTAAAAACTATTACCTCAATCCAAAAATATAGCGGAAGCAACAAGGTTGTGGATTCCCATCAACACCAACGGCAAAGTTGAGTATAGGAAATCGTAACCCTAAGTATCACTTACTCGTCGTCTGAAAAGTCTGCAACATGAAAAGTTGCAGCCCGAAAACGGGTCAGCACATGGAATATGCTGGCAATGTAACACATAGAGAGTAATGAAAGAATAGGCTATACTACATGCATTTATGGCTGGTGGAAAGCTCGATGGTTACAGTTTTTGCGAAAAGCCAATTTTTCCCTACTTCAAAGGAATAAATTTATTTAACTATCATGGTGGTTGTTAAACATTGAGAATGGTTGACAGCATCCTCAATCCCAATTAAAAGTACTCATTAAACCCAACAAATTATATTAAGTAACGTGATGAGATCAACAGGATATCCAGGTACTAGATACTCAAAATTGTCCATAACCGGGGACACGGCTAATCATGATTAGTTTATACACTCTGCAGAGGTTTATGCACTTTTCCCCACAAGACTCGATCGCCTCCGTTTGGTTTCTCGTGACTACATGGTGTTTGAGAAGCGGATGACCGAGACATAGTCTTTCGAAGCGCTAGCACCTTACATGTGGGTAGACCGTACCAACCTACATCCCCTACATCAGCTAGTCTACCCGTAAGAGTTCGCACAACTTAGTCAACTACGCCAGAGCCCATAATGGCTTGTGGCTGCACACGGAAGTTTCTAGTTTGAATAATCTCATGATCCCTTTGGGCCTGGGTGGCGGTCCGAAGAAATACAGCAAATCCTGTCTACCTGGTGCCTTGACAGGCAAGTCTGGAATAGCCAGTGCCTCAATCCACCCAGATGTGTGTTTAAGTTGCCACCTTAGATAAACCATTAATTATCAATCTCGCATCTGTCATGGATATTCACTTAAACCCAATCCACGTCTACGAGCATAGCATGGCGTAATAAGCAAACGTAGAAGTAACTCCCAAAGGTTCATAAGTAAAACAGGTAATAGGTACTACCTCAATCTACTTCCCATCCCACAATTTAATTAGATCCTAACCATGCAAGTGTTTGAGGATTGATCTAATGCATAAAAACTGGGTAGTATAAAAGATATGATCAAGTGTTACTTGCCTGCAAAGTTGATGAAGATGATTCGCAATCAAAACTCTTGATAGATCTACTCGTCACACTCCGGTCAATCTATCGTAATCAAGCAATAGTAACCACACATAAGCAATCACTCAAAAGATCAGAAGGATCGAAGAAACAATTCGGAAAACGTCATAACCAAATCTAATAAATCTTGCAGCATAAAACAATTTCTAACAGTACCAAAACTATGTGTATTTGGCCTTATCAGAAAGTTTAGGTCAAGAGCTTGATTTGCAAAAGAATCAACTAAATCGGAGTTCTGAAACTCAAGTTATGATCAAACGAAGTTCAAATACAAATCTGTTTGAATTCAAATTTTAAAACTTTCAAAAACATGTTTGAGTTGTATTACTGGACAGAGGAGATCATAACGAAGAAGTGGGCGTTGGTTTCGTTGGATTCCGATTTCTGAGTAAAAGTTATAGCCGTTTGAAGATTAGGGACACTACGGATAGGTCCATGACGGAAATTAAAAATAAAAGAAAAATCTATCGAGCGACGCCGCTAAACAAAACCGGAAAGAAAAACCGCGAGAAAACCGATCTAGGGTTTGGAAAGGAAACCAAACGAAAAACCGATCTAGTAAACGGAACGAAACCGATCTAGAAAGCGGAACGGAAACCGATCTAGAAAGCGTGACGTGCGCTGGGCTAGTACCTCAAGAGGCGAGGGCTCATGGTGGCGGCGAGGGCGGCGGCGGCGGCGGCAAGTGGCGGCGGCGGCTGGTGGAGGGGCGGCGGTGGCGGCAAGTGGCGGCGGCGGCGGGTGGAGGGCGGCGGCGGCTGGTGAGGGCGGCGGCGGGCTGGTGAGGGGCGGCGCAGGGCGGCGGTGGCGGTGGCTATGGCGGGCGGCTGCTGCTGCTGCTGTGGAGGAGAGGAGAGGAGAGTTGATTTGATGTGTTGGAGGGGGCTTGGGTATTTATATTGGGGAGGGAGGGTTTTGCTTGGGGTAGGGCAAGAAATAGATTAGGATTAGGAAACAAGAGGAATAGATCTAGGAATAGATACAGAATAAGCGCAGAGGAAAGGAGTCCTACTAGGATTTGGGAAAAGGGCGGCTCCCTGGCTTGGTGCGTCTTGCGATGGCCTTGTGGCCTTGGCGTCGGCGGACTAGCGGCTTGGGCCTTTGGCCCAAGGCGCTGCAGTTTTTTTTTTACATTTTTTTAAACAGAGACAAATAAAAATAATAAAATCAAATAAATAAAAATATTATATAGGCATATAATATATCAAAATTTTCAGAAAAAGATTTCCTACATGATGAACATTATTCTAGATTCAAATAAAATACATAAAAATTCAAATAAAACAAACAGTGCTACTGCCCTAATAAAATCCACTGAAAATCATTTTAAAAATACCAAAATGATTTCAAATTAATTTCTCTTCAATTTTCTGATGTAGGGAATCATGTTACCCTATTTCCATATATTTTATTTTTGGAGAAAATAATTTGAATAAAACTCAAATAACTCCAATTGAAAAATAATTCAAAGGAACTTTGAATTTAATTCTTTGAAACTCCTAACTCATATTTCATATGTTTTGAAGAAGTCATTTTATCTTCTCTCGTGAAAATCATTGAGTTGCATAAAGTTTCAGAATTGGAAATATTTTCCAAATGAAATTCAAATATTTTCAACACCCTTGTCATTTAAATAAATGGAAGAAGTCATGTCATCTTCTCTCCAGGGTTTTGTGATGAAAAGAATTTGAATTCCCGAAGATCATAAAAAATGAAAGTTTGGGAAAGTCCTTTTATTCCCTCTCATCTAACTTTCAAAAAGTTTCGAAATCACTCACTTTCAGTCAATCAATCAAGCAATCAAATCTATCTATTTGTTTATAACATTCCAAAATTTAGAATTTTGGGATGTTACAAACTACCACCCTTAAAATGAATCTCGTCCTCGAGATTCGGAGAGGCTAGAAAGAAATAGGTTAGGGTTTGGGGGTCTTCTCAAAATCCATCGATCGTCTCCGGAGTCTCCGGTGCTACCACCCTTAGAAGCATTGTTATGGTTCCATCAAAACTCATATACTCCATCCTTATTACTGACAGTGTCGGTCTTCTCAGGTATTAAGGATAATACCTTCTCTGGGCTCTTCCGGTAGTGGCATAACCTTTTCCTCAATTCCTTTGTCCTTTCCTCTTGGTAAGGTTATCCCGAAATTGGGTCTTCTTAGCTGACAGGTCTGGCGCCAATTCTAAACAACTATCGATATCTCTTGGTGGTCAACAATTTATGGTTTCTCCTGCAGAAAACGGGTCTGGATTGAACCTCACCGTATATCCTACGATTGGCAACAACTGCTGTGTACAAGGGAAAAAATACCTATACCATTCTAAGGTTTTGAACAAGGTTCTGATCGTCGTCTCTCTACTATAGGTAAGTCACTCAGATTTACCATCCCATATAGCAAAGCGAATAATAAGAGTAAGTCGGTATGGTGATCAATCCATCCCGCACCCAAATCATTACCTTGTACATGGTTTAGCGAATCTCGCATTCTAACACTCGGTCATCCTCACAAGCATTGCAGAATTTCTCTTGTCGACGAACCAAGTCCGGAAAATCCATTGATTCTGCAAGCCAAACAAACATCTATCGTTCCTTAACAACTCTCAGGTTTTGCGTAAACTCCTATAGAATCATCGGTTGATACAAGTCGTAACTTCTTCCAGGGTTTTTCCTTCAGCAAGAGTGTGCTTGCTACTTGGCAGGTCCTGGGGCCTGTGGGTTATGGCCCATCTCATCACTTGCAATCCTTGAACACATCCTTGGGGCAACTGATCGTTATCCCAACATCCAACTCCCTGGCATACTTAAATCCATCCAATTGCATTGTCTCTTTTCCTTATATTTGCACCAAACTAAGACGTGATTACTCAGACTCATCATGGAATTTCCATTGATCCATATTTCCAACATCATACCTCCTTTATATCCAATAACACTTCATCTCTTCATCCTCGTGGGATGTCCCACATACCGTGATAAAACTTATACTTATGAAATCCATACTCCACTTCGTGGAACCTCATTATCCTTTCCAGGGTCAAGCGTCCTTACAAGGAAATATTGGCCATCTCTGCATGGCACTTCTTCAACTGGAAAACGTGAAACACATCATGAACTCCTGACGGTCCTTCGGGTGACTTCAACTTGTTAGCCTATTCTCCCATACGCTCCAAAACTCGGTATGGTCCTACAAATCTCAGGGCTAACCTTCCCTTAACTCCAAATCGTTTAACTCCTCGCAGAGGTGGCACACAAAGATATCTCTGTCTCCGATTTCATAGACTACCTCCTTGCATTTTTGAGTCTACATAACTCTTCCGCTCGGTGAGCTATCTTGGTCTATCTCGAATCAACTTAACATTCTCTTGACTCCTTGATCATATTTGGTCCAAACAACCGACGGTCTCCAACTTCATCCCACATCAACGGTGTCGGCTCCTTCTCCTATACAAAGCTTCAAAGGGCCATCTTCAAACTGACTTGGTAGCTGTTGTTGTATGAGAACTCCCAGAGGGTAGATTATCATCACTACTAGATCCATAATCTAGCGCACACGCCTCAACATGTCCTCCAAAATATGATTGACTCTCTTGATTTATCCATCATGTCTGCGGATGAAAGGCATCTTGAACTCTAGCCTAGTACCCAAAGTCCGTGCAGCTGATTCCAAAACTTTGAGGTAAACTGTGTTCCTCACGATGGTCCTCGAACTCCATGCAGACATACGATCCTTGTCAAATCTATCTTGGCCAACTTCACACTTGTATAGGTGGTTTTCACCGAATAAAGCGAGCCACTTTGGTCAAGCTAATCAACTACTACCCAGATAGAATCATATCCCAATCGGGTTATGGGAAATCCGAAATGAAATCCATGCCAAGCCTATCCTACTTCCATTCGGTATCGCATAGGCTGCAATAATCCTGCTGGCTTCGATGCTCGCTTTTACTTTCTCCGCATACATCACTTACGACTACATACTCCATAATATCCTTCTTCATACCAGTCCACCGTAAACACTCCTTCAAATCCAAATACATCTTGGTGTTTCGAGGCGAATCAAGTATGGTGAGTCATGAGCCTCCTGAAGTATTAACTTCCTGATCTTTGCATTATTGGTTACATGTACACTGTCCTCAAACCATAAGGTGTCATGCTCATCCTTACGAAAACCTTTGGCTTTTCCTTTGCTCATCCTATCTTTTACCTCAGCAATCTCTTTGTCATCCTTCTGAGCTTCACGGATCTTTTCCAACAATGTAAACTGAACTTCCATTACTGCAACGAAACCTTTGGGAACAATCTCCAACTGAAGTTCCTTGAGATCCTCGGCTAACTCCTTTGGTAATCCTCCGATTATGAGGGTATTCGTCCTTGTGTTATTTATGGTTATATCCTATTTCTCCACAAGGCTTGCACGCACAAGGTTTCTTCATATCCTTTCCATAAGGCTTCAACTTCTGGGTCACAAACCGAGACTTTAGCAAAGTCAACTTAAATTCTTCCCAAGTGGTTACTCTTTGCAATCCATTGATGGTTTGGTACATCCTCCACCAAATAGCAGCACCTCTTTCAAAGCAATCAAGAGCATGCTGGGTCATATCCTTCTCGGCTGTAGGGTTATTCTTCATATGATCCTCCATGTTTCAATCCATCGGTCTGTCTCCAATTGACTCATTGGTCCGCAAATTACAAGCTCATCTCCATCCATCCTCTAATGGGTCCATGGGTTTGGGGTGGGATAAGAGAGATCGAGAGGGATGCACACAATACAAACAATGGTTTTGAAAAGACAGATTTTATTGTGGCTGTCGGAAAACATCAAACAAATGACAACTCATAATCGTCGCATCTAACGTAGGTATGTAACAGGATTTGGTCTTCTAACGGTCAATAAATCTTCAAAGTCATCAAACTCTTCCAATCTTGATCATGTCTCGATGGCTCCTTCCGATCATGCTTGTCCTTCTCAAGTTCTTTTGCGGATCATCTCTGTTGACGCCAAGTCTCTCGCGACGCCCTTCAATATTTCGGAGTTACGTTCCAACCGCGGTTTCAACATCCTTGACATGATCCATGATCCTACTGTCCTTCGCCATGTCAAATCTCCGTATCTCGATGTTTTGCTCCTTCATCTTGTCTACTTTCAGCTTCGGGTCCCGAGTTCTTCACTTAACTGCTTCCTTATCAAATATCGCTTCTGCAGATCCACCTTAAACTTCTTCATGTAATACTCCAGATCCCGGTGATACACCAGCTAAGGTTAAAACTCCAACGTTTGCGGATAGATGCTCCATCAGCTTTCTACCATCCAATCCTTCCATGCATCTGCATGCTTAACTCCGCACGGTGACAATAGCATAGGCGGCGATAACATCATGGATAGCGTGTTTCTGCTCTTGTCATTTTCATGAGCTATCATTTCATAGTTGATATCTCCTGCCTTAGGGTTTTCCTGACAAAGCTTTGAATTCTAATGCTCCATGTTCCAGTCTTTCTCCGATACACCTTGATCTCGGTTATTGATAACTTCCATAGTCTGCCAAGTTCCATAAGCGTAACCTTCCTAGGTCATACAAATCCGGAACTTATTTTGAGCCTTCAAATCTCCTAGTCTTCGGAGTCTTCACCGTTGTAGTTTCCATTTACACGGTAAAATCATCTTCATTCCAATGGTCTTAGTTGTCCGATATCTTGTCTCCTTGGAGTGGTGTCATCGGTCAAATCTTCGAGTGGTCAAAACGGAAAAGGGTATGGTCTCACTAAAAGGAATATTTGAATAAACTCGTAAGAGAAGAGAGGTAAAAGATCTTTTGAAAATGAAGTTGTAGAAAAATCTTTCCTATGGGCTTGTCGGTTTCTAGGGTCACGTCCTACAGTCAACATGTGCTCGATACCATCTTGTAGCGACCCGACCGAATGGATCAAGTCTCGTGCTTCGTGTCATCCCCGGATCGGTATGTTTGACACACACAAGACTCAAGGATTTATAACAGAGGTAAATCACATGTATAAAGTAACGTAAAAACTATTACCTCAATCCAAAAATATAGCGGAAGCAACAAGGTTGTGGATTCCCATCAACACCAACGGCAAAGTTGAGTATAGGAAATCGTAACCCTAAGTATCACTTACTGTCGTTCGAAAAGTCTCGCAACATGAAAAGTTGCAGCCGAAACGGTCAGCACATGGAATATGCTGGCAATGTAACACATAGAGAGTAATGAAAGAATAGGCTATACTACATGCATTTATGGCTGGTGGAAAGCTCGATGGTTACAGTTTTTATAAAAGCCAATTTTCCCTACTTCAAAGGAATAAATTTATTTAACTATCATGGTGGTTGTTAAACATTGAGAATGGTTGACATCATCCTCAATCCCAATTAAAAGTACTCATTAAACCCAACAAATTATATTAAGTAACGTGATGAGATCAACAGGATATCCGGTACTAGATACTCAAAATTGTCCATAACCGGGACACGGCTAATCATGATTAGTTTGTACACTCTGCAGAGGTTTATGACTTTTCCCCACAAGACTCGATCGCCTCCGCTTGGTTTCTCGCACTACATGGTGTTTGAGAAACGGATGACCGAGACATAGTCTTTCAGAAGCGCTAGCACCTTACATGTGGGTAGACCGTACCAACCTACATCCCCTACATCAGCTAGTCTACCCGTAAGAATTCGCACAACTTAGTCAACTACGCCAGAGCCCATAATGGCTTGTGGCTGCACACGAAAGTTTCTAGTTTGAATAATCTCATGATCCCTTTGGGCCTGGGTGGCGGTCCAAGAAATACAGCAAATCCTGTCTACCAGGTGCCTTGACAGCAAGTCCTGAATAGCCAGTGCCTCAATCCACCCAGATGTGTGTTTAAGTTGCCACCTTAGATAAACCATTAATTATCAATCTCACATCTGTCATGGATATTCACTTAAACCCAATCCACGTCTCACGAGCATAGCATGGCGTAATAAGCAAACGAGAAGTAACTCCCAAAGGTTCATAAGTAAAACAGGTAATAGGTACTACCTCAATCTACTTCCCATCCCACAATTTAATTAGATCCTAACCATGCAAGTGTTTGAGGATTGATCTAATGCATAAAAACTGGGTAGTATAAAAGATATGATCAAGTGTTACTTGCCTGCAAAGTTGATGAAGATGATTAGCACTCAAAACTCTTGATAGATCTACTCGTCACACCGGTCAATCTATCGTAATCAAGCAATAGTAACCACACATAAGCAATCACCAAAAGATCGGAAGGATCAAGAAACAATTCGAAAACGTCAAAACCAAATCTAATAAATCTTGCAGCATAAAACAATTTCTAACAGTACCAAAACTATGTGTATTTGGCCTTATCAGAAAGTTTAGGTCAAGAGCTTGATTTGCAAAAAGAATCAACTAAATCGGAGTTACTGAAACTCAAGTTATGATCAAACGAAGTTCAAATACAAATCTGTTTGAATTCAAATTTTAAAACTTTCAAAAACATGTTTGAGTTGTATTACTGGACAGAGGAGATCATAACGAAGAAGTGGGCGTTGGTTTCATGGATTCCGACTTACGAGTAAAAAGTTATAGCCGTTTGAAGATTAGGGACACTACGGATAGGTCCATGACGGAAATTAAAATAAAAGAAAAATCTATCGAGTTTAACGCCGCTAAACAAAACCGGAAAGAAAACCGGCGAGAAAACCGATCTAGGGTTTGGAAAGGAAACCAAACGAAAAACCGATCTAGAAAACGGAACGGAAACCGATCTATAAAACGGAACGAAACCGATCTAGAAAACGTGACGCTGCTGGGCTAGTACTCAAGAGGCGAGGGCTCAAGCGGTGGCGGCGAGGGCGGCGGCGGCGGCAAGTGGTGGCGGCGGCGCTGGTGAGGGGCAGCGGCGGCGCCGGTGAGGGCGGCGGCGTGAGGGCGGCGGCGGCGCGGCTATGGCGGCGGCGGCACTGCTGCTGCTGCTGCTGCTGTGGAGGAGAGGAGAGGAGAGTTGATTTGATGTGTTGGAGGGGGGGGGGCTTGGGTATTTATATTGGGGAGGGGAGGGTTTTGCTTGGGGTAGGGGCAAGAAATAGATTAGGATTAGGAAACAAGAGGAATAGATCTAGGAATAGATACAGAATAAACGTAGTAGGAAAGGAGTCCTACTAGGATTTGGGAAAAGGAGCGGCTCCCTGGCTTGGTGCGTGCGCGATGGCCTTGTGGCCTTGGCCGGCCGGCGGCTAGCGGCTTGGGCCTTTGGCCCAAGACGCTGCAGTGTTTTTTTTTTTTACATTTTTTTAAACAGAGACAAATAAAAATAATAAAATCAAATAAATAAAAATATTATATAGGCATATAATATATCAAAATTTTCAGAAAAAGATTTCCTACATGATGAACATTATTCTAGATTTAAATAAAATACATAAAAAATCAAATAAAACAAACAGTGCTACTGCCCTAATAAAATCCACTGAAAATCATTTTAAAAATACCAAAATGATTTCAAATTAATTTCTCTCCAATTTTCTGATGTAGGGAAACATGTTACCCTATTTCCATATATTTTATTTTGGAGAAAAATAATTTGAATAAAACTCAAATAACTCCAATTGAAAAATAATTCAAAGGAACTTTGAATTTAATTCTTTGAAACTCCCAACTCATATTACATATGTTTTGAAGAAGTCATTTTTATCTTCTCTCGTGAAAAATCATTGAGTTGCATAAAGTTTCAGAATTGGAAATATTTTCCAAATGAAATTCAAATATTTTCAACACCCTTGTCATTTAAATAAATGGAAGAAGTCATGTCATCTTCTCTCCGTGGTTTTGTGATGAAAAGAATTTGAATTCTCAAGATCATAAAAATGAAAGTTTGGGAAAGTCCTTTATTCCTCTCATCTAACTTTCAAAAAGTTTCGAAATCACTCACTTTCAGTCAATCAATCAAGCAATCAAATCTATCTATTTGTTTATAACATTCCAAAATTTAGAATTTTGGGATGTTACAGTCTTTCAAGTCCTGATTCTAAGTCGTAGAGCATGGCACACTGAACTGTCAAGTAGTCATCAAATCAAGCTTGCCAGACGTTCATAACATCAACATCTGCTCCTGCAGCAGGCCTTTCACCTAGCGGTGCATCAGGGACATAATTCTTCTGTGTAGCAATGAGGATAATCCTCAAGTTACGGACCCAGTCCGTGTATTCCCTGCCATCATCTTTCAACTTAACTTTCTCTAGGAACGCATTAAAATTCAAGGGAACGGTAGCATGGGCCATTGATCTACAACATAAATATGCAAAAACTATCAGGACTAAGCTCATGATAAATTAAAGTTCAATTAATCATATTACTTAAGAACTCCCACTTAGATAGACATCCCTTGAGTCATCTAAATGATCACGTGATCCAAATCAACTAAACCATGTCCGATCATCACATGAGATGGAGTAGTTTTCAATGGTGAACATCTCTATGTTGATCATATCTACTATATGATTCACGCTCGACCTTTCGGTCTCCAGTGTTCCGAGGCCATGTCTGTACATGATAGGCTTGTCATGTTTAACCCGAGTATTCCGCACGTGCAAAACTGTCTCGCACCCGTTGTATGTGAACGTAGAGCTTATCACACCCGATCATCACATGGTGTCTCAGCACGACAAACTGTCGCGACGATGCATACTCAGGGAGAACACTTATACCTTGAAATTTTAGTAAGGGATCATCTTATAATGCTACCACCGTACTAAGCAAAATAAGATGCATAAAAGATAAACATCACATGTAATCAAAATATGTGACATGATATGGCCATCATCATCTTGTGCTTTTTGATCTCCATCACTAAAGCACTGTCATGATCTCCATCATCACCGGCTTGACACCTTGATCTCCATCATAGCGTTGTGGTCGTCTCGCCAACTATTGCTTCTACAACTATCGCTAACGCATAGTGATAAAGTAAAGCAATTACATGGCGTGTGCATCTCATACAATAAAGCGACAACCATAAGGCTCCTGCCAGTTGCCGATAACTTTTACAAAACATGATCATCTCATGCAAACACATATATCTCATCATGTCTTGACCATATCACATCACAACATGCCCTGCAAAAATAAGTTAGACGTCTTCTACTTTGTTGTTGCAAGTTTTACGTGGCTGCTACGGGCTTCTAGTAAGAACCGTTCTTACCTACGCATCAAAACCACAACGGTATTTCGTCAAATTTGTTGTTTTAACCTTCAAAAAGGACCGACCGTAGTCAAATTTGATTCAACTAAAGTTGGAGAAACAGACACCCGCCAGCCACCTTTATGCAAAACTAGTTGCATGTCTGTCGGTGGAACCGGTATCATGAACGTGGTCATGTAAGGTTGGTCCGGGCTGCTTCATCCAACAATACCGCCGAATAAAAACTTATGCAAAACTAGTTGCATGTCTGTCGGTGGAACCGGTATCAAGAACGTGGTCATGTAAGGTTGGTCCGGGCTGCTTCATCCAACAATACCGCCGAATAAAAATAAGACGTTGGTGGTAAGAAGTATGACTATCACCACCCACAACTCTTTGTGTTCTACTCGTGCATATCATCTATGCATAGACCTGGCTCGGATGCCACTGTAGGGGAACATAGCATGCAATTTCAAAAAATTTCCTACGCTCACGCAAGATCTATCTAGGAGATGCATAGCAAAGAGAGGGGGAGAGTGAGTCCACGTACCCTCGTAGACCAAAAGTGGAAGCGTTAGCTTAACGCAGTTGATGTAGTCAAACGTCTTATCAATCCAACCAATCAAGCACTGAACGTACGACACCTCCAAGTTCTGCACACGTTTAGATCGATGACGTCCCTCAAACTCGTGATCCAGCAAAGTGTCGAGGGAGAGTTCTGTGATACGTCTCCAACGTATCTATAATTTTTTATTGTTCCATGCTATTGTATTATCCATCTTGGATGTTTTATATGCATTTATATGCTATTTTATATGATTTTTGGGACTAACCTATTAACCTAGAGCCCAGTGCTAGTTTCTATTTTTTCCTTGTTCTTGGGTTTCGCAGAAAAGGAATATCAAACGGAGTCCAATTGACCTGAAAATTTATGGAGATTATTTTTGGACCAGAAGAAGCCCACGGAGCATCGGAGATGGACCAGAAGAATCCCGAGGCCACCATGAGGGTGGAGGGCGCGCCCTACCCCCCTGGGCGCGCCCCCTACCTCGTGGCTGCCTCGTGGACCCCGTGACTTGTTCCCGGCGCCAACACCTCTTATATACCCCAAACTTCCAGAACAGAACGAAGATAGGGAGTTCCGCCGCCGCAAGCCTCCAGAGCCACCAAAACCAATCGGGGCCCTATTCCGGCACCCTGCCAGAGGGGGGATCCATCACCAATGGCCATCTTCTGAAAGGATCTATATAGTTGTGTCGGTGTACAAAAGTAGGGGCTCTGCTTTTGACCCCTTTACTTGTGCACGGGCAGTCAGAGCCTCCCGCCACGGCCATGCATAGACATAGCAGGAAAGGGAGCTGGAGAGACGCCAAGGCCACGAGGACAAATGAAGCAACGACAAGGACCAAGGCCACAAGGATCGGATGGGCGAAGCAGGTTTTTCCCGGCAAGGACCCTTGCCGGGGCAGCCTCAGCGGCCCCGGCAAGACCCTTGCTGGGGCAGCCCGCCCACACCAGCCGAGCGAGCCACCCTTGAGCCCACCAATGCTCAGGCAAATGCGTTGGGACAGGGCTCGGGAGGCACCTCCGTGGTGGCATGCAGATCTTTGTGAAGACAAAGAATGCTCAAGATCAAATGAGGATAAGAGGGCAACCATCCTCACCGAAGAAACCCACAAAACCCCCGGCAAGACCCTTGCCGGGGAGGCCAGCGCGCCACAGCAAGACCCTTGCCGGGCCACCCGGCAAGACCCTTGCCGGGGAGGCCAGCGTGCCACAGCAAGACCCTTGCCGGGCCACCCGACAAGGCCCTTGCCAAAGTGCACCAGCTGGGCCACTGCCAGGCCCGCACCGGATAAGTCTTCACCGCCGTTCGCATGCGGCTGCCGACCCAACCAGCTGGGTAGGCACCTGCGTGGCGGCATGCAATCCTTCATGGAGGCTCCACCATCGCGCCACCTCAGCTGCCTGCCTGCCTACATGGCACCGCATGCGTCGCTGGCCAGGGCGCGTGTCAAAGCAAGGAGGAGCGATGACGGACGGGACGGGCCTCGCCCCCGTCCCCAATAAAGCGAAGGGGCACCTAAGCCTCACATTAAATGCGTCTTGTCCTGTAATACTAGCGATAGACTCGCGACACTGTAGCACTTTCCACCTCTTGTGTGCCACTGTGGCAGCCCCTTTCGCCTATAAAAGGAGGCCCGCGGCGCACAGAGAAAGGATTCAGCTCTTTGGAACCTGGCAACACCTAGTGCTAGTTCGAGAGCTCAAGAATACTAAATACATCCACCAAAGCAGGACTAGGGTTTTACGCATCCTTGCGGCCCGAACCTGGGTAAAATCCCTTTGTATTGTCTGCTGGTCCCGCTCTTCTCACGATCCCCACGCCCCGCAACCGTAGAAGGGATTCTAGTGATCCCATAGGTGTCGTCTCCCACCGACATCTTTGGCGCGCCAGGTAGGGGAGCGCTATTGTGAGAATCTGGTCCAGCAGTTGGCCTAGTTGTTCTTCATCGCCATGGCTCCTAAGAAGAAGGCGACCACGGCGATCGGTTCATCCGGAACCGGGTTGGTACCGACGCGGACCGGCAGCGGGCCGGTCGCAGAGAGGACCCATGACGCGGCTCGCGAACATCCACATCGCCCTGATGGTCCGGGCTCGGCGAAGCGGCGCTGTTCAGGCCGGGCGACGAGCCACCACCGCAGCTCCAGAGATGAGTCGCTTCGCAGCGGCGAGGCCCTCCAGGGATGCCGCCGTCCCACCAGGTGGCGGCACGGCGGTCTCCAAGACACCAACACCGGCGCCCACGGTGCGCTCCTCTCAGGTTGTGCGCGATGAGCGGCGTCACCTTGCCGGTGACCCTGCACGCCGCCCTGGGAAGAGTCCCGTGCGTCCATCACATGAAGAAGAGGGCCAGCATGCACGCCGAGGTACTGATGGAGGTGGCGAACGGCCACGGAGCCGCGACGCAGCTCCTTATAACGTGGTTAGGAGTCGAGGCGCATCACGGTTTACCCAGCTTTCGCCGCCACCCACGCCGGCGGAAGCTCTGGCGCGCGCAGCTGCTCCTCGATTTTCCTCCCGCCGTGGAGAAGCTCGACGAATGGAGGGCCACCGTCCCGAGCCTCGTCGGCATCGCCAACAATGACGGGCTGCGGCCGGCGGAACCCGTTGGCCGTCGCTCCGCCGGGCTGCCACGTGCAAGCGGAGGCTGCGCCGGAGGCGACGCGGCCATGGTGTACTCACCACCTCCATCCCGACCGCCCCGGGCGTCGGCCCGTCATGGTGATGCTCGTGATGATATCTCCATCGCATCGTCCGACCCGTGGACCAACCGCGATCAGCGCCAAGTCCTTCGGGAGCGGGCTCATGAGGACGCTCGAACTACGATCGAGCACCGACGTGACGCGCGCCACCAGTCGGACAGGCGGGCAAAGCCTGCTACGGACCACCCAGCGCCGGGAGGCTACGGTGGCCTACCTTACAAGGTGGGTTGTCCGGCCTTCACCCATGAGATGCGGCAGTTCCAGTGGCCCTCCCACTGTACATTCAAACCCGACGTTGGCGAGAAGTACAACGGCAAGATTCACCCTTCAAAGTTCCTCAGCATCTACACCATCGCGATGCAAGCTGTCGGGGCCCGCGACGACAAGGTGCTTGCCAACTACTTCCCGTTGGCACTCAAGCCTAATGTTATGTCATGGTTGATGCACTTGCCGGTGGATTCCATCTCTTCTTGGGCGGATCTGTGCCATGAGTTTGTTGGCGCCTTTACCGGAGGTCACCAAGCTCATGGCCAGGCGAGTGATTTACACATCATCCCCCAGAAGGAAGGAGAAAACCTGTGCAAGTACATCCAAAGGTTCAGCCGGGTGTAGTACAACATCCCTGATGTTCGTTCTGCCGCTGTGATCAGTGCGTTCCATCAGAACATGCGCAATCGCAAGACGCGTGAAGAGATGGCGATGAACAAGGTTAAGGATGTGGCCGAGCTCTATGTTCTGGCTGATCAGCGCGCTCGTGCCGAGGAAGGAAGGAAGTACCCCGACGAAGATGACGGTGCGGAAACCGACTCCACTGGCGATACCGCCACCCCAGCAAAGAAAGGCCGACGCCGTAATAGGAAGCGCAAGGGCAAGGCCGTGCTTGCCGTTGAGGGATCCGACGACACCGGTACCACCAAGAAGACCAAGGCGAGCGACCCCGGCAAGGAGATTGCCAGGTGTGACGCTTGCCGGGCCTTGGCGGTTGCCGACAAGCCAGAGGCTCGACAAGCAAGATCGCAAGATCCACCGCACCAAGGGCCACGATCTCCAAAACTGCCGGCAGGTAGAGCTGCTCGCCGAGAAGCAGAAAGCCAAGTATGAGCGGCGGGACAAGGAGAAAGGCCCAGACGGTGCCGAAGGATCCGGCAAGAAACGTGGTGGCCAAGGAGGCCGCCACGGCAAGGAGAGTCAACAAGAGAGGCCCGCCCGGGGCCGCGACAAGAAGCAGGAAGACAATGATCATGACGAGGACGATGAGTCCGGCGACCACGAGTTTCAGAAAGCCACAGAGGCCATGTGCGTCGATGGCGGCGCCTCGCTGCACACATCCCACCACCAACTCAAGCAGTGGGCGCGCGAGATCACAGCGGTGGAGCCATCGTTTGACGCATGGAAGCCGCTGAAATGGTCCAGCACGCCCATCATCTTGGACACCGAGGACCACCCTGACCGCATCACTGCGGTCGGGTGCTTGCCATTGTTGGTTTCACCAACAATATGCAACCTCAAGGTGACAAAGATGTTGGTTGACGGCAGGGCCGGCCTGAACTTGATCTCACCCGTTGTGGTTAGAAGGTTGCAGATCCCTGATGGAGACCTCGAGGAGACGGGTACGTTCCAAGGGGTTAACCTGGGGAGGAGCCAGCCAAAGGGAAAGATCACGCTGCCCGTGACATTCGGAGGCGAGCTGAACCACAGGACGGAGAGGATTGTTTTTGATGTAGCCGAGATCCCCTTGCCTTACAACGGGATCCTCAGCCGCCCGGCACTGGCCAAGTTCATGCGGCTTCACACTACGCCTACAACATGCTGAAGATGCCCGGGCCGATGAACATCATCACCGTCCCCTTCGACAAGAAAGATGCGTTGATCTGCACTAACCAACTCTACCGGGGAGCAGTTGCAGCAGCTGCCGCTAAGGTACCTGCTCCTGCCGACAGAGCCCGGGAGAAGACCGGCGAGACTCCTAGCACCACCGGGGAGACTCCTAGCACCCACTCCAGCAAGCGCACCTCTTTGGGGTGTTGCGCTCCCGCTGAGGACGTGCGAGAGAGCTCCGCCGGCAAGAGCAAGAAGTCCAGAGCCATGCCACCAGAGACCAAGAAGGTGCCCGTCAGGGAGGACGGTACGGGGGGAGTTTTTACCATAAGCTCCACCCTCGACGGCAAATAGGAAAGCGAGCTCGTCGCCTTCCTGCGGGCGAATGTCGATGTGTTTGCATGGCAAGCCTTCGACATCCCCGGCGTTCCTAGGGAGGTGATTGAGCACCACCTTGCTGTCTGTCCTCATGCGCGGCCCATCAAGCAGAAGGTCAGGAAGCAAGCTCTGGAGAGGCAGGAGTTCATCACGGAGGAAATCAGAAGGCTAGAGGTGGCAGGCTTGGTGAGAGGAGTACTCCATCCAACGTGGTTGGCCAATCCGGTAGTGATGCGCAAGGCAATGGGAAATGGAGGCTGTGTATTGATTACACATACATCAATAAGGCCTGCCCAAAGGATCCTTTCCCGTTGCCGTGCATTGACCAGATTGTTGACTCCACGGCTGGGTGTGATCTCTTATCGTTCCTGGACGCCTACTCAGGATACCACCAGATCTTCATGACAAAGGAAGATGAGGAAAAGACAGCATTCATCACCCCATGTGGTACATATTGCTTTTTACGGATGCCTTTCGGGTTGAAGAGTGCTGGCCCGACCTTTGCAAGAGCAGTCCAAATTGGTTTTGAGCCCCAGCTACATAGAAATATGGAAGCTTATATGGATGACATAGTGGTCAAAACCAAGGACAAAGCGACGCTCGTGCAAGATCTGGAGGAAACATTTGGGAACCTGTGCAAGATCAACCTCAAATCGAACCCTGAGAAGTGTGTCTTCGACGTCCCGTCCGGCAAGCTTCTCGGATTCTTTGTGTCCCAGCGCGGGATTGAAGCAAACCCAGATAAGATCAAGGCCATCGAGCAGATTGGGGCACCCAAACGGATCAAGGACGTGCGTCGGCTCATTGGCTGCGTTGCTGCCATGAGCCGGTTCATCTCCAAGTCCGCGGAGCTGCCCTTCCTTTTTTCAAGATCTTAAAGAAAGCAGGGCCAACGGAGTGGACCCTAGAGGCTGAGGCAGCACTGGAAGATTTGAAGAAGTACCTCTCCTCTACCCCGGCGCTGGTTGCGCCCAAACCACAAGAATCGTTGCTGCTTTATCTAGCGGCAACGAATCAGGTGGTTAGCGTCGCACTAGTGGCGCAGAGAGAGGTTGATGAGGAGACAGCAGCAGCGGCAGAGTCGACGGTTGGCGGGCCGGAACCCTCCCCGGCAGGGCTCAGCCCCGGCAAGGCTGAACCCCCGACAGGGTTCAGCCCCGGCAAGACTGGCGCCCGTACGACGGGACCCACGCGACCAGGTGAAGAAGCGCAGAAGAAGAAGAAAATGGTGCAGCACCCAGTTTACTTCGTCAGCTCCCTTTTGCAGGGGGCTAGGTTGAGGTACTCAGATGTGCAAAAGCTGCTCTTCGGCCTCCTTATGGCTTCGAGGAAGCTGCGCCATTACTTCCAAGTGCATGAGATCACGGTGGTCACCCGCCTCCCATTGCAACGGATACTGCATAACCAGATGCAACGGGGAGGATCGTGGAATGGGCCCTGGAGCTGTCAAGCTTCGGTTTAAAGTTCAGAAGTACCTCGACGATTCAGAGCAGAGTCTTGGTGGAGTTTGTTGCAGAATGGACCTCGATGCCCGACGAAGAGGTACGAGAGACAACTCTCCCCGACAAGGAAACGAGTCACAACTGGATCATGTAATTTGATGGTGCCTTCTTGCTGCAAGGCGCCGGCGCTGGTGTGCTGCTTGTCGCACCCACCGGAGAGCACCTCAGGTACGTCGTCCAGATGCACTTCCCCCGGGAGATGTCAACCGACAACACCGCCGAGTACGAGGGCTTGCTTTCCGGTCTCAGGATCGCGGCGGACCTCGGGGTTAAAAAGCTCATCGTAAGGGGTGACTCACAGCTTGTCGTCAGGCAGATCAACAAAGACTATCAAAGCCCGTTGATGGAAGCTTACGTAGATGAGGTGAGGAAACTGGAGGAGCGCTTTGATGGTATACAAGCGGAGCATGTCCCTTGGGCGGAGAACGACATCGCCGATTACCTGTCAAAGCGCGCTGCCCTCAAGCTACCTGTGGAACTAGGTACTTTTGTGCTTCAGTTAACTCAGCCATCCGTTAAGCCATCGACCGGGCAGAACAAGCGGAGGAAGCTAGGCCCCGGCAAGTACTTCCCCACCGAGCTTCCCGGGGCCGCCGACATAGATGTTGCCGTGGATGCCGGTCCTGCCGCGGGGCGACTGACTCCGGCAGGACCTCAGGTCATGGCCATGGAGGCGGCCGCCCCCGTAGCAGAAGAAATGACTTTGGTCCTTGTCGTCGAGCCACAGGCTCCGGCATGGGCACAACATACTGTCCGATTCCTTCAGAAAGGAGAGCTTCCTGGGGAGCAGGAAGAGGCGGAAAGAGTATCCCGCCGGTCTGCCCTGTACCAGTTCGTTGATAACGAGCTATACAGAAGAAGACTGAATGGGGTGAAATTGAAGTGCATCTCCCGGGAGGAAGGACTAAAGCTGTTGGCAGAGATACATGGAGGCATATGTGGCTCTCACATAGGGTCGAGGGCCCTTGCCGACAAGGCTTTCCGGCAAGGTTTCTTCTGGCCCACCACCCTCCAGGATGTGACGGCACTAGTAACCAAGTGTGAAGCGTGCCAGTTCCATTCGAAGAAGCTCCATCAACCAGCTCAAGCCCTTCAAACTATTCCTCTCTCCTGGCCCTTCTTGGTCTAGGGGCTCGACATATTGGGCCCTTTCCCCCGTGCTGTCGGGGGCTTTAAGTACTTGTACGTCGCAATCGACAAGTTCACAAAGTGGCCGAAGTGGAGGCAGGAGGAAGGTGACGCGCAGTCAGCCATCAAGTTCTTCAAGGACTAGTGTGCCGCTTTGGGGTGCCCAACAGGATCATCACCGACAACGGCACGCAGTTCACAAGCCATGCCTTCATGCAATACATTGAGGATCTCGGCAGCAAGGTCTGTTTTGCTTCCGTGGCACATGCACGGAGCAACAGCCAAGCGGAGAGAGCAAATGATAAAGTCCTGCGAGGCTTGAGGACAAGGACTTTTGACAGACTGCGCAAAAGTGGGAGGCGCTGGATTGATGAGTTGCCAGTGGTTCTTTGGCCGATCAGAATGACGCCAAATCGAGCCACCGGCCAGACACCCTTTGCCCTGGTTTACGGGGCAGAAGTAGTTCTCCCCACGGAACTCATATACGGGTCACCTCGAGTGCTCGCTTATGATGAGCTTGAGCAAGAGCGATTGCGGCAAGATGACGCGATGCTCCTTGAGGAAGATCGTCTCCGGCGGTTGTGAGAGCAGCACGCTACCAAAGAAGCCTTGCGCCGCTACCATAGCCGCAAGGTTCATGCCCGGAGCTTTGAGGAAGGCGACCTTGTTCTTCGGCACGTTTAGTCGGCCAAGAATTCCAACAAGTTGACGCCAAAGTGGGAAGGCCCTTATCGGGTAACACGAGTCACCAGGCCCGGCGCAGTCCGGCTGGAGACCGAAGATGCCATTCCAGTGAGTAACTCCTGGAACATTGAGCATCTTCGCAAGTTTTACCCATAAGGCGCGGCTGCCGGGCCTCCCGACAAGCCACCCTTTTGTACAAGCCTTGCCGCCAAGGCATGTAACCCTTTGTACAAAGCCAGGCGCAGACCCTGAGCATAAATAAACGAAGCGCTGGTGCCCTAAGTTATTGCATGCATGCTAGGTTGAGTCTCTTCCTTGGTTAGGGTTGATAGTGCTTAGCGGCAGCTAACCCCTAGCTTAGAGGTCGAGTGCGCGTCTCTCTGTTCTTCTCTGTATTCTTTGGTTCGCAGGGCATGTGAGAATTCTTGCCGAGCTGTTTTGGAAGAAAGGGAACAAACCGGCGCCCGGGCCCCGGCAAGCCAGAGTTGCCGGGGGCTGCAAGAACAAGGATCCCTCCGCGGCAAGCCAAGATCGCCGGGGGATGCAGATCCAGATAAGTCCTTTATCCTCTATCATGCATTTCGTTATGGACTGGGATACGTGAAACCCCATTCTATCTCTGAGCTACCGTGCCCCCCCTTTTCGGCACCAAAGGATATCCCCTGGGTCTGGATTTGGTCGTAGCCGCGGCAACAAAGAGAAGGAACGGGGGGCCTAAGCCCACCTCATCCCTGCCTCCGCCAAGGGCGTGAGAAAAGGTCGAGCGAAGTGGGGAAACGACAAGGCCTATTGCCGGGCGAGAAAACATTTGTCTTAATGATAACGAGGATTCATTCCTTGTCGTGGGTTCCACCCACGAACGAAAATCCCGGCAAACATCCCTTTCTCATTAAAAAACATCCCGTACAGGTACAGTTCATACGAAATGAAAAACATGAGCAATGGGATTACAAGATTTAAATTCTACTAAGGCCCGAAGGCTTACAAACTAAAAAGAGATAAGGTGCCCATAATCCCTTTATTGTCCCTCTCCTCAGGAAATGGAACAAGAAAAGCAGGAGGGCAAAAGGGGCGCCTAGGCGAGCTACGAGTGGCAGAAGACACCAAGATAACATCTTGGTGGCCATCCAAGGGCTGGATGGTGATGGTGGCGCCGGAGGCAGAGCTCGAAGACGAGGCGGCATGCCGTCAGTACGCGACGAAGGCGTCGGTGCCCGCGTACTCCGACTTGACGGCCTTGCTGCCCGCCCTCTTCCTCTTCCGCAGTCTCCCAATGCCAGCTGCCCAAGGAGACGACCCCGAGAAGTTCAAGGAGCCGGCGACACGGATGATGGGGTCACTGGTGCCGCCCGGAGCGGCGCCCGACGCCTAGTTGGACCCGTCATCCTGCCGCCCGCTGGCCTTGCCGTTGCTGCCGTTGTCCTCCTCGTCACTCTCGCTCGAGGAGGAATCTTCATCATCAGAAGATCTCTCCACGCAACACCTCACGCGGGTCCCGAAGTGCCCGAAGATTTTGACGGAGAGAAGGCCGCCCTCCATTAGTTTGGAATGGAGAGCGAGCCCATCTGTCAAGCTGTGGAGGCGAGCGAAGGTCTTCCACCCTCGATGAAGATACATGACGTGAGGGGCGGGGAACTCGACGTCGAACCATGTGCCGCTGTTCCCACAACCCCTCATGTGCAGCCGCAGTGCTTGCGGCGGATCCAGCTCCATCTCCCGTGCAAATGGGGTCGGGAGGCGAAGGCGACGGCGCGGTGGATGGCGCAGCCTGACGAAGAATTCGCAGGGGTTGTCCCCGGCGTGGCCCTCCATCGGAGGAGGGGCTGCTGGGGGAGGCGAGGCCGATCTGCTGCCCCGTCCTCCTCTCCCTCGAGCACCGCGACGGCCTCGACCTCGCCCCCTTCCCCTCCCTCTAGCGGTCGGCTCCACCGCTACGAGCTCTTGGGGAGGAGCGACGCGTTGTCTGGCCGAAACCCTCGCCGCCACCGATGAAGCGCCGCCACGCCCCCTCGCCATGGCAAGAGAAGAAAGGAAGCAGGAATGGAGAGAGCCGGATGGCGAAAGATTGAGGGGCACCGCTCCTCTCGCTCCCCTCTTTATAAAGGGGCGGGGGCAGGGCTCGGCCGCCCCCTCTCGGCCAATCCGACTTCCTGAAATGACAGCAAGCAGGGCCGTCGACCGCCCTCCCCGCTCCATTGAAGGCGCGTGGGAATCAACCCGCACGCGCATGACTACCCACGTCCCGTGCGCCTGTCACTTGCTCTGTGTTATGCATGTGGCGAACGTGGCGCAAGGGGGGGGGGTCGCAGTGGGTCACGTGGAATGACGGTTCCCGAGCGAGGGCAGTAAATGGGAGGCGGCCCTGCGGTTTCGAAGAGACACACAAGCCGGCTCTTTACTGTCCACCACAAGGTGACGCCAGCATGCTTCCATCATGCGCGCGCGCACGACCCCCACACCGCGCATTCAACACAGGTCGTGGGGAAGCACGGCGGACGGAATAGTGGCCGCGGTAAAAATCCGCCCCAACTGCCCGCGCACCGTTCTGGGCCTGGCCCAACAACGTACTGCACTTATGTGTGGCCTAGGCCCGCGGGCTCCTGTCGGTGTACAAAAGTAGGGGCTCTACTTTTGACCCCTTTACTTGTGCACGGGTAGTCAGAGCCTCCCGCCATGGCCACGCATAGACACAGCAGGAAAGGGAGCTGGAGAGATGCCGAAGCCACGAGGGCAAACGAAGCAACGACAAGGACCAAGGCCACAAGGATCAGATGGGCGAAGCAGGTTTTTCCCAGCAAGGACCCTTGCCGGGGTAGCCTTAGCGGCCCCGGCAAGACCCTTGCCGGGGCAGCCCGCCCACACCAGCCGAGCGAGCCACCCTTGAGCCCACCAATGCTCAGACAAATGCGTTGGGACAGGGCTCGGGAGGCACCTCCGTGGTGGCATGCAGATCTTTGTGAAGACATAGAATGCTCAAGATCAAATGAGGATAAGAGGGAAACCATCCTCACCGAAGAAACCCACAAGACCCCCGGCAAGACCCTTGCCCAGGAGGCCAGCGCGCCACGGCAAGACCCTTGCCGGGCCACCTGGCAAGACCCTTGCCGGGGAGGCCAGCGTGCCACAGCAAGACCCTTGCCGGGCCACCCGGCAAGACCCTTGCCGGGCCACCCGACAAGGCCTCGCCAAAGCGCACCAGCTGGGCCACCGCCAGTGCTCGCACAGATAAGTCTTCGCCGCTGCTCACATGCGGTTGCCGACCCAACCAGCAAGGCAGGCACTGCGCGGAGGCATACAATCCTTCGTGGAGGCTCCACCACGCGCCACCTCAGCTGCCTGCCTGCCTACATGGCACCGCATGCGTCGCTGGCTGGCGCGTGTCAAGAAAGGAGGAGCGGCGACGGACGGACGGGCCTCGCCCCGTCCCCAATAAAGCGAAGGACACCTAAGCCTCGCATTAAATGCGTCTTGTCTGTAATACTAGCGGTAGACTCGCGACATCAGTAGCACTTTCCACCTCTTGTGTGCCACTGTGGCAGCCCCTTTCGCCTATAAAAGGAGGCCCGCGGCGCACAGAGAAAGGATTCGGCTCTTTGGAACCCGACAGCACCTAGAGCTAGTTCGAGAGCTCAAGAACACTAAATACATCCACCAAAGTAGGACTAGGGTTTTACACATCCTTGCGGCCTGAATCTGGGTAAAATCCCTTTGTGTTGTCTGCTGGTCCCGCTCTTCTCATGATCCCTGCGCCCCCGCAACCGTAGAAGGGATTCCAGTGATCCCATAGGTGTCGTCTCCCACCGACAAGTTGACTAGAGGGGGGGGGGGGTGAATAGGCAACTAACAATTTTTAGCTTTTCTTTACCAATTTAAACTTTGCATCAAAGTAGGTTGTCTATATATGCAACTAGGGGATAAACCTATATGATGCAACAACAACAAGCACACAAGCAAGCAAGGGATACAACACAAACTAAGCTTGCACAAGTAAAGGTATGAGATAACCAAGAGTGGAGCCGGTGAAGACGGGGATGTGTTATCGAAGTTACTTCCTTTTGAGGGGAAGTACGTCTCCTTGGAGCGGTGTGGAGGCACAATGCTCCCCAAGAAGCCACTAGGGCCACCATATTCTCCTCACGCCCTCACACAATGCGAGATGCCGTGATTCCACTATTGGTGCCCCTGGAGGCGGCGATCGGACCTTTACAAACAAGGTTGGGGCTCTCTCCACAACTGAATTGGAGGCTCCCAACGAAACCACGGAGCTTCACCACAATGGAATATGGCTTCGAGGTGACCTCGACCGTCTAGGGTGCTCAATCACCCAAGAGTAACAAGATCCGCAAGGGATTAGTGGGGGAAATCAAATTTCTCTTGGTGGAAGTGTAGATCTGGGCCTTCTCAACCAATCCCCAAAGAATCAACAAGTTTCATTGGCTAGGGAGAGAGATCGGACGAAAATAAGCTTTGGAGCAACAATGGAGCTTGGAGGAAAAGAGGTAAGTCAACTTGGAGAAGAAGACCTCCTTTTATAAGGGGGAAACAATCCAACTGTTACCCCGCGCCAGCCTCAAGACAGAAGCGGTACTACAGCTGGGGGCAGCGGTACTCATCGCTCCCCTCGCGCAGATCTTGCCAGCAGATCGAGGAATGCCAGAGGCGAAGCGGGATCTGGACCCAGGGCGGTACTACCGCGGTGGTTGAAGGAAATATGCCCTAGAGGCAATAATAAAGTTATTATTTATTTCCTTATTTCATGATAAATGTTTATTATTCATGCTAGAATTGTATTAACCGGAAACATGATACATGTGTGAATACATAGACAAGCATATAGTCACTAGTATGCCTCTACTTGACTAGCTCATTAATCAAAGATGGTTATGTTTCCTAACCATAGACATGTGTTGTCATTTGATTAATGGGATCACATCATTAGGAGAATGATGTGATTGACATGACCCATTCCGTTAGCCTAGCACTTGATCGCTTAGTATATTGCTATTGCTTTCTTCATGACTTATACATGTTCCTGTAACTATGAGATTATGCAACTCCGTTTACGGAGGAACACTTTGGTACTACCAAACGTCACAACGAATCTGGGTGATTATAAAGGAGTACTACAGGTGTCTCCAAAGGTACATGTTGGGTTGGCGATTTCGAGATTAGGTTTTGTCACTCCGATTGTCGGAGAGGTATCTCTGGGCCCTCTCGGTAATGCACATCACTATAAGCCTTGCAAGCAATGTAGCTAATGAGTTAGTTACGGAATGATGCATTACGTAACGAGTAAAGAGACGTGCCGGTAATGAGATTGAACTAGGTATTGGATACTGACGATCAAATCTCGGGCAAGTAACATACCGATGACAAAGGGAACAATGTATGTTGTTATGCGGTTTGACCGATAAAGATCTTCATAGAATATGTAGGAGCCAATATGAGCATCCAGGTTCCGCTATTGGTTATTGACCAAGAATAGTTCTAGGTCATGTCTACATAGTTCTCGAACCCGTAGGGTCCGCACGCTTAAGGTTTCGATGACAGTTATATTATGAGTTTATGAGTTTTGATGTACCGAAGGAGTTCGGAGTCCCGGATGAGATCGGGGACATGACGAGGAGTCTCGAAATGGTCGAGACGTAAAGATTGATATATTGGACGACTATATTCGGAGTTCGGAAAGGTTCCGAGTGATTCGGGTATTTTTCGGAGTACCGGAGAGTTACGGGAATTCGCCGGAGAGTATATGGGCCTTATTGGGCCATACGGGAATAGAGGAGAGAGGCCAAAAGGGAGGAGGCCTGCGCCCCCCCTCTGGTCCGAATTGGACAAGGGGCGCAGCCCCCTTTCCTTCTCCCTCTCCCCCTCTTTCCCCTTCTCCTACTCCAACAAGGGAGGTGGAATCCTACTAGGACTAGGGAGTCCTAGTAGGACTCCACACTTGGCGCGCCTCCTCCTAGGGCCGGCCTCCTCCCCTTGCTCCTTTATATACGGGGCAGGGGCACCCCATGACACACAAGTTGATCTACGGATCGTTCCTTAGCCGCAGCGGTGCCCCCTCCACCATATTCCACCTCGGTCATATCGTCATGAGCTTAGGCGAAGCCCTGCGCCGTAGAGCATCATCATCGCCACCACGCCGTCGGTCGACGGAACTCATCCCCGACACTTTGCTGGATCGGAGTTCGGGATCGCCATCGAGCTGAACGTGTGCTGAACTCGGAGGTGCCGTGACGCTCGGTACTTGGATCGGTCGGATCGTGAAGACGATGACTACATCAACAGCGTTGTCATAACGCTTCGCCACGGTCTCACGAGGGTACGTGGACATACACTCTCCCTCTCGTTGCTGTACCATCACCATGATCTTGCGTGTGCGAGGAAAATTTTGAAATTACTACGTTCCCCAACAGTGGTATCGAGCCAGGTTTTATGCGTTGATGTTATATGCACGAGTAGAACACAAGTGAGTTGTGGGCGATATAAGTCATACCGCTTACCAGCATGTCATACTTTGGTTCGGGCGGTATTGTGAGATGAAGCGCCCGACCGACATTACGCCAGACGCTTACGCGAGACTGGTTTCACCGCTGTGAGCACTCGTTGCTTAAAGGTGACTGGCGGTGTCTCTCTCTCACTTTAGTTGAACCGAGTGGCTACGCCGGTCCTTGCGAAGGTTAAAACAGCACCAACTTGACAAACTATCGCTGTGGTTTTGATGCGAGGTAAGAACGGTTCTTGCTCAGCCCGTAGCAGCCACATAAAATTTGCAACAACAAAGTAGAGGACGCCTAACTTGTTTTTGCAGGGCATGTTGTGATGTGATATGGTCAAGACTTGATGCTATATTTTATTGTATGAGATGATCATGTTTTGTAACCGAGTTATCGGCAATGGCAGGAGCCATATGGTTGTCGCTTATTGTATGAAATGCAAACGCCATGTAATTGCTTTACTTTATTACTAAGCGGTAGCGATAGTCGAGAAGCAATAGTTGGCGAGACGACAACGATGCTACGATGGAGATCAAGGTGTCGCTACCGGTGACGATGGTGATCACGACGGTGCTTCGGAGATGGAGATCACAAGCACAAGATGATGATGGCCATACCATATCACTTATACTGATTGCATGTGATGTTTATCCTTTATGCATCTTATCTTGCTTTGATTGACGGTAGCATTTTAAGATGATCTCTCACTAAAATTATCAAGAAGTGTTCTCCCTGAGTATGCACCGTTGCGAAAGTTCTTCGTGCTGAGACACCACGTGATGATCGGGTGTGATAGGCTCTACGTTCAAATACAACGGGTGCAAAACAGTTGCACACGCGAAATACTCAGGTTAAACTTGACGAGCCTAGCATATAACAGATATGGCCTCGGAACACGGAGACCGAAAGGTCGAGCGTGAATCATATAGTAGATATGATCAACATATTGATGTTCACCGTTGAAACTACTCCATCTCACGTGACGATCGGACATGGTGTAGTTGATATGGATTACGTAATCACTTAGAAGATTAGAGGGATGTCTATCTAAGTGGGAGTTCTTAAGTAATATGATTAATTGAACTTTAATTTATCATGAACTTAGTCCTGGTAGTATTTTGCAGATTATGTTGTAGATCAATAGCTCGCGTTGTTGCTTCCCTATGTTTTTATATGTGTTCCTAGAGAAAATTGTATTGAAAAATGTTAGTAGCAATGATGCGGATTGGATCCGTGATCTGAGGTTCATCCTCATTGCTGCACAGAAGAATTATGTCCTTAATGCACCGCTAGGTGACAGACCTATTGCAGGAGAAAATGCAGACGTTATGAACGTTTGGCTAGCTCAATATGATGACTACTTGATAGTTTAGTGCACCATACTTAACGGCTTAGAATCGGGACTTCAAAGACGTTTTGAACGTCATGGACCATATGAGATGTTCCAGGAGTTGAAGTTAATATTTCAAGAAAATACCCGAGTTGAGAGATATGAAGTCTCCAACAAGTTCTATAGCTAAAAGATGGAGGAGAATCACTCAGCTAGTGAGCATGTGCTCAGATTGTCTGGGTACTTCAATCGCTTGAATCAAGTGGGAGTTAATCTTCCAGATAAGATAGTGATTGACAGAATTCTCTAGTCACCATCACTAAGTTACTAGAACTTCATGATGAACTATAGTATGCAAGGGATGACGAAAACGATTCCCGAGCTCTTCGTGATGTTGAAATCGACGAAGGTAGAAATCAAGAAAGAGCATCAAGTGTTGATGATAGACAAGACCACTAGTTTCAAGAAAAGGGCAAAGGGAAAGAAAGGGAAACTTCAAGTAGAATGGCAAACAAGTTGTCACTCCCATGAAGAAGACCAAAGCTGGACCAAAGCTTGAAACTGAGTGCTTACACTGCAAAGGAAATGGTCACTTGAAGCGGAAATGCCCTGAATATTTGGTGGATAAGAAGGATGGCAAAGTGAACAAGAGTATATTTGATATACAGGTTATTGATGTGTGCCTTACTAGTGTTTATAGCAACCCCTCGGTATTTGGTACTGGTTCAGTTGCTAAAAGTAGTAACTCAGAATGGGAGTTGCATAATAAACAGAAACTAGTTAAGGGTGAAGTGACGATGTGTGTTGAAAGTAGTTTCAAGATTGATATGATCATCATCGCACACTCCCTATACTTTCGGGATTAGTGTTGAACCTAAATAAATGTTATTTGGCATTTGCGTTGAGCATAAATATGATTTGATCATGTTTATTGCAATACGGTTATTCATTTAAAATCAGAGAATAATAGTTACTCTGTTTACATGAATAAAACCTTCTATGGTCATACACCCAATGAAAATGGTTTGTTGGATCTCGATCGTGTGATACACATATTCATAATATTGAAGCCAAAAGATGCAAAGTTAATAATGATAGTGCAACATATTTGTGGCACTGCCGTTTAGGTCATATTGGTGTAAAGCGCATGAAGAAACTCCATGCTGATGGGCTTTGGAATCACTTGATTATGAATCATTTGATGCTTGCGAACCGTGCCTTTTGGGCAAGATGACTAAAACTCCGTTCTCCGGAACAATGGAACGAGCTACTGACTTGTTGGAAATAATACATACCGATGTATGCGATCCAATGAGTGTTGATGCTAGTGGCAAGTATCATTATTTTCTGACCTTCACAGATGATTTGAGCAGATATGGGTATATCTACTTGACGAAACATAAGTCTGAAACGCTTGAAAAGTTCAAAGAATTTCAGAGTGAAGTGAAGAATCATCGTAATAAGAAAATAAAAGTTTCTACGATATGATCGCAGAGGTAAAATATTTGAGTTACGAGTTTGGCCTTCAGATAAAACAATGTGAAATAGTTTCACTACTCACGCCACCTGGAACACCATAGTGTAATGGTGTGTACGAACATCGTAACCGTACTTTATTAGATATGGTGCGATCTATGATGTCTCTTATCAGTTTACCACTATCGTTTTGGGGTTATGCATTAGAGACAGCTGCATTCACGTTTAATAGGGCACCATCTAAATCCGTTGAGACGACAACATATGAACTATGGTTTAATGGTAAACCTAAGCTGTCGTTTCTTAAAGTTTGGAGTTGTGATGCTTATGTGAAAAGTTTTCACCTGATAAGCTCGAACCCAAATCGGAGAAGTGCGTCTTCATAGAATACCCAAAGGTAACTATTGGGTACACCTTCTATCACAGATCCGAAGGCAAGTTATTCGTTGCTAAGATGGATCCTTTCTAGAGAAGAAGTTTCTCTCGAAAGAAGTGAGTGGGAGGAAAGTAGAAACTTGATGAGGTAATTGTACCTTCTCCCTTATTGGAAAGTAGTTCATCACAGAAATCAGTTCCAGTGATTCCTACACCAATTAGTGAGGAAGTTAATGATGATGATCATGAAACTTCAGATCAAGTTGCTACCAAACCTCGTAGGTCTTCCAGAGTAAGATCCGCACCAGAGTGGTACGGTAATCATGTTCTGGAAGTCATGTTACTAGACCATGATGAACCTACGAACTATGAGGAAGCGATGATGAGCCTAGATTCCGCAAAATGGTTTGAGACCATGAAATCTGAGATGGGATCCATATATGAGAACAAAGTGTGGACTTTGGTTGATTTGCCCGATGATCGGCAAGTCCTAGAAAATAAATGGATCTTCAAGAGGAAGACGGACACTGATAGTAGTGTTACTATCTACAAAGCTCGACTTGTCACAAAAGGGTTTTCGACAAGTTCAAGATGTTGACTACAATGAGATTTTTTTCAACTGTAGCGATGCTTAAGTCTATCCGAATCATGTTAGCAATTGCCGCATTTTATGATTATGAAATTTGGCAAATGGATGTCAAAACTACATTCCTGAATGGATTTCTGGAAGAAGAGTTGTATATGATGCAACCGGAAGGTTTTGTCAATCCAAAGGGAGCTAACCAAGTGTGCAAGCTCCAGCGATCCATTTATGGACTGGTGCAAGCCTCTCAGAGTTGGAATAAACGCTTGGATAGTGTGATCAAAGCATATAGTTTTATACAGACTTTTGGAGAAGCCTGTATTTACAAGAAAGTGAGTGGGAGCACTACAACATTTCTGATAAGTATATGTGAATGACATATTGTTGATCGGAAATAATGTAGAATTATTCTGCAAAGCATAAAGGAGTATTTGAAAGGAGTTTTTCAAAGAAGGACCTCGGTGGAGATACTTACATATTGAGCATCAAGATCTATTGAGATAGATCAAGACACTTGATAAGTTTTTCAATAAGTACATACCTTGTCAAGATTTGAAAGTAGTTCAAAATGGAACAGTCAAAGAAAAGTTCTTGCCTGTGTTGCAAACGTGTGAAATTGAGTAAGACTCAAATCCCGACCACGGCAGAAAATAGAAAAGAGAATGAAAGTCATTCCCTATGCCTCGATCATAGGTTCTATAAAGTATGCTATGCTATGTACCGGACCTATTGTATACCTTGCTCTGAATTTGGCAAGGAGTACAATAGTGATCTAGGAGTAGATCATCGACATTGGTCAAGAACATCCTTAGTGAGGACTAAGGAAATATTTCTCGATTATGGAGGTGATAAAAGAGCCCGTCGAAAGAGTTACATCGATGCAAGTTTTTACACTGATCCAGATGACTCTAAGTCTCAATCTGGATACATATTGAAAGTGGGAGCAATTAGCTAGAGTAGCTCCGTGCGAGCATTGTAGACATAGAATATTTGCAAAATACATACGGCTCTGAATGTGATGCAGACCCGCTGACTAAGCTTCTCTCACGAGCAAAACATGATCATACCTTAGTACTCTTTGGGTGTTAATCACATAGCGATGTGAACTAGATTATTGACTCTAGTAAACCCTTTGGGTGTTGTTCACATGACGATGTGAACTATGGGTGTTAATCACATACGATGTGAATATTAGTGTTGAATCACATGATGATGTGAACTAGATTATTGACTCTAGTGCAAGTGGGAGACTGAAGGAAATATGCCCTAGAGGCAATAATAAAGTTATTATTTATTTCCTTATTTCATGATAAATGTTTATTATTCATGCTAGAATTGTATTAACCGGAAACATGATACATGTGTGAATACATAGACAAACATATAGTCACTAGTATGCCTCTACTTGACTAGCTCATTAATCAAAGATGGTTATGTTTCCTAACCATAGACATGTGTTGTCATTTGATTAATGGGATCACATCATTAGGAGAATGATGTGATTGACATGACCCATTCCGTTATCCTAGCACTTGATCGCTTAGTATATTGCTATTGCTTTCTTCATGACTTATACATGTTCCTGTAACTATGAGATTATGCAACTCCGTTTACGGAGGAACACTTTGGTACTACCAAACGTCACAACGTAATCGGGTGATTATAAAGGAGTACTACAGGTGTCTCCAAAGGTACATGTCGGGTTGGCGATTTGAGATTAGGTTTTGTCACTCCGATTGTCGGAGAGGTATCTCTGGCCCTCTCGGTAATGCACATCACTATAAGCCTTGCAAGCAATGTAGCTAATGAGTTAGTTACGGAATGATGCATTACGAACGAGTAAAGAGACTTGCCGGTAATGAGATTGAACTAGGTATTGGATACCGACGATCAAATCTCGGGCAAGTAACATACCGATGACAAAGGGAACAACGTATGTTGTTATGCGGTTTGACCGATAAAGATCTTCGAGAATATGTAGGAGCCAATATGAGCATCCAGGTTCCGCTATTGGTTATTGACCAAGAATAGTTCTAGGTCATGTCTACATAGTTCTCGAACCCGTAGGGTCCGCACGCTAAGGTTTCGATGATGCTTATATTATGAGTTTATGAGTTTTGATGTACCGAAGGAGTTCGGAGTCCCGGATGAGATCGGGGACATGACGAGGAGTCTCGAAATGGTCGAGACGTAAAGATCGATATATTGTACGACTATATTCGAGTTCAGAAAGGTTCCGAGTGATTCGGTATTTTTCGAGTACCGGAGAGTTACGGGAATTCGCCGGAGAGTATATGGGCCTTATTGGGCCATACGGGAATAGAGGAGAGAGGCCAAAAGGGAGGAGGCCTGCGCCCCCCCTCTGGTCCGACTGGACAAGGGCGCAGCCCCTTCCTTCTCCCTCTCCCCTCTTTCCCTTCTCCTACTCCAACAAGGGAGGTGGAATCCTACTAGGACCGGGGAGTCCTAGTAGGACTCCACACTTGGCGCCTCCTCCTAGGGCCGGCCTCCTCCCCTTGCTCCTTTATATACGGGGCAGGGGGCACCCCATGACACACAAGTTGATCTACGGATCGTTCCTTAGCCGTGTGCGGTGCCCCTCCACCATATTCCACCTCGGTCATATCGTCGCGGAGCTTAGGCGAAGCCTGCGCCGTAGAGCATCATCATCGCCACCACGCCGTCAGGTCGACGGAACTCATCCCCGACACTTTGCTGGATCGGAGTCCGGGGATCGTCATCGAGCTGAACGTGTGCTGAACTCGGAGGTGCCGTATGTTCGGTACTTGGATCGGTCGGATCGTGAAGACGTACGACTACATCAACCGCGTTGTCATAACGCTTCCGCTTACGGTCTACGAGGGTACGTGGACATACACTCTCCCCTCTCGTTGCTGTACCATCACCATGATGTTGCGTGTGCGTAGGAAAATTTTGAAATTAGTACGTTCCCCAACAGTGGTAAGGGCGGTACTACTGCTTACGAGCGGTACTACCGCCTCTACTGCCGCGGCCAGTGCCGCAAAACCCGACCTGAGAGACGACACCCTCGAGTCGAGGAGGTAGGAGCGCAGAACAGCATCTGTACTACGGCCGAGAGCTCCAGGCGGTACTACCGCTGTGGAGCGGTACTGCCGCTTGTAGCTCTTGAGCGGTACTACCGTTGGGGTCCGTGGTACTACTGCTGGGACCAGGTTTCATAGAGGAGCAGCGAGGGACCCACCAACGAAACGGGAAGGCGTAGAGGGTGCAAAGGAGATGTGTACGTGTTGATTCCACCCTAGCCTATCCAATGCAGACCCCCTCTTGATAGTACGGTGACCCCTACGAAACAAGTCCACCAAAACTGAAATGAAAGAGCTACACCATCTTCGCATAAAACTCCGAGGGGAAGAAATCGTCTCATGCCAAAGGATGAATCTCTGAAATACTCAATGCACATGATTAGTCCGCAAAGACGTTGTCATCAATCACCAAAACTACTTAGAGAGAGACATGCCTTAACAATCTCCCCCTTTTTGGTGGATTGATGACAACACGGGATTTGCACAAAGGTATGACAAGAGAGTAAATGAATCCCAAAACTAAAAAATATAGTCGGAGCTCCCCCTGAATGTGTGCACTTAATTAGAGGTGCTTTTGGAATGCAAAGCTCACACATTAGGATCAACACTCCCCCTATATTTTATAGTCTGACAATATTAGCAAACAACAATGGAACATATAGAGCTCAGATGCAAAAGAGTAGGAGAGAGCATAGAATGTAACAGGATAAGCATGCAACTCACATACTACTAAGGTACTCGACAAAATAGATAATAAAAGGATAAGGTAGCATATGTCTCACACCATATGATAGGGTACCGGGTCTCACAAACACAAACCAAACAAACACGAGAAAAAGAGAATGCGAGGAAGACAAGCAAGGAAAACACGCCACACAAGCACACTCTCGCAACTCGACAACGACAAATCCCTAAACTCTCTCCCCCTTTGGCATTGAGACACCAAAAAGGCAAAGAGCTGCTATGGCTCCAGGTGATAGCAAAATGAGGATCTCCAACATCACATCCCAGCAGGATCGTCTGCAGCGCCATCATCAGTCGGAAACTGCTCGGTGTCTGAATCGGTCCACGGGCAATGCTGCTGAACTCACTCCTCCTCATCAGTGATCTTGCCCTCAGATCCGCTGGCAACGGTCGCACCCAACTGACGCATGAGCTCCTTGTGATGACTCCTGGCCTTCTTCTCAGCCACATGAGTAATATACTGACCATGAGACTCCATGCAGAATAGTTTCTTCATCTTGCTCTTGAGCTTCTTTGCCCATGAGGGCTCTGCTCCAGAGGGCTCATAGTCGTCGTCATCATCAGCATCACCCTCTGTCTCCATGTCAGCAGCTCCAGGCGGAATCCCAGAACTCGAAACTGAGGTGCCCCAGTTCTCCTTCTTCCTCAGACGCTTGATCTCATGAGAAACTAACTCCCCAGTCTCCAGCACCACCTTAGGATAGACATGCGCCCATGCCTTCTCAATAAGCAACATGATAAACGGTCCATAGACAGGGCACTTGTGCTCAGAGATGGCAGAGACCAATTCAGACCACATGACATGAGAGATATCCAAGGATTATCCAGTGTTTTCTTCCTTCTCATGCTGACACAAAAAAAGCATGTCCACAAGGAAAGAGGGTACCATATCCAAGTTGCCAATGCGAGGAAAGAGGGTCTCCCTGAAGATGCGATGGAGAATGTCCAGAAATGCAGGAAACTCATAGGTCTCCTTCTGAATCACTGGGTGAATCTTCAAAGTGCAGTATGGCCAGAGAGATTGCTTGTGAGTGGAAGTTGCATTGTGAAATGGAAAGCCAACTGGGTTCTCAAGACCGTGATCTTCAACTCCAAGTAACTCCATGAAGGCCTTCCACTTGACAGAAAGTAGCTTGCCATTTGTCATCCATGTCAGAGTTCTTTCCTCATCTATTCCAAGATGGACCGTGGCATAAAACTGAGCCACCAAGTCAGCATCAAAGTCCTTGTTGAATTCCATGATCTTGAGAATGTTCAGCTGAGAACACATCTCAAGGGCTTCGCCAAAATAGGCAGGATCCTTCTCCATGAAGTCAGTGTTGATGGTCCGAACATCAACATAGTGATTCTTCTTTGCTTTGATCACATCGAAGTAGATGGCCCACTGAAAGCGGTTCCAGAAAGGGCGGTTGACCAAATTGGGTTCTTGATCGTCCGTATATGGGTTCCACCGGCGCTTTTCCCTGAAATCCTTTGCAGACAACTCTGTCACAGACTTGGTCCTAGGCTTGGGCTTGTTCGCACTCTTCTTCTTCAGTTGAGGAGGAGGAGGAACACTTGATGAGGTAGCCGCTATCTCAGAGGTTCGGTAGCTTTGGAAGTTGAATGCCCGGGGTTGACACGGCGCACATGCTGCTCAGAAGGATCATCACCTGCAACCAGACACACGGACACAAGGAACAACAGGAAAGAATGAGCATAAGCCACCAAACAAAACAACATGGATCAAAAATTGGCAGGAATATGATGGAAGTGGGCATCCGGCGGTAGTACCGCGATTAGTAGGCAGCTGTACCGCCCAAGCGGTAGTACCGCTCGAGGCGGGGAAACGGCAGTTCCCTTCTGCTGTGGTCAAATCCGGCACTACCGGGATGCCAAATTCAAAAATACTCCTACCAAATATCAATCCAAATGGTCTAGTCGCCTTCTCCAACCTACTCAAGCCTTGATTTAGCCAAAAATTGAGAGATGCAACAACTATTGCCCCTAAAACACTAGATCTGAAAACTAGGCAAGAAGAGAAAGGGAACGGGGGCAATACCGACATCCATGGCAACAGGACGGGGTGGGGATCGATTCCATCGAAGGGAATGAAGAGGGACGGCCCGGAGACGGCGGCCCGCCGGAGCCCTCCCACGGAGAGTCGGCGCTGGAGAGACGAGGGGAAATGAGTGGGTTGTGCGGATGGGTATGGGGGAGAAGAAACCTCCCCCTGCCCCGACATAACCCCCTGGTCTCGCCCCGCAGCGGTAGTACCGCTCGGGTGGGCGGTATTATGGCTTGTCAACACAAGCGGTAGTACTGCGCACCACCAGCGGTAGTACCGCCCAGCCATGACCCCAAAGACTAGACACAAAAGGCTTAGCTCAAAAAGAAAGGAACAACAAACGGCAAGAGAGAGCAAACACAAAGCAACAAAAACACCAGCGAGAGGACAAGAAACACCCACCTCTTCAAGAGAGGGCGGTGGCCAAGGCCACCTATGTTTAAGTCAAGAGGTATGGCATGGCGAAGATTTTAACCTTGGGCCCATGACGAAAACTCGTCGTTGAAGCACAACTACCGTAAAAAATGGCTAATGTGAAAGACTTGATCGATTTATGCATAATGGGGGGAGGGAGAGTTCATTGAGAGAACAACACTCCCCCTATGTCCATGCCTACACCTAAACAAGATAACAAGTTGAATACGGCGGGGTGTGCAAGGGTTCAAGCAACATTGCTCGAATTAATGATATTTAGCTCATGCCTTAACTCGCGAAATCTTGCTTCATCCAATGGCTTCGTGAAGATATCTGCAAGGTTATCATGAGTGTTGACATAGTTGAGCTTGATCTCCCCTCACCTAATATGATCTCGGATGAAGTGATACCGAATCTCAATATGCTTTGTCTTGAAGTGTTGCATAGGGTTGAGAGAGATCTTGATGGCACATTCGTTGTCACACCAAAGAGGCACTTTGCCACAAATGACACTGTAATCCTTTAAAGTTTGCCTCATCCATAGAAGTTGTGCACAACAACTACCAGCGGCCACATACTCCGCTTCAGTGGACGAGAGAGACACACAAGTTTGCTTCTTAGAAGACCAGCTCACCAAAGAGCAACCAAGGGATTGGCACCCTCCGAAAGTTGACTTCCTATCCACTTTGTCTCCCGCCCAATCGGAGTCCGAATAGCCTACAAGGTTGAAGTTCGCTCCTCTTGGGTACCATAAGCCAATGTTTGGGGTATGAACCAAATATCGAAAGATTCGCTTGACCGCCACAAAGTGGCTTTCCTTAGGTGCGGCTTGAAACCATGCACAAATTCCCACACTCAACATGATATCCGGTCGAGATGCACAAAGGTAAAGCAAGGAGCCAATCATGGAGCGATATACCTTTTGATCCACCTCTTTACCATTGGGATCTATGTCAAGTTGGCATTTGACGGGCATTGGAGTGGAAGCCGACTTGACATCACTTAGCTTGAATCTCTTGAGCATGTCTTGAGTGTATTTGGCTTGGTTTATGAAGGTTCCTTCTCTTCGTTGCTTGACTTTGAACCCGAGAAAGAACTTCAACTCTCCCATCATGGACATCTTGAACTTTGAGGTCATGAGAGCGGCAAATTCCTCATTGAAATCTTTGTTAGGAGAACCAAAGATAATGTCATCAACATATAGTTGGCACACAAACAACTCCCCTTTAACCTTCTTAGTAAAAAGAGTGGGGTCAATTTTCCCAATTTCAAACCCACGATCTTGCAACAACTCGGTAAGGTGGTCATACCACACACATGGGGCTTGTTTAAAGCCATAGAGTGCCTTATCGAGTTGGTACACATGATTGGGGAAGTAGGGATCCTCGAACCCGTGGGGTTGTTTTACATACACCAACTCACTAATAGGACCATTAAGAAAAGCACTCTTCACATCCATTTGTTGCAACTTGAAGTTATGATGAGAAGCATAAGCAATCAACAAACAAATAGATTCAAGGCGAGCAACGGGAGCAAAGGTTTCACCGTAGTCGATACCCTCGACTTGGGAGTAGCCTTGTGCTACCAAGCGAGCCTTGTTGCGGACAATAAATCCATGTGCATCTTGCTTGTTCTTGAATATCCACTTGGTTCCAATGACATTATGGTTCCCCGTTGGCCTTGGCACCAATCTCCACACCTTGTTGTGCTCGAAGTTGTTGAGTTCTTCATGCATGGCATTAAGCCAATCCGGATCTTCGAGCGCCTCATAGACCTTTTGGGGTTCAACACAAGAGACAAACATGTGATGTTCACAATAGTTTGCCAATTGTCTACGAGTGCTTACCCCCTTTCGTATGCTTCCAAGCACATTTGTCATCAGATGACCCTTGGTAGAGAGCTTGGATGCAATCTTGGCGGCACGACGCTCCAATTCCTCCTCGGGAGTGAGTTGAGGAGCGGTTACTTGATCATCTTGAGCATCGTATTGAGTTTGTTCTTGATCTTGAGCTTGCTCTTGATCTTGAACTTGCTCAGAGGAGAGAACTTGACCTTGGGCATCACTTGGTGGTTCAACACCATATTGAGATTGATCTTGCCCTTGGTCTTGTTCATGAGGTTGAGGGCCTTCACTTTGTTCTTCGGAAGCGTGTGGGCCTTGGGTTGGTGATGGTTCCACTTGAGTGGAACATTTTCCTTCTCCTTCGGCCACAAGGGGTTACTCAATGGGTAGGATAAAACCAACACTGTCGGCGTTGCTCGGGAACGGGGTCCCAGACTTGCTCGCTCTGCGGCTGCGGCATGGCTTGGAGGAGGCCCAGACAGCCCGCCTTCATCAACACAAGCTCAAGACCTCGCAGGGGCCAAGCCTCATGGGCGGACGACAAGGAGCTTCTCGAGCACGGCCTCGTCACCAGCTCATGAGGAGGCGGAGAGTTCAAGGCAGGGTACCTCGCGAGGTGCCCATGACGCAAGCCATGGCGACCAAGGGCGCCATCGGGCGCCAGCCAGCAGCAGCGCCCTCCTTTCCTCTTTGGTGCAAAGGGAGCAAGCGCAGGCGAGAGCATCAAGCAAAGGCATCCGTTTCGGTGCAACAAGACCAAGACCAGCCCAACGGCTGTAAGGGAATCATCGTGGAGCCCAAGCAGGCGTCATCACCAGAGCCTTTGGCAGGCGAGGACCAACTTTAGTCAGGATAAGTGTACCCGCTGTTCCCCTTCAAAATGGCCAATTGTTGGCACCCTTCCCGCTCAATATTTGGGAAGAGGCCCAGGGCCTTCGCCTATAAATAGGAGTAGCCACACTCAGAGAGAGGGCATCTTGGAGACACATCTTAGAGAGAAGGACAGAGACCCGATCCTCAAGCTAGAGCTACTGAACACCACCTAGCAGTTCATCGCACCCGCCAAGAACAGACCCTCGCGAGGCTGTTCTTCCTTGTATTGTCCCTCATCAGCCCAAGAGGCAATCCACCACACCACACACTGGAGTAGGGTATTACACCACAATGGTGGCCTGAACCAGTATAAATCTTGTGTCTCTTGTGCTGTTCGTTTAGTAGTTTAGGTCCCTGCGATTGGCGGGTGCGAGGCGGTGGAAGGTTGGGTCTCCGCGCACCCAGTGTTCGAACCTCAAGGGTCTGCTGAACCGAAATCCGACATTTGGCGTGTTGTAGGGTGCGCTGAATCTGCCTTTCGTCGCCTCGTTCTTCCCCGACCACTGCAACCATGTTCGACGCTGTCGGGCCGCGGCGAGCGCGGGCGCGCTTCGCCCCCATGTCGCCCAGACAGCTCCGTCGGCGGGCGCCCTCGTCATTCCCCGTCACCTGCCGACAACGCCGCCACCGGCCCGGCGGGGAACGAGCAGCAAGCATCGTCCCAGCACCCGTCCATGAGGCGGGACGGCCGCACCGCCAAGCCTTCGCTCACCCCCGCTGGTTCTTCGTCACGCGCGCCCCGCGCGGCCATGGAAGCCCGAGCTGCACTCATTGCGGCAAACGAGCTCCTGCGCTACCACCCCGTCGACGACCTCTATGAAGAATGGCTCGACCGAGTCGCCAAGCTCGTCCGCGCTGCAGGAGGCGCCCCTGCACCGTCCGTCTCGCTGCACCGCACCCCGCCCTGCGCGGGCGATGAAGCTCCCGGGGCGCCTCAGCCGCCTCCTCCTCAAGAAGGCGCCCTGGCCCCAAGGCGCGCGGTCCCTGGGCGGAACCCATTCCGCCAGGCGCCGGCGCACCAGGAGCAGAGCTGTCAAGAAGTTCCTCGCCCACAAGAAGTTGCCCGGGCGCTCTCCGCCCGACACGTCAAGACCTGCGCTGCCCCAGCCAAGGGCGCAGGAGGCCCGCAAGACCAAGCTCTCTGCCGTCCGAGGCCCCCCGCGGCCACGGCGGGCTGCCGCGCCTTCACCTCCAAGCTACGCAGCGTCGCGTGGCCCGCCAAGTTCAAGCCAGACCTGCCTCCTCGCTACGACGGCACAGCTGACCCTATGGAGTTCCTCCAGCTCTACGAGCTGGGCATTGAGGCTGCCAACAGGGATGAAAAGGTCATGGCAAACTGGTTTCCCATGGCGCTCAAGGACGGAGCCCGCACCTGGCTCCTGAATATGGCCCCAGGCACGATCTCTTCTTGGGCCGAGAGGCGCACCCGCTTCATCGCCAACTTCCAGGGTACTCGCGACCGGCCACCCGCCGTAGTTTACATGCGCCGAATCACAGCAGCCAGGAAAACCCTGCAAAAGTACATCCAGCGCTTCAACAACGCGCGCCTCAAGATCCCCAGAGTAACGGAGGAGGCCATCATCTCTGCCTTCTCCGACGGCGTGCGCGACGTCAAGATGAAGGAGGAGCTGGCGATGCATGAAGATTTGTGCACCTCCTTGGAGCTGTTCAACTTGGCAAACCAAGTGCGCCAGGGCTGAGGAGGGGCGCCTCTCCCTCCTCGAGCTGCCTGCCGCGGATCCCGAAGAAAAGAAGTCCAAGGCCAAGGACGTGAAGCGCAAGGGGGCTGCCGTACTCGCGGCCGAACCAGACACCAAGAGGGGCAGAGATCAGCCCGAGTCCTCCAAGGGCAGCCGGTACTGCGTGTACCACGGCCTCCACACCCACAACACCAATGAATGTCATGAGCTCCGGGCCGTACGCGAAGGAAGGGTCGGCAGACGCCCCGAGCGCAGCGACCGGGGCTACGGCCGAGGAGGAGGAAGGAATGCAGGACGCTGGAAGATCGCGCCCGCGCCAAGGGTGGCGTGACTAACCTCGCGAGGACCGTTGGCAAGACCCGCCCATGAGGGAGGCTGGAGGATCAGCCTCGCGAGGATCGCCCGCAGGGGAACGCAGGCCTCCCTCTGCTGCCGCCGCCAAGGAGAATTGAAGACCGTCATCGGGATTTAGGGGATGGGGCTTCCAGAAGCGCGTGCGATCGCGTCGCATCCCGGGCGGAGCTCAAGCCCCACCTCTCGGCAGATCTTCAAGCAGTTCACCCGTGAAGTGAATGCAGTCCTCCCAAGCTCGAGGCCACGCGCCCTCTCAGGTGGTCGGCGTGCGCCATCACTTCAGCTCAGCAGACCAGCTCAAGTGCGCAGCCACAGCCGGAGTTCTCCCGATGCTTTGTTCCCCAATCATCAGCAACGTGCTGGTCACCAAGACCCTCATCAACGGCGGAGCAGGGCTGAACGTCCTGTCCGTGGAGACATTCAACAATCTTCAAGTACCTTACAGTCAGCTTCAGCCAACCAAGCCTTTCTCCGGAGTCACCGACGGCTCCACGGTCCCGATCGGGCAGGTCCGCCTTCCTGTCACTTTCAGGGCTCGCGACAACTACCACACCGAGCTCATCGACTTCGACGTCGCCCACATTCGCTGCCAGACAACGCCATCCTCGGGTACCCAGCGTTGGCCAAATTCATGGCCAGAACTCCACCATGGCTACAACGTCCTCAAGATGCCAGAAGCGGCGGGGTCATCACGGTGCCCTGTGAAGAGAGAGACGCATGTGCTCCCCGAGCGAGCCTTTCAGCCGCCCGCTAGAAGACCTGCACCACAAGCAGCAGGAGGCCTCCCGAGGCCGCACTCCAAGAAGAAGAATACATCAACCGCCCGGCTCCTCAAGAGGCAGGCCCCTCGAGGCCCCTGACCGGCCGGGGAGCCTCCTTCCGTCAGATAGGAAAGCGCGCGCGCCGCCTCCTCGAGCAGGGCTCGGGGCTCTCCCTCGAGGGCCGCCGACCTCGCCAAGGTCTCGAGGGAGGCGTGCTTCAAGCACGCTTCCCACAAGGGAGCAAGGCAAGGAGGGCCAACCTCGGAGTTCGTCTGCCAAGGCCATTCAGAGCTACAGGAGTCAAGGGTCATGAGGGGCAGCCGCCGCCTGCCCGCTGTGGCCCCCCATCTAGGCGAGGATGGTGGGCTGCGCGTCTGCATCGACATACCAGGGCTCAACCGAGCCGCGTCTCAAGAGCACCTCTGGCCCTCGCGAGTGGGACGTTGCGAGGGTCCGCCCCACAGCTACGTGCGCATGCCCTATGGCCTGCCAAACGCGGCAGCTGCGCACCAGCGTCTCATGAGGGCCATCCTGGAGGCTCAAGAGGTCAGGCACGCCACGGCCCTGGTGGAGATGGAGGTGGCCCGCGAGGAGCCGCCGGCGCCTCCGGATCCTCCCGAGGCCCCTGGGCCTGGGGGCTCGTGAGGTCGGCTCCCGCAGCCCACCGAGTCTGCTACACCAACACCCCTTCGTCCTCGACATCACGAGGTGACATCCTTAAGTTTTATCTCCGGTGGAGCGCCTTGAGGTCAGATTATTCCCTGTGCCGCGTGGGTCCGCCCTGCGGCATGTATCCCTTTATTTCATGTCATTAGCTTATCTGTTGGGGCGCCTCGGCTGCATCATCCCCAAGCCGCCGGGCTGCCCCGGTGCATGTATCCTTCTTGCGCTTTCCTTAGGATTATGCTCTCGCTCCACCATGCTTGTTATTTGGTGCCTTTTCCGGGTGACGGAATCTTGCACGTTAAAGGGGGTGCCGAGCATCGCGACTCAGGGCTCCTACCGCTCTCCGCCTCACCTCTGGTCTTGTCCATGGCATCGCGACCTGGCTTGCCAGTGACCGCCGAGACCAGCCCAAGAGCCGGACCCGAGGACGAGAGTTTCATTATCCCACCCACGCTGCGTTAAGGGGGGGTGCCTGAGCATCGCGACTGGGGCTCCTACCGCTCTCCGCCCTCACCCTATGGTCTTGTCCATGGCATCGCGACTGGCTTGCTGCCGACGGCCGAGACCAGCCCGAGAGCCGGGACCCGAGGACGAGAGTTTCATCATCTAACCCAGCTTGCGTTAAGGGGGGTGCCTGAGCATCGCGACTGTGGCTCCTACCGGCTCTCCGCCCTCACCCTCTGGTCTTGTCCATGGCATCGCGACCTGGCTTGCCAGCGACGGCTGAGACCAGCCCGAGAGCCGGGACCCGAAGACGTAGAGCTCCGGCATCTGTCCAAATTTGCAGGAACACACTCGTAGCTGAGGCCCAGAGCCAGGCGCAACCCGCCTTGAGGTAGGGCCCCGTGAGTTCCGCGCTGGCTCACGGGTGCCCCAACACACCTCGCGAGGCCTCTCGCGCCTCTCCCAAGCAACTAATGGCAGGACTAACGATCGCCACGGCAAGATCTTGTTCCTTTTGTGGTGAACCTGCAGGGTCCCTCCAAGAAGCACGAAACGACCTCGCCACGCAATCTCTCGCCGGCTAAGGCAAGGACCTAGCGCCGCACCAGGAAGCATTGTCCTGACCCTCGAGATAAGTCACCCTTCGGACACACTAGTTATCGCAACGCCGTCCCCACACTCAATGCAACCCCGTGTTAGCAACGTCGCTCTCCTTTCTCACCGAATGATGGCTGCTTGAGCACCAAGGGGGACCCCCTGAGCATCGCGACTCAGAGGCTCTTACCGTACCTCGGGTTGCTCACCTCCTGGCCTTGACCACGGCATCGCGACCTGGCATACCAGCGACGGCTGAAGCCGCCTTGGGACTGGGACCTGTCGGCACAGAGCATCAAGCCCTCACGAGGTCTGAAAGGAAGAAACTAAGCTAAGACGGAATAAGCATCTCGTTGCTTCACAATAAGGATCATATTGACAAACGAAGCTACAAGCACCTTACAAGCCCCCGCGGGGTACATTCTTGGCTCCTCGCAGGAACAAAAGACGCGAATCCTAAGGAGTCCTATCTACAGGGACCACCGCGGCAGACGCCATCATCAACAGTGGGCCACCCGTCCGAGCCAACCCCATCCAGATCAGGGCGGCGACGACTGACGAGCCCGCCTGCCCGGAGCGGTGCAGGCTCAGAGGCTCGAGCTGCTGCCGCTCGCCTCCAGCGCCACGAAGAGCTCGGCGGAGTCGCTGGATCCTCCGCGCGCCGTTGCTCGGGAGCTGTCAAGGGAGTGGGTGGTCGGCCTCTGCCCACCACACAGAAGCACCCGACCACCTGTCCCGGGCAGCACTCCAGCCAGCGACCCTCCGCCAAAGACCTTGAAGGACACCACCAAGCACCATCGTACTCCTGTGGATTGTGAGGGCCCTCGTCCTGCAGACCAGGCGACCTCGCCCCAGCCTCGAGTCATGAAGACCTCGCCTGGGCAACCATCTGCGACCTCTGCCCGGTCGCGAGGGTGCCCGCGGCGTGGTTGCAGCCAGAGTCCTGTGGGTTCCCCGCTGGACGACGGAGGCGAAGAAAGAAGGAAGACGAATCCAAGACTTAGGAGGCGTGGCGACGCAAGCACGAACTCCGGCAGAGCCTCGGCATGGACTCTGTGGGGAAGACGACACCTTCGTGACCTGCCGGGCGACGCCGGCAGCGCCGCTTCGTGGCGCCAAGCGCCGCCTCCTTGAGCCGCCAACCTGCGCGTACAAGGAAGAGGAAACCCTGGTGGCGGCCGCGACGCACCAGGGCATGGGCGCCTCGGCACGCGCTCTTGCCTCGACACAGAGGGCAAGCTGTTTCTTTGGGGGAGCAGGTCAGATCCTCTTGGGGAGCCTTTCCTTCTTCCATGGAGAACCGCGGATCGAGCCATGGCAACCAGATTTAAACGAGGAGGAGGAGAAGGTAGGATGGACTGGAAGGGCGCGCCGCTGCCTGCATTTATAGCCGGGCGAAGGCCAACTGTCGGCCTCCACGATCACCGTAATCATGACCGACTCTACATGCAGGACTTGTTGAATCCGGGTGGTTACCGAGGCATCGTGGGGAAGCATCGCGACGCGTCAATCAACCGCCACGCGGCGCCTAAGGTCAAGAAGTTGTTAGGGCCCACGATGCCGTGACTTGCCCTTTCGCTTCTGCGCCGCCAAGTTCGGGCGCGCCAGGCCCGGGCTACTGCCGGTGTTCGGGAACGGGGTCCCCAGACTTGCTCTGCTGCGCTGCGCGGCGTGGCTCTGAGGAGGCCCAGACAGCCCGCCTTCATCAACACAAGCTCAAGACCTCGCGAGGGGCCAAGCCTCACGGGCGGACGACAAGGAGCTTCCTCGTGCACGGGCTCGTCAGCTGGCTCATGAGGAGGCGGAGACTTCAAGGCAGGGTACTCGCGAGGTGCCCATGACGCAAGCCATGACGCACCAAGGGCGGTTGGCCACGCCAGCCCAGCCAGCGTCCCCTTTCCTCTTTGGTGCAAAGGGAGCAAGTGCAGGCGAGAGCATCAAGCAAAGGCATCCGTTTCGGTGCAACAAGACCAAGACCAGCCCAACGGCTATAAGGGAGTCATCGTGGAGCCCAAGCAGGCGTCATCACCAGAGCCTTTGGCAGGCGAGGACCAACTTTAGTCAGGATAAGTGTACCCGCTGTTCCCCTTCAAAATGGCCAATTGTTGGCGCCCTTCCCGCTCAATATTTGGGAAGAGGCCCAGGGCCTTCGCCTATAAATAGGAGTAGCCACACTCAGAGCGAGGGCATCTTGGAGACACATCTTAGAGAGAAGGACAGAGACCCGATCCTCTAGCTAGAGCGACTGAACACCACCTAGCAGTTCATCGCACCCGCCAAGAACAGACCCTCGCGAGGCTGTTCTTCCTTGTATTGTCCCTCATCAGCCCAAGAGGCAATCCACCACACCACACACTGGAGTAGGGTATTACACCACAATGGTGGCCTGAACCAGTATAAATCTTGTCTCTCTTGTGCTGTTCTGTTTAGTAGTTTAGGTCCCTGCGATTCGGCGAGGTGCGAGACGGTGGAAGGTTGGGTCTCCGCGCGCACCCCAGTGTTCGAACCTCAAGGGTCTGCCGGAACCCGAAACCCGACAAACACCCATTCTTCTTATGGCTTGGGGAGGAATTTCATCACCTACATCACAAGTGCCACTTTGCTCCACTTGGGAGCCGTTATTCTCATCAAACTCCATGTTACACGTCTCCTCAATAAGTCCTGTGGACTTATTGAGGACACAGTAAGCATGAGAGTTTGTAGCATAACCAATAAATATGCCCTCTTGAGCTCTAGCCTCAAATTTAGACAAACGAACACCTTTCTTGAGAATGAAACACTTACACCCGAACACCCGAAAGTACTTGAGGTTGGGCTTGTTACCGGTGAGTATCTCATATGGAGTCTTGTTCAAGCCCTTGCGAAGATAGAGCTGATTGGATGCATGACACACGGTGTTGATGGCTTCGGCCCAAAAGTTGTATGGAGACTTGAACTCCGCCATCATGGTCCTTTCCGCATCCATCAACGTCTGGTCTTCCTCTCCGCTACACCATTTTGTTGAGGGGTGTAAGGTGAAGAATATTGATGCTTGATCCCCTGATCACTAAGAAACTCATACAAGGTGTAGTTCTTGAAATCGGTGCCATTGTCACTTCTTATTGTCAAGATCTTTGCATTGTGTTGGCGTTGAGCTTCATTGCAAAGTCAATGACGGTTTGTTGGGTCTCACTCTTCCTCTTGAAGAAGTACACCCAAGTGTATCTTGAATAATCATCCAAAATCACCAAGCAATACTTTCTACCCCCAAGACTATCAAAGGATGGAGGACCAAATAGATCCAAGTGAAGGAGCTCCAAAGGCCTCTTTGAGTAAATGATAGTCGTGGGAGGGTGAGCCTTCTCATGTAACTTTCCTTCAATACAAGCACTGCAAGCACGATCTTTGGCAAAACTAACATTTGTTAGTCCACGGACATGGTCCCCCTTGAGAAGACTTTGCAAAGATCTCATATTGACATGGACTAAACAGCGATGTCAAAGCCATCCCACGTCAACTTTAGCCATTAGGCATGTCGGGGTCTTAGTGGGTCGCTCCGAAAAGTTAATCACATAGAGACCATTCTCGACATGCCCAAAAAAGGCTACTTTAAGAGTCTTGCTCCACAAGAGGGCCACGGTATCAATATCAAAGAAAGTGGCAAAGCCCATGATTGCAAGTTGACGAACGGAAAGTAAATTGTATGCAAGGGACTCAACAAGCATGACCTTCTCGATCGTGAGATCATGAGAAATGACAACCTTGCCAAGTCCCAATACCTTAGAAGACGAGGCGTCACCCCACATGACATTGGTGGGCATAGATGGAATCCTTTGCACGTCCACCACCAAGTTCTTGCTTCTGGTCATATGATTAGTGGCTCCACTATCGAGCAACCATGACCCCCCACCGGAAGCAAACACCTACAAGAGATCAATGCTTGGTTTTAGGTACCCATTTTGTAATGGGTCCTTTGATGTTAGTAAAAAGGGTCTTAGGAACCCAAATAGACCATTCAATGTACTCATAAGGAGAACCAAGAAATTTAGCATAAACATGTCCATCACTAGCACGGCATAACACATAAGAAGGGTTAAAGTCGCCGGCTTTGTTGGAAGGGATGGTGTTGCCCTTCTTGACACTGCCACCCTTCACATTGTTCTTCTTCTCCTTGGAAACACCCTCTCCCTCTTTCACAAAAGTTTGCTTGAGAGGAGGAGGTCGTTTGGCCTTGTCATTCTTCTTCTTGTTCTTGGACTTGGGTGCGAACCCAATCCCCTCCTTGGCCATAACTTCCTTTTGATTGCTCAAAAGGTCGTTGAGGTTCTTCTCACCTTGTATGCAAGACACAAGGCCTTTCTCAAGTTGCTCCTTCAACTGTGCATTCTCCTCAACAAGATTCATATGCTCACAACAAGGGTTAGTAGCATTTGCATTATCAATTAAAACTATATGAGGAAAAGTGGATTTCTCCTTGGTTAGCTTTACTTGGAGTTGATCATGAAACTCTTTGAGGATAGCATGAGCACCCTTCAAGACCTTGTGAGCCTTGTCAAGTAAATCAAACTCCTCTTTGAGTCTAGCAAGATCAACTCCAAGCTTGGCCTTCTCAGAGTTTAGCACACGAGATACAACAAGGGCATGATCTGATCTTTCATCAATTTAGCATGGCCATCGTTGTGTGACTCCTCAAGAGCCAAATGATGAACGCGCTCTTCCTCAAGATCATTAGAGAGATCCAAAATCTCATCGGCATAGTCACGACTATGCCCCTCCATCTTAGAGATGGTATCTTCGTGAGCTTCGATCATGTCATTGGCTTCACCAAGTTGTTCCAAGAGAGCAACGAAGTGCTTCTTGGATTTACCCTTGAGCTTACTCATAAAGGACTCAAATTCGTTTTCCTCCACATTAGACCCCTCACTTTCATCAATGCAATCCGTCAAACAGGGATTAGTAACGATGGTAGTTTTGATGTTTGGGGTTACCTTGTTGGTGGCCTTAGCTATGAGGCACTTGGCGGTGATGTTCTCATTGGGTGAGTCGAAGAGAGACACCCGTGGAGTTGTCGCAATGGCAACGGATGCCATGGCAACCAACTCACCGTCATCATCATCATCATCATCCTCATTGTACTCTTCTTGTGCCACCAACCCCTTGGGAGGAGTCTTCTTGGTGAAGTTGCTCTTGTTGGGGAAGGATTTGGCCTTGTCTTTCCGGATGAGCTTGCCACCATTGTCTTCCCTCTTCTCATATGGACATTCCGCAACAAAGTGGCTCACATTGCCACAATTATAGCAAGTCCTCACTCGTTGCTTGCTCTTTGCGCCACTTGAGTTGTTCTTGTTGAAGTTGAGACTTGAGTTCTTCTTGCTCCAAAATTGCCTTGAAGCGAGAGCCATGTGCTCATGATAAGCATATTTTGTATCTTCAGGGTTGCTCTCCTCTTCTTCCTCATCATCCTCTCTTCCACACTAACCTTGGCCTTCAAAGCAAGGTTGGGCTTCTTAGCTCTTTGAGAACGCAACACCACATTGTCAGCGGTCTTGTCCAAGATCCTCATTGCCACAAACTCATCCAACACTTCACTTGAGGACAAGGTGTGGAAGTCCGGTCTTTGACGGATGACAGAGGATATGGCCTTGTGATGAGGCATCATGGCCTTGAGGAACTTGCGCTTGACCCAATTGTCATCCGTATCCTTGCTCCCATGATCTTGGAGTGAGACCGCGAGAGTGGTTAACCTCCGGTAAAGCTCACGAGGTTCTTCATCTTCATTCATTGCAAACTCACCGGCTTCATCTTGCACCACTTCATAGTTGGAGCGTTGAATGCTTGCGCTTCCCTTGCAAAGGGAAACAACATGGTGCCATGCTTCCTTGGCCATGGTGAAAGGTCGGAGATGTGCAAGATCTTCTGATGGAATTGCATCTTGGATGATGAGGAGAGCATTCTCGTTGAATTGATGATCCGCGTCTTCTCTAGGGATGAAGTTGCTTGGGTCATGCGGATAAAAACCTTTCTCAATGGTTCTCCAAAGGTTAGTATTAACATGGTTCAAATGGCGTTTAAAGCGATATACCCAAGCATCAAAATCCTCATTTTCACAATCTTAGGAGGAGGGCCGGCATGATTTAAATGAGTGGAGGGAATAGGTCCTCCATAAATAGGAGGAGGTTCCACATGGGCAAAGATTCCTCTACCATTTTTACCACTAGACGAAGGAACTTTCTCACTAGTAGCTTCCCCCTTGTCGGAGTTAGCATCCGTCACCTTGTTAGTGGGATCGACCACTTCCAACGGTGCGGTGGATAATTTGAGACCATCAAGAAATTTCTTAAACATGCCTTTGACCTCGGCCGTCATGGAGTTTTACAATGTGTCCAAAGCCACATTGAACTCCTCACGAGAGATTGCGGTTGCCCCATTGGCCGTAGACAAGAATGGATTCACACCGGAGTGCTCCTCCCTGCCGTCTACGGTGTCAACCATACTCTTCGGACGGAAAAGTCCTTAATAAAGAGACGAGGCCCTGATACCAATTGAAAGGATCGATATAGTTGACTAGAGGGGGGGGGGGTGAATAGGCAACTAACAATTTTTAGCTTTTCTTTACCAATTTAAACTTTGCATCAAAGTAGGTTGTCTAGATATGCAACTAGGTGAGAAACCTATATGATGCAACAACAACAACAAGCACACAAGCAAGCAAGGGATACAACACAAACTAAGCTTGCACAAGTAAAGGTACGAGATAACCAAGAGTGGAGCCGATGAAGACGGGGATGTGTTACCAAAGTTCCTTCCTTTTGAGGGGAAGTATGTCTCCGTTGGAGCGGTGTGGAGGCACAATGCTCCCCAAGAAGCCACCAGGGCCACCGTATTCTCCTCACGCCCTCACACAATGCGAGATGTTGTAATTCCACTATTGGTGCCCTTGCAGGCTGTTAGAGTACGTAATGAGCCTAATGGCCTAGGCTGGCGGTATAGCCCGTTAGTCTTCGGGTTAATTAGAGATAAGGGTCGCTTGCTTAGGGGTCAAGTAAGCCTTGCTTGGGAGTCAAGTAAAACTCTCTATATATAGAGAGGAGATGTATCAATCTAATCAAGAAAGGATTAAGAAGGAAATCCCTTCCATCTTGCCCGGCCGTGGGCAAAAGGCCCCCGGCCGGCTCTCTCGCGCCCTCCTTCTAGCAGCGCCATAACAATTTGGTATCAGCTAGCTTCGGTTCGATCATGTCTTCACCGCCGCCCAACCCGTCTCTTCCGCTCCTGGTCACCTCGTCGCCTCCGGTGACCACCACTGTCGGCGTTCTGGGAACGGGGGTCCCCAGACTTGCCTGCCTGCGGCGTGGCTCAAGTGGTGGCCCAGTACGGCTCATCTTCATCAGCGCAAGACTCAAGACCCTCGCGAGGGGCCAAGCCTCGCGGGGCGGACGACACAAGACTTCCTCAGGAGCGGCCTCGCTAGGCAGGCTCACGAGGAGGCGGAGAGATCAAGGCAGGGTACCTCGCGAGGTGCTCGTGACGCAAGCCATGACGATCGAGACTAGGCGGGCGCCGGCCTGCGCAGTGTCCTTGTTTCCTCTTTGGTGCAAAGGGGGCAAGCACAGACGTGGAGTACCGAGGCATCAGGCAAAGGTTGCCATTTCAGTGCAACGAGACCAAGACCAGCGGAGCGGCAGGAAGGAGGTCATCATGGAGCCCAAGACGGTGTCATCGCCAGTGCTTTTGGTAGCCGAAGACCAACTTTAGTCAGGATAACCTGTACTAGATGTTCCCGTTCAAAATGGCCGTTGTTGGCGCCCTTCCCGCTCAATATTTGGGAAGAGGACCAGGGCCTCTATAAATAGAGCCCTAGCCGGGGAGAGAGCCCTCGCCAGAGAGAGAGAGGCGATCTAACTCACCCAACCAGTTCATCGCACCAGCTCAAGAACACCTCTCGCGAGGCTGTTCGTCCTTTGTACTGTTCATCATCAGCCCCCGAGGCAATCCACCACACCACACACTGGAGTAGGGTATTACACCACAACGGTGGCCCAAACCAGTATAAATCTTGTGTCCCTTGAGTTGTTCATTGTTTTCAGCTTAGATCTCACGAGGTGATCGGACGTAGATTGGTAGGGGAGAGATCTTCGTGCGCACCCCAGAGTTCGAACCTTAAGGGCCTGCCGGAACCCGACATCCGACATTTGGCGCGCCAGGTAGGGGTGCGCCGGAATCTTTCTTCCGCTGCTCCGTGTTCGATCTTCCGTCGTGCCCATGGCTGACGCTCGCCGGGCTCGCGCCAAGCGTCGGGCTGCTCTCGCCGCCCGTCGCGTTTCCCAGACGGCTCCCGTCGGTGGGTGTCCCCGTCATTCCCCGGCCCGGCGGGGAACGAGCAGCATGCCTCGTCTCTGCATCCTTCGGTGCGGCGGGAAGGCAGCACCGCCACCCCGTCGCTGACCCCGGCCGGTTCGTCATCCCACGCCCGTCGCGCCCCCACGCGTGCGCACGCCGCGTTGCTCCTGGCGCGTGAGCTCCTGCACTACCGTCCCGTCGATGACCTCTACGAGGACTGGCTTGCCCGCATCACCGAGCTCGTCAGCGCCGCAGGGGGCTCTCCTATGCCGTCCCTCTCGCTGCCTCACCCTCCGTCCTGCACAGGAGGCACAGATTAGGAGGTGCTTCCACCACCTCGTCCCCAAGAAGGCGCCCTGGCTCCAAGGCGCGTGGCCCCAGGACGAGATCCACCGCGTCCGGCACCCGCGCGACAAGAAAGGAGCTGCCAAGAAATCCCTCGTCCCCAAGAAGGTGCACGCGAGCTCCCGGCACCGGTGCGCCACGACCGCATCCCTGCGCCACCACGTCAAGACCCGGCACTGCTCCAGGCAGCAGCGCGCGGGAATCCCCAGGAGCGAACCCCGCATCAGCAGAGAGCTTCGGTGGCCACCGCAGGCTGCCGCGCCTTCACCACCGAGCTGCGCAGTGTCGCCTGGCCAGGCAAGTTCAAGCCTGACCTGCCCCCTCGCTACGACGACACTACCGACCCCGCGGAGTCCCTACAACTCTACGAGCTGGCATCGAAGCCGCCAACGGGGACGGAAAGGTCATGGCGAACTAGTTTCCCATGGCACTCAAGGACGGCGCCCGCACCTGGCTCCTGAACCTGGCCCCTGGCACGATCTCTTCCTGGGATGAGATGCGCACTCGCTTCATCGCCAACTTCCAGGGCACTCGCGACCGTCTGCCAGCCGTGGGTGACCTACGCCGCATCAAGCAGCAGCCTGGAGAGACCTTGCAGAAGTACATCCAGCGCTTCAACAACGCTCGCCTCAAGATTCCCAGGGTGACCGAGGAGGCCATCATTTCGGTGTTTCCTGATGGCGTCCGCGACGTCAAGATGAAGGAGGAGCTGGCGATCCATGAAGATCTGTGTACGTCACTGGAGTTGTTCAACCTGGCGACCAAGTGCGCAAGGGCTAAGGAGGGACACCTTTCCCTTCTCGAGCTCCCGGCGGTAGACCCAGAGGAGAAGAAAGCCAAGGCCAAGGATGTGAAGCGCAAAGGAGCAGTTGTGCTCGTAGCAGAGCCGGACACGAAGCGCGGCAGGGACCAGCCGACGTCGTCCAAGGGCAGCCGGTACTGTGTGTACCACGATCTTCACACCCACAACACCAACGAATGCCAAGAGCTTAGGGCCGTGCAAGAAGGCCGTGTCGGTCGACGTCCCGAGCACAACGATTGGGGCTACAACCGAGGCGGAGCAAGAGGTGGAGGACGTTGGGACGATCGTGGCCCTCACCAAGGGTGGCGTGACCGGCCTCGCGAGGACCGCTGGCAGGACCAGCCTCGCGAGGGAGCTTGGAGAGATCAGCCTCGTGAGGATCACCCGCAAGGCAACACATGCCTTCCTCCTCTGCCACCACCACCAAGAAGGAATGAAGACCATCATCAGGATGAGGGGGCTGGGGGCTTCCAGGAGCCACGTGCAATCGCTTGCATCTTGGGCGGCGCTCAGGCCCCAGCCTCACAGGGCATCTTCAACCAGTTTGCTCGCGAGGTGAATGCAGTCCTCCCCAAGCTTGAGGCCACGCGCCCTCTCAGGTGGTCTACGTGCGCCATCACATTCAGCTCAACTGATCAGCTCAAGTGTGCGGCGACGGCCGGTGTCCTCCCAATGCTCTGTTTCCCAGTCATCAGCAATGTGCAAGTCACCAGAACCCTCCTCGATGGCGGAGCAGGACTCAACGTTCTATCCGTCGAGACGTTCAACAATCTCCAAGTGCCATACGACCAGCTTCAACCAACCAAGCCATTCTCAGGAGTCACTGATGGTTCCACTATCCCGATAGGGCAGGTCCGCCTTCCTGTCACCTTTGGACAGCGCAACAACTACCGCACTGAGCTCATTGACTTCGACGTTGCTCACATTCGCCTGCCATACAATGCCATCCTCGGGTATCCGGCCCTGGCCAAGTTCATGGCAGTGACTCACCATGGCTACAACGTCCTCAAGATGCCAGGAAGTGGCGGGGTCATCACGGTCCCCTGTGAAGAGAAGGATGCGGTGTGCTCTCTCGAGCGTGCCTTCCGAGCCGCGTCAATCGAGGACCCGGATAGCAAGAGTGGAAACCACCCCGGAGTAGCTCCCAAGAAGAAGAAGACATCACCTGGCTCAAAGCCTCAGGAGGCAGGCACCTCCGGAGGCGCCACATCCGGACATGCGCCCGTCCAAGGAGCGCCACCCTCCATCGCATAGGAAGGCGCACCCGGCGCCCTCCTCGGGCAGGGCTCGGGGGCTCTCTCCTAGGGAGCCATCGACTTTGCCAAGATCACGAGGGAGGCGCTTGGGCACCACTTGGAGGCGTGCTTCGTGGCACGCTTCCCTCAGGAAGGCGCAAGGAAAGGAGGACCCAACCCTCGGGAGTTCATCACCAAGGTCGCTCAGGAGTTGCAGGAATCGAGAGTCATGCGCGGCAACCGCCGCCTGCCCAGCGTAGCTCCCCATCCAGGCGAGGATGGTGGCCTGCGCGTCTGCATAGACTACCCAGGTCTCAATCGAGTTGCATCTCAGGAGTGCTTCTGGCCCTCACGCGTGGGGCGTTGCACGGGTCCACCGCACAACTACGTTCGCATGCCTTTCTGCTTGCCAAACGCGGCTGCTGCCCACCATCGCCTGATGAGGAGCATCCTGGAAGCTCAGGTGGCCAAGCATCGTGCGTTCCTGGAGGAGATGGAGATGGACCTCAGCGAGCCGCTCGGACCTCCTGAGCCTCCCGAGGCTCGGAGTCCCGAGGGCTCGTGAGGATCGGCTTCTTCACCCCGCACCGCCAGCTACTCCGACACTCGTTCTGCAATGGTATCAGGTGACTTCTTTCAAGTTTCATTTCAGCTGGGAGCACCCCCAGGGCCGCATCATTCCCAGGTCGCGTGGGTCCGTCCCTGCGGCATGTATCCGTTTGGCTTATGTCTTCTGCTTACCTCGTTGGGGGCGCCCCTCGGGCTGCATCATCCCCAAGCCGCTCGGGCCTGACCCAGTGGCGTTTGCTTTCTGTGCATCTATCTAAGTTGCTTTGTTTCTTCGTGACTAACCTGCTTAAGATAATTGCTTGCTCGATTGACACCTATGATGACCCACAAGTATAGGGGATCTATCGTAGTCCTTTCGATAAGTAAGAGTGTCGAACCCAATGAGGAGCAGAAGGAAATGATAAGCAGTTTTCAGCAAGGTATTCTCTGCAAGTACTAAAATAAGTGGTAACAGATAGTTTTGTGATAAGATAATTTGTAATGAGCAACAAGTGACAAAAGTAAATAAATTGCAGCAACGTAGCCCAATCCTTTTTGTAGCAAAGGATAAGCCTGGACAAACTCTTATAATTGGAAAAGCGCTCCCGAGGACACATGGGAATATCGTCGAGCTAGTTTTCATCACGTTCATATGATTCGCGTTCGGTACTTTGATAATTTGATATGTGGGTGGACCGGTGCTTGGGTGCTGTTCTTACTTGAACAAGCATCCCACTTATGATTAACCTCTATTGCAAGCATCCGCAACTACAACAAAAGTATTAAGGTAAACCTAACCATAGCTTGAAACATATGGATCCTAATCAGCCCCTTACGAAGCAACGCATAAACTAGGGTTTAAGCTTATGACACTCTAGCAACCCATCATCTACTTATTACTTCCCAATGCCTTCCTCTAGGCCCAAATAATGGTGAAGTGTTATGTAGTCGACGTTCACATAACACCACTAGAGGCTAGACAACATACATCTCATCAAAATATCGAACGAATACCAAATTCACATGACTACTAATAGCAAGACTTCTCCCATGTCCTCAGGAACAAACGTAACTACTCACAAAGCATATTCATGTTCATAATCAGAGGGGTATTAATATGCATATAGGATCTGAACATATGATCTTCCACCAAATAAACCAACTAGCATCAACTACAAGGAGTAATCAACACTACTAGCAACCTACTAGTACCAATCCCGGACTTGGAGACAAGAATTGGATACAAGAGATGAACTAGGGTTTTGAGAGGAGATGGTGCTGGTGAAGATGTTGATGGAGATTGCCCTCTCCCGATGAGAGGAGTGTTGGTGATGACGGATGGCGATGATTTCCCCCCCGAGGGAAGTGTCCCCGCAGCGAACAGCTCTGCGGAGCCCTAGATTGGTTCCGCCAAGGTTCCGCCTCGTGGCGGCATAGTTTCGTCCCGAAAGGTTGCTTATGATTTTTTCCTCGACGAAAGACCTCATATAGCAGAAGATGGCCAACGAAGAGCCAACAGGGGGCCCACGAGGTAGGGGGCACGTCCAGGGGGGTAGGGCGCGCCCCCCATCCTCGTGGACAGGTGGGCCCCCCTCTGGTGAACTTCTTCTGCTCGATATTTTTTATTATTTCCCAAAATGACTTTTGTGGAGTTTCAGGACTTTTGGAGTTGTGCAGAATAGGTCTCTAATATTTGCTCCTTTTCCAGCCCAGAATTCCAGCTACCGGCATTCTCCCTCCTTATGTAAACCTTGTAAAATAAGAGAGAATAGGCATAAGTATTGTAACATAATGTGTAATAATAGCCCATAATGCAGTAAATATTGATATAAAAGCATGATGCAAAATGGACGTATCAACTCCCCCAAGCTTAGACCTTGCTTGTCCTCAAGCGAAAGCCGATAACGATAAATATGTCCCCATGTTTAGAGGTAGAGGCGTCGAAAAAAATAAAATACGGACATGAAGGCATCATGATTATTCTCATAACAGCAACATAAATAGATATTGTCATATGATTTCTTATGTTCAAGTAATAATACATTCACAATGCAGAGTACGAATCCTAAACTTTATTGAAAACCAACAAACTATAATCTCAGTCACTGAAGCAATTGCAATTTATCATAACATCAGAAAGAGTCTATGTCAGAGCTTAATAGCAAGTCCACATACTCAACTATCATTTAGTCTTCCATAATTGCTAACACTCACGCAATACTTGTGGTTACGGAGTTTTAATCGGACACAGAGAAAGATAGGGGCTTATAGTTTCGCCTCCCAACCTTTTACCTCAAGTGTAATGTCAACAATAATAACTCATGCCCCCTACATCCAATTAGATATATCAATCATGATCTTTCCAACACACTATGCTTGCCAAAGGATAAAATGTAAAAAGGAAAGGTGAAGATCACCATGACTCTTGCATAAGGTAGAAGATAATAGTAAAGGATAGGCCTTTCGCAGAGGGAAGCAGAGGTTGCCATGCGCACAAAAGCTTAATGCGAAAGAACGTCACTTTATATTGCCCCTTGTGATATGAACCTTTATTATGCAGTCCGTCGCTTTTATTTCTTCCACATCACAAGATCGTATAAAGCTTATTTCCCCCACACCAATCAATCATACATATTTAGAGTGCAATTTTTATTGCTTTGCACCGATGACAACTTACTTGAAGGATCTTACTCAATCCATAGGTAGATATGGTGGACTCTCATAGCAAAACCGGTTTAAGGGTTTTTGGAAGCACAAGTAGTATCTCTACTTGGTGCTGAGAATTTGGCTAGCACGAGGGGGAAAGGCAAGCTCAACATGTTGGGCGATCCATGGCAATATACTTTATCTCAGATATAAGAGAACATAACCCATTACGTTGTCTTCCTTGTCCAACGTCAACTCTTTAGCATGTCATATTTTAATGAGTGCTCCCAATCATAAAAGATGTCAATAATAGTATATTTATATGTGAAACCTCTCTTTCCTTATTACTTCCTATGAATTGCAACGATGACCAAAGCTATGTTTGCCAACTCCCAACAACTTTTAATCATCATACTCTTCTATGTGAAGTCATTACTCTCAATAATATCAATATGAACTCTTTGTTTCTTTTTATTCTTTTTCTTCTTTTCTTTTATTCACTCAAGATCATAGCAAAACAATCAAGCCCTTGACTCAACACTAATCTTTATTATATAACTCACGGACTCTATTACATTGAGAGATCATAAAGCAAAACTCAAAACTAGATCATGCCATAAACTTTATTCTGCTAGATCAAGATACTACTAATAGGATCGAACTAAGAAAAACGGTAAAGATAGGAGATATGATTGTGATACGATACCGGGGCACCTCCCCCAAGCTTGGCAGTTGCTAAGGGGAGTGCCCATACCCATGTGATTATGTCTCCTTCTTTGTTGTTGGTGAAATATTCTTGGCGATGATGCCCTTCAGGATACGATTCTCCTCCTCGAGCTTATTGACTTGCCGCTTGAGGTCCATTATTTCCTTGCGAAGCTTTCCTGTAACAGCTAAGGCTCCTTGCACCCAAGTGTGTTGCATAGCTGCGGGAGAAAAAGTGACACTCCTCTTCATATTTTCATAAGAAAGAAATCTAACATTGGAAGGGATAACCGAGTTTAGAATAGCTGAGCTTTGTAATTCCCCCATCGTGAACCAAGCTCGGAAGCGAGAAGTGACTTCTTGATCCTCCATGGCATCTACTCTCATCAAGGCAGCCTCCATCTCTTCCTCCGTTGCTGGCCCAAAGTGGTCAGCGTCGCTGTTTGCCCTTGGTTCCAATGCCGGATGAGACACCCGGCTCTCCCCGACTGACTCTTGAGAAGACATCTTGCTCTAATCTGCAGCAGCAACAGCTCAAAATGAAAACAGAGGATAATCACGTGATACGAGAGTCAAAACCTTTAGGAGAATATATAATGAATTTTTACCGACCAAAATACGTATTGTTCAAGAAAACGGAGTTCGGAAGGCACACGAGGTGCCCACGAGGTAGGGGGTGCGCCCAGGGGGGTAGGGCGCACCCTCCACCCTCGTGGGGCCCTCGTGTCCTTCCCGGACTGCTACTTATTTTTCTATTTTTCTAAATATTCCAAAACAGAAATATTGCCTTAAAAATTATTTTGGAGTCGGTTTACTTACCGTACCACATACCTATTCCTTTTCGAGTCCAAACGTTCGGAAAGTGTCCCTTATGTATTCCTCCGGGTTACGGTTTCAATAACATTGGTTTCAACATTTATAGGATTACCCGAGATATAGTGTTTGATTCTTTGACCGTTTACCACCTTGGATTTGTGCCTTGAAATTGTTGATTTTATGGCACCGAACGATAGACCTCCTCGATAACGTAAGGGCCTTCCCATTTAGAGAGAAGTTTTCCTGCAAAAAATCTTAAACGAGAGTTGTATAGCAATACATAATCACCTACATTAAACTCACGCTTTTTGTATCCTTTTGTCATGCCATCTTTTGACTTTCTCTTTAAATAACTTGGCATTTTCATAAGCTTGGGTTCTCCATTCATCAAGTGAGGTAATATCAAATAACCTCTTCTCTTCGGCAAGTTTGAAATCATAATTGAGCTCTTTAATAGCCCAATAAGCCTTATGTTCTAGTTCGAGAGGTAAGTGACATGCTTTTCCATAAACCATTTTATACGGAGACATACCCATAGGATTTTTATATGCAGTTCTATAAGCCCATAATGCATCATCAAGTTTCTTGGACCAATTCTTTCTAGACCTATTGACAGTCTTTTGCAAAATTAATTTGAGTTCTCTATTACTCAATTCTACTTGACCACAAGACTGAGGGTGATATGGAGATGCAATTCTATGATTAACATCATACTTAGCAATCATTTTTCGGAAAGCACCATGAATAAAATGTGAACCTCCATCAGTCACTAAATATCTAGGGACTCCAAACCTCGGAAAAATGACTTCTTTAAGCATTTTAATAGAAGTGTTATGATCAACACTACTAGTTGGAATAGCTTCTACCCACTTAGTAACGTAATCAAAAGCAACTAAACTATGTGTATATCCATTAGAGGCAGGAAAAGGTCCCATATAATCAAAGCCCCAAACATCAAATGGTTCAATAACAAGCGAATAATTCATAGGCATTTCTTGACGTCTACTAATATTACCAATTCTTTGACATTCATCACAAGATAAGACAAACTTACGGGCATCCTTGAAGAGAGTAGGCCAATAAAAACCAGATTGCAGTACCTTATGTGCAGTTCTATCTCCAGCATGGTGCCCTCCGTAAGCTTCGGAGTGACACTTGCGTAGGATCTGTTCCTATTCATCCCAAAAGTAATGTCTCAAATCATAGAAATACTTTTTATTTTGTTGGTATGTGAAACTAGGTGGTATAAATTTAGCAACAATATAATTAGCATAATCAGCATACCATGGAGTACTACGAGAAGTACTTATGACATTTAATTGTTCATCAGGAAAGTTATAATCAATAGGTAGTGGGTCATCAAGAACATTTTCTAACCTAGACAAGTTGTCTGCAACGCGGTTCTCAGCTCCCTTTCTATCAACAATATGCAAATCAAATTCTTGTAGCAAGAGAACCCATCTAATAAGTCTATATTTAGCATCTTTCTTTTCCATCAGGTATTTAATAGCAGCATGATCAGTGTGAATAGTTACTTTAGAATCAACAATATAAGGTCTGAACTTATCACAAGCAAATACAACTGCTAAGAATTCCTTTTCAGTAGTAACATAATTTCTTTGAGCATTGTCACTAGCATAATGGATAACATTTAATTTCTTATCAACTCTTTGCCCTAGAACAACACCTACAGCATAATCACTAGCATCACACATAATTTCAAAGGCTAAATTCCAATCAGGTGGCTGAACAATAGGTGCAGAGATCAATGCTTTCTTAAGTATTTCAAATGCTTCTACACAATCATCATCAAAGACAAATGGTATATCTTTTGTAATAAATTAGTCGAGGTCGAGAAATTTTTGAGAAGTCCTTAATGAACCTCCTATAAAATCCGGTGTGACCAAGGAAACTTCTTATACCTTTGATGTCCTTGGGACATGGCATCTTTTCAATAGCATCAACCTTGGCTTTATCAACTTCAATACCTCTTTCAGAAACTTTATGCCCCAAGACAATACCTTCATTAACTATAAAGTGGCACTTTTCCCAATTCAAGACAAGATTAGTTTCTTCACATCTCTGCAAAACTCGATCAAGATTTCTCAAGCAATCATCAAACGAGGATCCATAGACGGAAAAGTCGTCCATGAAAACCTCACAAATCTTTTCACAAAAGTCAGAGAATATAGCCATCATGCATCTTTGAAAGGTAGCAGGTGCATTACATAAACCAAAAGGCATATGTCTATAAGCAAAAGTACCAAAAGGGCATGTAAAAGTAGTCTTTGATTGATCGTTAGCCGACACATGTATTTGAGAGAAACCAGAATAACCTTCTAGAAAGCAATAATGTGTATGTTTGCAAAGTCTTTCTAGCATTTGATCCATAAAAGGTAAGGGGTAATGATCTTTCTTAGTGGCCTTATTTAATTTACGGAAATCAATTACCATCCTATAACCTGTAATAATTCTTTGTGGAATCAATTCATCTTTATCATTAGGAACAACAGTAACACCTATCTTCTTCGGGACACAGTGGACAGGACTTACCCATTGACTATCAGCAACGGGATAAATTATACCTGCCTCCAGAATCTTTAGTATTTCCTTCCTTACCACTTCTTTCATCTTAGGATTAAGCCTTCGTTGATGATCGTGAACCGGTTTGGCATCTTCTTCCAAATTTATTTTATGTTGACATAGAGTGGGACTAATGCCCTTAAGATCATCAAGAGTATATCTAATAGCAGCACGGTGCTTCTTCAGAGTTTTCAATAATCTCTCTTCTTCATGCTCTGAAAGGTTAGCACTGATAATAACAGGATATATTTTATTTTCATCAAGATAAGCATATTTAAGATTATCAGGCAACGGTTTAAGCTCAAACACGGGATCACCCTTGGGTGGAGGAGGATCCCCTAGGATTTCAACATGTAAATTGTGTTTCAGAATGGGTTCCTGATTAAAGAATACTTCATCTATTTCCCTTCTTTCATTCATAAACATATCATTTTCATGGTCTAGCAAATATTGTTCTAAAGGATCATTAGGAGGTACGACAATTGAAGCAAGACCAATAATATCATCCTTACTAGGCAATTCTTCTTCACGGTGTTGTCTACTAAATTTAGAGAAATTAAACTCATGAGTCATGTCATCCAAGCCGATAGTAACAACATTCTTTTTGCAGTCTATCTTAGCATTGACAGTGTTCAAGAAGGGTCTACCAAATATAATGGGACAAAAGCTATCTTGTGGGGAACCAAGAACAAGAAAATCGGCAGGATATTTAGTTTTCCAACACAAGACTTCAACATCTCTAACAATTCCCATTGCTGATATAGTATCTCTATTGGCAAGTTTAATTGTGACATCAATTTCTTCTAACTCAGCAGGTGCAATTTCATGCTTAATTTCTTCGTATAAATTATGCGGTATAACACTAGCACTAGCACCCATATCACATAAGCCATGATAACAATGATCTCCTATTTTAACAGAAATAATAGGCACGCCTACCACAGGTCTATGTTTATATTTAGCACAAGGTTTGGCAATTCTAGCAGTTTCACAGCAGAAATGAATAACATGCCCATCAATATTATCTGACAAGAGATCTTTAACAATAGCAATATTAGGTTATACTTTAACTTGCTCAGGAGGTGTATAAGTTCTAATATTGCTTTTACGGACAACAATTGAAGCTTTAGCATGATCCTTTATTCTAACAGGGAAAGGTGGTTTCTCAACATAAGAAGTAGGAACAACAAGATCATTATAAGTGACAATATTTTCTTCAACTTCAATAGGTGCAACTACTTTTACTTCTATGGGAGGATGATATTTAAACCACTTCTCTTTGGGGAGATCAACATAAGTAGCAAAAGATTCACATAAAGAAGCTACTATCTCAGAGTCAAGTCCATATTTTGTGCTAAACTTATGGAAACCATCGGTATCCATAAAAGACTTAACACAATCAAACTTAGGTGTCATACCTGATTCCTTACCTTCGTCGAGATCCCAATCTTCAGAGTTGCGTTTAATTCTATCCAATAAATTCCATCTGAATTCAATAGTCTTCATCATAAAAGAGCCAGCACAAGAAGTATCGAGCATGGTGCGATTGTTTTCAGAAAGCCGAGCATAAAAACTTTGAAGAATTATTTATCTTGAGAGCTCATGATTGGGGCATGAATATAACATTGATTTAAGCCTCCCCCAAGCTTGAGCGATGCTTTCTCCTTCGTGAGGCCAAAAATTATATATATAATTGCGGTTACGATGAACAAGATGCATAGGGTAATACTTATGATGAAATTCCAATTTCACTCATTTATAGTTCCATGATCCCGCGTCATCACATAGCCTATACCATGTCGATGCATCTCCCTTCAAAGATAAAGGGAAGACCTTCTTCTTAACAACATCATCGGGTATACCTGCAAGCTTAAATAATCCACAAACTTCATCCACATAGAGTAAATGTTCATCAGGATGCTTTGTTCCATCTCCGTAAAAGTATTAGCTAGCAGTTTTTCCATCATACCGAAGGAACTTCAAAGGAATATTTTCATGTTCAGTAGGTTCAGAGGTTGAGGAGCAACTCTTTGCTCTCTTGGTCGGGGTGAAGATACCCGAACAAGCCCTCATAGGATTACTTTCCATAATAACAAGTGACGAGAAATTTCAGCACACTATATAAATTTTTCCTTACCAAATTCCACCTACCAAAGGCGCTTCACTCCCCGGCAACGGCGCTAGAAAAGAGTCTTTATGACCCACAAGTATACAGGATCTATCTTAGTCCTTTCGACAAGTAAGAGTGTCGAACCCAACGAGGAGCAGAAGGAAATGATAAGCGGTTTTCAGCAAGGTATTCTCTGCAAGTACTGAAATAAGTGGTAACAGATAGTTTTGTGATAAGATAATTTGTAATGAGCAACAAGTGACAAAAGTAAATAAAGTGCAGCAAGGTGGCCCAATCCTTTTTGTAGCAAAGGGTAAGCCTGGACAAACTCTTATAATAGGAAAAGCGCTCCCGAGGACACATGGGAATATCGTCGAGCTAGTTTTCATCACGTTCATATGATTCGCGTTCGGTACTTTGATAATTTGATATGTGGGTGGACCGGTGCTTGGGTGCTGTTCTTACTTGAACAAGCATCCCACTTATGATTAACCTCTATTGCAAGCATCCGCAACTATAACAAAAGTATTAAGATAAACCTAACCATAGCATGAAACATATGGATCCAAATCAGCCCCTTACGAAGCAACGCATAAACTAGGGTTTAAGCTTCTGTCACTCTAGCAACCCATCATCTACTTATTACTTCCCAATGCCTTCCTCTAGGCCCAAATAATGGTGAAGTGTTATGTAGTCAACATTCACATAACACCACTAGAGGCTAGACAACATACATCTCATCAAAATATCAAACGAATACCAAATTCACATGACTACTAATAGCAAGACTTCTCCCATGTCCTCAGGAACAAACGTAACTACTCACAAAGCATATTCATGTTCATAATCAGAGGGGTATTAATATGCATATAGGATCTGAACATATGATCTTCCACCAAATAAACCAACTAGCATCAACTACAAGGAGTAATCAACACTACTAGCAACCTACTTGTACCAATCCCGGACTTGGAGACAAGAATTGGATACAAGAGATGAACTAGGGTTTTGAGAGGAGATGGTGCTGGTGAAGATGTTGATGGAGATTGCCCTCTCCAGATGAGAGGAGCGTTGGTGATGACGGTGGCGATGATTTCCCCCTCCTGGAGGGAAGTGTCCCCGACAGAACAGCTCTGCCGGAGCCCTAGATTGGTTCCGCTCGTGGCGGCGGAGTTTCGTCCCGAAAGGTTGCTTATGATTTTTTCCTCCAAGAAAGACCTCATATAGCATAAGATGGCCATCGGAGAGTCAACAGGGGGCCCACGAGGTAGGGGGGCGCGCCCTCACCCTCGTGGACAGGTGGCCCCCCCCTCTGGTGAACTTCTTCCGCTTGATATTTTTTATTATTTCCCAAAATGACTTTCGTGGAGTTTCAGGACTTTTGGAGTTGTGCAGAATAGGTCTCTAATATTTGCTCCTTTTCCAGCCCAGGATTCTAGGTGCCGGCATTCTCCCTCCTTATGTAAACCTTGTAAAATAAGAGAGAATAGGCATAAGTATTGTAAGATAACGTGTAATAATAGCCCATAATGCAGTAAATATCGATATAAAAGCATGATGCAAAATGGACGTATCGACCTACCTTTGGAGCCGCTCGCTCTGGCACGGCGCTTGCGCATGGGTCCGTCCCTGCAACACCGACAAATCTGAGTGATCGAGATCTGGCCGCGGCAGCCCCGCATAGCGCTACCTCGCCAGGCCCTTAGTGCCTCAATCACTCCCTCGGAGCAACCAGCGGCTGGCTGGCAACCGTAATGGAAGACTTTTTTTCCTCGTTATTGGTGTGCAGGATCCGCGTAAGGAATAGCGTGGGGGGCATCATGGGCCCTCTCTCCCTCTCTCCCGTATTATCCGCTCGCACGTTAAAAGGGGGGGTGCCTGAGCATCGCGACTCATGGGCTCTTACTGGCTCTCTAGCCCTCACCCCCTGGCCTTGACCCACGGCATCGTGACCTGTCATACCAGCGGCGGCTGAGCTCGCTCAAGGGCCATGACCCGAGGACGTAGAGCACGAAGGAAAGTGCGGGGAAGAGGGGAGAAGCTCACTGAGGGAGTCCTGGATTAGGGGGTATCCGGACGGCCGGACTGTGTACAGCGTCCGGACTATTGAAGCATGAAGATACAAGACTCAAGACTTCGGACCGTGTCCAGATGGGACTTTCCTTGGCGTGGAAGGCAAGCTTGGCGATCCAGATATTATATTTCCTTCCTTGTAACCGACTCCATGTAAACCCTAGCCCTCTCCGGTGCCTATATAAACCGGAGAGGTTGGTCTTTAGAAGGCCGATCACAGTTACAATCATACCATCATAGGCTAGCTCTTAGGGTTTAGCCTCTATGATCTCGTGGTAGATCTACTCTTGTACTACACATATCATCAATATTAATCAAGCAGGAAGTAGGGTTTTACCTCCATCGAGAGGGCCCGAACCTAGGTAAACACCTGTGTCCCTTACTTCTTGTTACCATCATCCTTGACGCACAGATCGGGACCCCCTACCCGAGATCCGCTGGTTTTGACACCGACATTGGTGCTTTCATTGAGATTTCCTCTGTGTCGTCGCCATCAGGCTTGATGGCTCGTCTTATTGTCAAGGATGACATTACTTTGGAGGGGGCTCTGGCTGTAGGCCAGACGCTCCGGCTCGGCGGCTTTATCATGGCCGCCCCATCGGCGGTGGCTCCGACGATGACTTCTCGGGTCATCAATCATAACCTTCGTGTCAGTTCGGAACTTGCCGAACAGATGGATCCAATGGAGCTCTCCTCCCTTAACGAACTCTTGGATTGCATCGCTGCTCTGGGAGTCGCTACAGACTACGACCGGATTGGGCTTAAACCCGACCAAAGGGACATCAGGTCCCCGCCGGCCACCCATGAGATAGCGATAGTGGAGGAACCACACGCGGATTGCCCCTCAACTTTGAGGACAAGTTGTGTTCGGATCACCGAACTCGTTGAGCCAAAGACCTGCTCAAAGGAAAACCTGACCCAGGTCCCGGACTTAGAGTCGGGCAACGGGCCGAAGAAATTGGGCACCCCGGATCCTGAGCTGTTTAGCTCGGGACTGCCCGCGCCCTTGGGCAATAGATCGGATCAAAATCCGGACCCTAAACTGAACCTAAACTGTCTCTCCCGCATCAGGCAAGAGCCCCAGGAAACCGTACATCGCTACAAGGCCAGATTCCTCCTTGCGCTTAACAAGGTCAGGGACTGCCACGAAGAGGACATGGTCTCAATTTTCTGCAAAAACAGCACGGATGAAAGACTCCTTAATGCTATAGGCCGCCGCGACATAGTACGCTTCGCGGAATTGGCAACCATAGTACAGAAGTACTGTGTGATGGAGAGCACTTGGAAGACCCAAACAGAATTTTGGGATAGTACTGCTCTCGCCAAAACCTTTGTCCGAACTAAACGGACGAACTCTCGTAAGTCGTCCGACCCAACCCCCAAGAAACCAAAGCCCACGCCAGGGCGGAGATCCATATTGGAAGAATGGCTCAACGGGCCATGTAAGCTCCATAGTACTCCGGATACAACACCTACTCATAGCCTTAAGGCATGTTGGATACTCCGGCAGGTGGCAAAAAGTGGCGAGGATCTTCTTGTGGGCCATAAAGCGGAATAACATCCCGCCAGCGAACACAATACGGTACTAAAGGTCTTCGAGACTTTTGCCTCAAACAATAGGCGCAAGCGAGCTCTCCGAAGCTCCGCTGAAATTTATCGTGTGGCAAAAATAAACCCTTGGAACAACACTGCTATAACTTTTAATGCCAGTGACGAACCTCGATCCCGGGCTGTCCGGGCACCAGCCGCTCTGGTCCTTAGTCCGATTGTAGATGGCTTTCGGATCACCAAATTACTCATGGACGGCGGAAGCGGATTAAATCTGATTTATGAAGAAACGCTCAACAAGATGGAGACTGATAAAAGCCGCATTGAACAGAGCGGCACGACCTTCAGGGGAATTATCCCTACTCGGGAAGCGTGGTGTGCGGGAAAAATCACACTCGATGTGGTATTCGGCACCCCAAAAAAATACAGGTCCGAAGAAATCTCATTCCAAGTGGCTCCTTTTAACAGCGGATACCACGCCCTTCTAGGGCGGGACGCGTTCACAAGCTTTCAAGTTGTACCACATTATGGGTACATGAAGCTTAAAATGCCCGGACCCAATGGAATAATCACTCTAGCCAGTGATCCGGACGTTGCGCTTCGCGCCGAAAATAAAACCGCAGCTCTAGCGTTGGAGGCATTATCCAAAGCCCTAGCAGCCGAAGAATTAACAGCACTACGGGCCACCGTGGACAGGGACGACGTAATACTCGACAAACGACCCAAGTCCACCTCATTCAAACCTGCAGACGAGATAGTCAAATTCCAGGTCCACCCAACGGACCCCACGAAGACAGCTTCCATCAGGACACAGCTGAGCCCCGTGATTAACGCCGCACTTCGAGATTTCCTATGCAAGAATTGGGACATTTTCGCCTGGCACCCATCGGACATACCAGGCATCCCACGCAGACTGGCCGAACACAGCCTTAATATCCTAAAAGGATATAAACCAGTCAAGCAGACCCTAAGGCGGTTCTCAGAGCCCAAACGACAGGCAATGGGGGAAGAGTTAGCCAAGCTACTCGAGGCTGGATTTATCAGAGATATTAAACATCCGGATTGGCTGGAAAATTTGGTGATGGTACCAAAGACGGATAAATCCTGGCGCCTATGCGTCGATTTCAAAGACCTCAACAAGGCTTGCCCCAAGGATCCCTTTCCCCTCCCTCGCATCGATCAAATCATCGATGCCACAGCTGGACACGACTCGCTGTGTTTCCTCGACGCATACTCTGGATACCATCAAATAAAGATGGCAGAGTCTGACCAAGCTGCAACAGCTTTCATAACGCCATATGGCCCTTTCTGCTTCAACACTATGCCTTTCGGGCTCAAGAACGCTGGTGCAACCTACCAACGCATGATTCAAACATGCCTGGAAAAGCAAATCGGCAAAACTGTGGAGGCATACGTGGACGACGTGGTCATAAAAACAAGACGCGTCGAAACCCTGATAGACAACTTGAGGCTTACATTTGACAATCTCCGGACATACGACATCTAGCTGAATCCGGAAAAATGCGTTTTTGGCGTCCCCTCGGGGAAGCTTCTCGGCTTCATCGTTTTCAACAGAGGAATTGAAGCGAATCCGGCAAAGATCCGAGCTCTGTCACAGTTGGCTATACCAACAGACCTCAAGCACATCCAAAAACTAGCGGGATGCGTGGCTGCTCTCAGCCGCTTTATCTCCAGGTTTGGAGAAAAGGCACTACCACTTTATCGCCTTCTTAGGAGCACCGAACACTTCGTATGGACGGATGCAGCCGCGACCGGACTGGATGAAATAAAGACCCTATTGGACAGTAATCCAGTATTAACAGCGCTGAATATTGACGAACCTATGCTGTTGTACATAGCTGCAACGCATCAAGTCGTAAGCGCAGTGCTCGTCGTTGAACGAGAGGCCGACGGATACAAATACCCGCTCCAGAGGCCAGTCTACTACGTGTCCAAGGTCCTAACCCCATGCAAATCCCGATACCCACACTATCAAAAAATAGCATACGCGGTGTTCATGGCATCCCGGAAGCTACGACACTTCTTTCGAGAGTGTTCGATTACGGTGGCCTCCAAAGTACCACTCAATGACATAATAAATAACCGCGATGCTACAAGCCGGATTGCCAAGTGGGCTATTGAGCTCCTGCCGTTTGATATAACATACAAACCACGGCGGGCCATCAAGTCGCAAGTGTTGCCTGACTTCGTCGCCGAATGGACAGAAGCCGAACTCCCTAAAGAGTATGGCGCATACTCAAACCGGATCATGCACTTGACGACTCTAAAATGCTGGCGGATTAGAAGAGGGTAGTCCCGACATCTCCCACCGCGACACGGTCCAAATACATCCTCCAAATATTATACAGACTCCAACAATGCAGCCGAATACGAGGCTCACATTGCACGGTCTTCGGATGGCGTCTCTATGGGCATTCAACGCCTAGAGGTGCGCGGGGACTCAAACCTCGCAATATCACAGATAAACGGAGATTTTGATGCCAAGGACCCGAAAATGGCGGCTTACCGTAATGCCATCCTCAAAATGTCAGCTCGGTTCGAGGGGCTCGAATTCCACCATGTGGCTCGAGAAAACAATCAAGCGGCGGATGTCCTCGCTCGCATCGGTGCTAAACGCGACCCTGCCCCACCTAATATATTCTTGGAACGGCTGTTCAAGCCATCCGTAGTATGGGAAGGGGAATCCGGCAATACTAGCACGGATCCGAATACATCCCCAGATTCCGAACCATCAGACATAGTAGGAGGTTCTACCCCCGAAATAACGTCCTCGGCCCATGAAGTCATGGCTGTAATCGCTCCGTGGACCGAGCCCTTCTTGGCCTATCTAAATAGGCAGGAGCTCCCCGAAGACCAAAATGAAGCACGCTGCATCGTTCGGCGTTCTAAAGCCTACAAGGTCTACGAAGGGGAACTCTACAAGAAAAGCGCTACCGGAGTACTACAAAGATGCATCTCCGAAGAGGAAGGGCGGCAGTTCTTGGCTGAAATCCACGCCGGCCTGGGCGGGCACCACGCCGTGGCTCGGGAATTAGTCAACAAGGCCTTCCGTACAAGCTTCTATTGGCTGACGGCCCGAGCGTACGCACAAGACCTTGTCCAACATTGCGTCGGTTGCCAGCTCTTTGCCAATCAGAGTCACATGCCCCCTACCGCACTCCAAACAATCCCCATAACTTGGCCCTTTGCGGTCTGGGGGCTGGATATGGTCGGACCTCTTAAAGGGGGAAGCCATAAGAAGAACTTCTTGGTCATGGTGGACAAATTCACCAAATGGATAGAAGCTAAACCAGTCAAAACGGCTGAATCCGGACCAGTAATAGACTTCATATCCGCGGTCGTACACCGATACGGTGTCCCCCATAGCATCATCACTGATAATGGCTCAAATTTTACAGCCGACGAAGTGAAAACTTGGTGCGCAAAAATGGGCATCAAGCTCGATTACGCTTCCGTCTACCATCCACAAACTAACGGCCAGGTAGAGCGGGCAAATGGTCTCATTATGAGCGGCATCAAACCCAGGCTAGTGCGATCCTTGACAGAGTCGGATACGCACTGGGTGGAGGAGCTCGACTCCGTACTCTGGGGGCTGCGGACCACGCCAAATCGCACCACTGGATACACACCATTTCTTACTATCCATGTAATATAACATAACTAGTTGGGTACTTGTCTGTTCAAGCACTTATGACCCCTACGCCTTGTTTCCACGCATACCCCGGTTTTGTATAGCTGAGCGGGTATTCGGACACACCCCAGACTATAGGATCCAGGGGCTGAAGCGAAAAGGTACGCCATGACAAATGATTTTAATCCGGCTAGGGGCTAATCATGCCCATTAAATTACACAGTTATTTGGACTGATTACATTCCTCTTCTATACCGTCCAACAAGCTATCTAGCTTACAATCCTGTTGAGAATACTTAGCGGCTAACGCTACCTGGTCATACACCAGACTAACGGGAATTTCTTGCCCATCGGGCCCCTTGATCCCACTTCGCCATATGGTTCGGGTCCAGCTTGGTGTAGCTTGTCTTCACCATTGCCCGAGCTTCTCTTGCTCCTTGCCGCATCTGATATCTTCCATAGACGGAAGTGCGCGGGCTCCTTGAAGCAGGCCCATAAGTTCCTCCATGCCATTCGGCGAAGAGGCTTGATGGCCACAAAGCACGAGCAACACCTGCATCAATTGCTGAGCTCGCTCGTGCGATCGCGAAAGGTCTTGCAGTAAATCATTTGCAGATGAGGCATCTCCTCCTCAGGCGACCGTTAACATTCCACGCAAGCAAAATTCTTTCAATATACTTCCTCGCCGAACTGTACAACAGTTCGTCTAGGCACTTACTGTAAATGCCGCGTAGAAGTCTCTTGTTCTCCTTCATGGAGTCCGCCAGCTGAGCGCGGAGATCTTTTAACTCCACGTCCAGCTGGACTTTGTCATCTTGAAGATCGTTCTTCTCCCGCCTAACTCGTGTAAGAATGCGCTCGCCAGCCTCTAGCTGCTTTTTGAGATGCGACACGTCCTCTCCTACGCCCTCCGGATTCACCCCGGGATTGTCTGCAGAATTTTCTGTTAGACTTGTCATATTATCCATTTACTAACTGGTGCATCTTCGCACAATTGTGATAATTGTTACCAGATGAGGGCCTTTGGGGTTCCTTTAACTTGGCAACCGCGGCCCGTAGTTCGGCCTTGCAGTCCTCCAGCTCCCGAAACAATTGCTCGTTCTTCTCTACAAGGACTTGTACACAAATTGATCCTTAAAACTGTTGTTTCAACCGTTTCAAGTCTCAGGGGCTACTGCTATGCATACTTATCAAAATTCCTCACCCGTATGTCTTTGGTATACTGGTTTATCGCTTGGGCAAGCCCACCCTGAGAAGCTTGGACGTACGCGTCCGCCAAATTGAAGGCATTGAACGCCTCTTTGGAAAAGATGTGGTTCCGAAGTACGGCCCGTCGGCGCCTGTGATTCATGGCGCTCTCTACTTTGGAATTCGTGGCTGAGAGCAGGTCCGCACTCTCTATCGGAGAGCAATGCAGCGCTGGCCCCGTGTCCGCCTCCGCCCCTGAAGCCGGTTCTGCAATCCGGCTGGTGGAGGCGTGATTGGTAGGGTCTCCGGATATAGTCCGGTTATTCTTCTTCCTGCCAGACACGAAGGGCGCTGTCATATTTTAAATTCTATAATTACAGGACAGGTTATTATTTTACCTCTGTAGCGGTGTGTCAACCCTCACCGCCTTCCTCTTGAGCCTGCCCGATCTGGACGCCCGTGGTTGACGAGTCCCTAGGGGCTCAGCCCCTCGCTCCGGTCGTCATTTCTGCAAATAGAACGACGCCTCAAGGGTAAATTATAACACCTGGGGGAGTCCTCTTCGAAGGACAGGGCTTTCTAGTTCGGCTTATACATGAAGAGGGGAGCGGTCCAGGGTAGTCGGCCGTAATGGCCACTAGGGCGCCATCCCACCTCGCCTGATAAAATACCCCGTCGACAAGCTCCACAGTGATATCCGGATCCACTTTAAGTCCGGATCTAGGGCCCTTCCGAGGTCCTCCGGTTTGAGGAGGGCTGAAGATTCCTTCTACGGCCCTCCTTAATTCCTGCCTAGAAGCATTGATGCAAGTAATCTTAGCAGAAGAACGCTAGAGGAAAGCAAGGAAAAAAAAGAATGGCAACTTACCCACGCTGGGGGGTTGTACATGGAGAATCCGTCCCGCGTTTTTATGCGAAGAATTCCTCCTCTTCCCTTTGTACAGATCGGACAATATCCTTGCCAGGCGGCAGTGATCCGGACCTTTACGGCCACAATGGAGGCATCATCTTCCCGTTGAAATGCCACATGGGCTTCCCCGATATTGGGCGGTTGCACTCCCGTCTTATGCATATCGCCATAACCTCAACTATCGTCAAGTCTGATTTGGCGATAACTTTATCCTGTCCATCAGGAGGAATATTTCCCTCGTGTCCTCTTCTTGAGGACCCCGGGGGCACCAGCTTAGGCGTGCCCTCGGCGGGGCGTTGCTGAACTCGCAGAGACCTGTCCGGACTGGATCCGGAAGGGGGACATCGTTTATATAAAACCACTCTGAAGGCCAGTTTTCTGGTGCCTTCTTAGGAGTGTCGGATAGGTATCCGGTCTCAGCAATGCGCCGTACTTCGGCCCCGCCCACTTGACATAGGGACTCCCCCTGGGTGCGGGGGACGAGGCAGAACAACTTCCGCCATAATCCAAGTGTGGTTCGCAGCCTAAAACAGCTCAAGACAGGAGACATACCCGCTATGTGCGAGAATAGAGGCAGGGGTAAGATTGTGTAAGCGGAGGCCGAGAACTCCAGGAGCCCGCGAAGAAATGGGTGGATAGGGAACCCAACACCCCTCAGCAGATGAGGGATCAGACATATCGCTCCTCAGGAGATGGGTTAGGAGATCCTCGGCTTGGTCTCCTCCGTCATAAGAGGCTATTCCAGCTCGGACGGAGACCATGAACGCCGGTGGGAGAAACCCTTGGGTTTGTAACTTTGTCAAACGACTGTGAGGAACTGAACACTCTCCCCAATCCCCCGACTTGGAATGAGAAGGGCAAGCAGAAGAGCTGCGACGGTCGGCCATGTTGGAATGGCTTTTGCAGCGCCTGCATTGGATCTTGGCTCTGGGAGGAGAGTGAGGTTTGGATCTGAGAATCCCCGTCCCTTCAAATAGGCGGTTCGCCCGGAGGATCGAGGGTGGCAAATGCAAAAATGCCTCGACTCCTCGCATTCGCTCAACACGTGGAGATGGTCATTACTGAGGCACCGAAGCCGAGGAGCACAACATTAATTGGAGGCTGGACACTATTTGCCGTAACAAGCACTTTGGAGTATTCGGAGAAGGAACCCGCCCTGCAATGCCGAAGACAATACTGCGCGTCGGACTCATCGTCATTGAAGCCTGGTTCAGGGGCTACTGAGGGAGTCCTGGATTAGTGGGTATCCGGACGGCCGGACTGTGTACAACGTCCGGACTATTGAAGCGTGAAGATACAAGACACAAGACTTCGGCTCGTGTCCGGATGGGACTTTCCTTGTCGTGAAAGGCAAGCTTGGTGATCCGGATATTATATTTCCTTCCTTGTAACCGACTCCATGTAAACCCTAGCCCTCTCCGGTGCCTATATAAACCGGAGAGGTTGGTCCTTAGAAGGCCGATCACAATTACAATCATACCATCATAGGCTAGCTCTTAGGGTTTAGCCTCTACGATCTCGTGGTAGATCTACTCTTGTACTACCCATATCATCAATATTAATCAAGCAGGAAGTAGGGTTTTACCTCCATCGAGAGGGCCCGAACCTGGGTAAACACCTGTGCCCCTTACTTCTTGTTACCATCAGCCTTGACGCACAGATCGGGACCCCCTACCCGAGATCCGCCGGTTTTGACACCGACACTCACGAGGGCCTGACCCAGCAACACCACAGCTGCCGGCACGCAGGCCCGGCATCTCGCCGAAGAACTACTGCAAACTTATGAGATAAGTCGCGCAAAAGCTAAATCAACTCAATGCCAAACCCTCGCCTAGTGCAGCTCTGTCATGGCGATGTTGCCTACCTTTCTCGCCCAGCGGAGGCTGCTTGAGCGCTAAAGGGGACCTCCTGAGCATCGCGACTCAGGGGCTCTTACTGGACCTTGGGCCGCTCACCTCCTGGCCTTGACCACGACATCGCGACCTGGCATACCAGCGACGACTGAAGCCTGCCTGGGGACCGGGACCAGTCAGCATAGAGCACCAAGCCCTCGTGAGGAAAGAAAGGGGGAGCCAAGCCGGGACAGGGCACGCATCTTGCATTGATTCATAATAAGGATATATAATTCACAAAAGGCATGGCAGACGCCTTACATACCCCCGCGGGGTGCTACCCTGATTCCTTGCAGGGAACAAAAGGTGACAATCCTCAGAAGCGTTAACTACGCGTGTCCCTGCAGGAGACGCCGCCATCAACAGTGGGCCGTCAGGCGCCAGCGCCAACCCCATCCAGATCAGTGGCGCCGACTGCCTGATGTAGCTGCCCAGCTCCGAGCGCAACGCGAGTTCGGGGGCTCGTAGCTGTCGTCGCTCGTCTCCGGAGTCACATGAAGCTCGGGGGAGTCGCTGGATTCTCCGGTTCCTCCGCTGCTACCTGAGGAGTTGCTGGGGAGGCAATTGGCCGCCCTAGCCCTCGCCACGTCGGTACCCCGGCCGCTTTCCTTGGGGCAACACTCCAGCCGGCATCCTTCCGCGTCGAAGACCTTGAAGAACATCAAGGAGGCGCCATCGTATTCCAGATGAATTACGAGGGCACCCCCTGTCCGGCAGACCCGGGCGATCTCGCCCCAGCCCCGGGTCATGAAGACCTTGCCCGGAGCGACGACCTCAACCTCCGCCCTGGTCGCAAGGGCGCTACAGTCAGAGTACTGCAGCCAGAGCTCCAGAGACCCATCCGCAGCATCTCAAAGGCGAAGGAGGGAGGAAGGCGAATCCAAGAGCGCGGAGGCATAGCGGCATGAAGCACGAACTCGAGGAAAGAGCCCTCGGCGTGGACGCCAGGGGTGATGATGCACATCGCCGTGACTCGACGGCATTGCTGTCAGCGTCGTCGGTGTTGCTCGGCGACTTCTCCTCCAGGGCCCTCGATTCGGGCGTACAAGGGCAGCGGAAACCCAGGCGGCGGCCGCTCGTACCAGGGCCGCGACGTCTCCTGCCATGCGATCGCCGCCGCGGCCGGGGACAGGGCGCTTCTTCAGCGGGAGAGGATCGGGACCCTCTCGGGGGGCCTTCCCTGTCACAGCCCTAGAGCTTGCTTGTAACTAGTGGCAATGCATCCATGCATCATGTTTAATTTTCATGAAATTTGAAATGGGGATGTCCAAACCCTAGTACCAAATGGAATTCAAATAGGTTCAACCTAAAAATATTTTTAGTAAATTCAAATGGCTTTGGAAAATGTTCATCACTTCTGGAAAAATGCTATAAACCATAACCAGAGGTGCTGCACATTTTTCTTGGCATATTTGGGCTCTGAATTAAATCATATGGTATTTTCATTTGGGCATTTAAATACCATAAAATATTTTAAATGCTCAAATAATCATCAACTTAAATGTTTGTTGTTGGATATTTTCCAAACAGTGGGCTTGAGCAAGTTTCATGATTTTTGGGATAGTATTAGTATTTTTAATAAAGCCTTAAAGACTACAGAATAATAGAAAAACAAAAATAAGAAAAAGAGAGAGAGAGGAACCGACCTAGCCCACTTACCTGTAGCCGGCCCAGCTTGACCAGCCCAGCCCACCTACCCCGCCGCTCATCGTCTTCCTCTGCCAGTAGGCAGAGGCGAGGCGTGGCGCGTGCCGAGAGCCCGGCCACCTCGCCCTTGTGGTGGCAGCCTCCCGACATCCTCGCGCGCCACGGAGGCACCCAGAGCCTCCCTCGTTCTCCCACTCCCTGGACCGCTCCCCTCCTGGCTCCCTCTCTCTCCCACCGAGCGGAGCGTCGCGCCCTTCGCCACCACCGCAGCCACGGCCACCTCTCGCCAAGGCACCCAAAAGATCCGCCCCGTCACCCTAGCCCTCTCTGCCGAGACGCACGGCGCCGGAGGCCCCGAGCAGCCGCCCTTCTCTTCATCTTCGAGTTCGGCCACCGACGACCGCCGCCTCGATTCGCCGTCGCTGGAGCTTCCCCGAGCCCGCTGAGCTGCCTCCCCGACCCCTTGTGAGCTCCCAGTCACTTTCCCCCTCACCCCGTGGCCTATTCCTTACCATAGACGCCGGTTCGAAGAAGCCCGAAAACTCCCCGCCGCCGGCCATGGCGCCGTCGTGGCTAGAGCCACAATGGCTCGAAGCCAACCTCACTTTTGTGCTTAGCGCAGCACCAGGAGCTCGTAGCCACCACCCGCTCCTCCTCCCGTGCACCCTAGCGTCAAACCCGACCCCGCCCGAACTCCGGTCGCCGCCAAAACTCGGTGCCGGCGAGATTCCGGCTGCCCCGTGACCACCCGTCTGGTCCATTAGATGCGCGCGTGCAAGAGCTCCTCCCCGGTGCGCTCAGCGCGCCAAACCACCGCCCGAAGCTCAAATCCGAGCCGCGCCGCCGTCGTTTTGGTCGCCGCCGGCCATGCTCCGGCGAGTGTTGACGTGGCGTCATTAGCACCTAATCCCGCAGCCTAAACCACCCCCAGGGTCACTAACAAGTGGGCCCCGGCCCCTGTAATTTTTGGTTAAGGTTTTAAACTAAACCTTAACTAACCCACTGACGTGGCACCGTTAGATTAGCTTATCAGGGTTAGTAGTGACACTGACATGTGGGCCCCGTGTCCTGCTAATTTTAGTTAGTGCTAAAACTAACTCTTTTAACCCTCGAGTCAGCGACGGTGGACCCCATGGTCAGGTTCGACCTGAGGCGCCAGTTGACCTGCTGACATCAGTGTGATGTCATGCTGACGCAATAACCCATTTTCTGGATTTATTATAATTCAGGAAATTCCAGAATATATCCAAAACTTCTAAAATTCATAGAAATTCAACCGTAACTCCAATGGAAATAATTTATATATGAAAAATTATCAGAAAAATCCAATCTATCCATCTGTACCACTTTCATGCATGATTGAACAAGTTAACCTCACTGAATAGGATGAATCATGATTAGGGCAATTTATGAAATAGCATTTGGAGTTGGAGTTTAACCTTGTTTGAATTCCACTTCAATTAACTTGGCTTACTGCTGCATTAGGTCAATTCAGTACCTTAACATGACATGTCATTCATGTGAATGTGCATTGCATTGATCGTGTTCTTTCTCAGTTGCCGGTGTTTGTCCCCTCTCAGTAGACGACGTTCCAACGATTATTCGATGACACCGATGAAGAACTATATTATCTTCAGAAGTGCCAGGCAAGCAAAACCCCCTTGTTCATTCCGATACAATCCCACTCTCTCGCTCCTGCTCTATTTTACTGTATTAGGACAACAACGACTCATGTGTTACTTGCTGCGGTAGCTGAACCCCTTTATCCTCTGCATGACCTGTCATTCCACAATAATTAGATGAAACCCACTAGCATGAGTAGGAGTTGCTTGAGCCATGTTGTGCCTACTCATTCATGCTTGTTTGTCATGCACTCATTGCTTAGAGTTGATTCAGGTCGATTCATCGGGATGAATCGAAGGTGTGGGAACATGTACTACTTTGTGTGAGCTAAGTGTGTGAACACGTTTTGGTAAAGGTAGCGGTGAGAGGCCATGTAGGAGTACATGGTGGGTTGTCTCATTGCAGCCGTCCTCTCAGAACTGAGTTACGTGTTTGTGATCCATGAAGCAGTTACTACCACACATTGGGATCCTTAGCTGACTCTCTCGGCTTCTTAACCACCCTTGTCCTCTCGTCCGGGAGTTGCAACTAGTTTACGGTGTTTGTAGGATATGTGTTGGAGGCCGTGCGTGGCGTGACCCTAGGGGTGGGCTATGATGCGGTAGATACACCATGGCCGGTGTACAGAATGCCCGTTTGGTATCTCGGGAACCCTGCACACATCGTTCGGGGCTGTATGGGAAACCTCGGCCGGACTCCCTGCGGATGGAACCTGAATAGGCGATAAACCTGGACTAGGGACTTGAGTGTTTAGGTAGGTCGTGGCCGACTCCCTCGCCCGGCTTCCGCTTGAAGGTTGCCGAGGTACATGACGTGTACAGGGCGATAAGTGGCGAGAGCGTGTGTGAAGAAGTACACCCTGCGCAGGTTAATATGATCTATTGAATAGCCGTGTCCACGGAGAAGGACTTCTGGGTTGCCTATATCGGTTCATAGACAAGTGAAAGTGGATACTCTAAAATGCGCAAGATAAGCGTGAGTGCTATGGATGGCGTTCTCGTGAGGGAGGCGGGGCGGGTCCATAGTGGTGTATTGATATGGTGAATATGTGGACTCGTGTGCGCCACCTCAAAAGAGTTACTTGCGATCGTAGTTCGGGATAGCCACCGGTCAAAGCTGGCTTGCTGCGGTCAAACTCCACCACCCCATTGTTTATAATGATGCATATGTAGATAGTTCGATGTAAGTCTTGCTGAGTACGTTTGTACTCACGTTTGCTTATTTTATGTTTTGCAGAGAGACGCCAGTCTCGCTAATAGTTCCGCTTGGGCTTCGACGTTTAGCTTGTTACCTTAGCTACGATCTTGTGCCCTCGGCAGGATCTGGTAGATAGTCAGGCTTCGCAGCCTTTTCCATTTTATAGTTGTCTGTACTCAGACATGTTTAGCTTCCGCTTGTGCTTTGACTTGTATGCTCTGAGTGTTGGGTCATGAGACCCATGTTTGTAATATCTCGCTCCTTGGAGCCTAATGAATAAATATTTGAGTCGTAGAGTTATGTTGTGATGCCATGTTGTATTTACACATATTGAGCATATTGTGTGTATGTTTGAAATGCTTGGTATGTGTGGGATCCGACAAACTAGTTGTTTATCCTTGGCAGCCTCTCATATGGGGAATGTAGTCCCGTGCTTACGGCGATAGTAGTCCGCTTCTGCCCGGTTCACGGAGTCACGCTAGCCCAGACACTCTGCTTGGACACTTGATTGGCGGCATGTGTTTCACCGTTCTATGTACGTCCTTCGGGAAATGTCACGCGGTGATATTGAGTCTGCCTAGCCTGCTACAGCCGGGATACGAGTCTGTTAGCCCAATGCTACAGCCGAATTCATACGTTGATGACCGACATGCTCGATGTGATTCATGTATGCCTGCCCCCATGGGTTAGTGCCGCTTTGGGTTCACGACTAGCCATGACGGCCCGGGTTCTCTGTCATATGGATGTTAGCGACACTATCATATACGTGAGCCAAAAGGCGTAAACGGTCCCGGGCCATGGTAAGGCGACACCCGTGGGAATACCGTGCGTGAGGCCGCAAAGTGATATGAGGTGTTACCGGCTAGGTCGATGTGACGTGGAATCGGGGTCCTGACAGCGTTGGTATCAGAGCCTGACTTCCTGTAGGATTACCAAGCCAAACTGGTCGAAGTTGTGTCTAGAAATGCTTTAGTTATGTAAGGGAATCGATTGTGGAAGGGAACGTAAGGCTCTTTTTACTCCTTATACCTCATGGCCTTCTGATCTGATTCGCCCTCTTCTCTTCTACGGGGTTTAAGAACTAGGCTTCTCATCTGTCTATCAGGATGACGTGTTGCTAATCCATAGACTTTTAAGATTGTTGGGTTTAAGCCCCAGTTCAGTTCCTACTATTTCTGTATGATAATTGTTGATCTCGGAACCTTGATATTGTGATGTTGAGTGGTTATGCCACCATTTTGCATGATGTCTCAAATCTTTTTGGGCTTTACAGCCGTTATGCTGTCCGAGTCATCCCAGGTCTCTAAATAGTCTGATGCATTTGCAAATCCTTTCTTTCCATTCCCGATGTCCTTTTTGGTCAGAACAAGCACACTAACCAGTGCATTGAGGTAATTTATTGCCTTGACATATATGTTGGAGCTATTATTATGACCCTAGGTGTTTAGGAAGTCACCTAGCAATTTAGCAATGCTTTTGTATCCCCAGTGTGATGATTCTGGCCATTATTCTTGAGAGCATCCCGTGATGCCATTTAGTAGTAGGCATTCTACTCCTGGGTTCTTGAACCCGAGATTCACCCTACTTATCTAATGTTGATAGTGTTGCTCGTACCTTTAGGATACTAGTAACTTTGCGATAGTCCTCGAGGTCCATGGTATTCCCTTCTTCCAAATACCATGAACTAGTTAAGACCGAAGTTCTTTGAATTAAAATATCATAATCAGAGTACTCTTGAGGAGTACTCCATATATAATTGTGACTCTGCCAGTCCTACCTTCCCTGCATGGGTTATCCGGGAGAAATGTTGAGCTTTGCTCGATATACTAATCCATGCCTCCACAACTCGAAAAGTTATATGTTCCTCGAGTTGTTCCTCCTTAGTTGTATTCCGATCCCCGTCTATCAGTTAATAGTCAGGAGTAGTCGTGCTCTCGTCCTCATCGATGCCCATTTCTTCTTGTGGTCCGTCAAGCCATTCTGTTCTTGAATGACTAGGAGAAACAAACTCCAGTACCTTGTCCATTTCTAGGATTGGGTCAAAGTAGTTGTATTCCGCACATCAAAATGCCAATCCAGCTTTTGTTCTGTTCTACCTTGGAGTGTTACCATCTTTATGTCAAGAGTGTCATGAGAATTGCACCTTCTCTTATGAATTCTTGATGCAGTGATACCTCTCACCATCATCATTCATTCCTCAGTCCTCGTGTTGTTGTAACCGGAATGCTGACAAGTGAACTGTGATGTGTGAAATCTATACTCCTGGTAACTTCGTTGCTTGGTAGTAAATGGACAATATTCTCATCCTTAGCGTGTTGGTTGCTAAATCATCATCCTAAGGTTGATCGTGCCACCTAGTCCTTATTTCTAGTGCACTCTTCGATCAATGAGTTAGGATTGTGTCAATCCCTCACTCTTTTGATCATATCGTCTTGCCGTGAAAAGCAAGGTTGTTCTCGAGCTTAGTAACATACCGGTGGTTCGTGACTTTCCAAATATCTTCTTGGAAGTGTTACCAGGTTGTTCCCTGACTGTTATGTTGAGCTCGTGATCGAGTTGGTTTCTTGTGAACCACCCTTTCTCCAAGAATCTGTGTTGGATATCCACGAGCTAGTTGGTTAAGCTAGACAACAACTTGGAGAGTTGGAAGATAAAAGCTTGCTGACTTAGTTCGTCCAAAGGGATATTCTTGTGTAGTGTGTGTTGAAGAAAGATGATATCTTCATCGAATGGTTCTGTGATCATTTGTTGAATCTATTGTCTTGTCAAACCTTGACTTGAGTATGGGCTATCGTCAAGTCAAATCAGAACCAACGATGTTCGTAATGTTGTCTTACTCGTGGTTGATCCCTCGAGCATACACCATTATATCTTTTGGTCGACCAATACTATCACCGTGTTCACATGATGGCGGAAGTCGATGATATGGAAATTCGATGAGTTGTTGTTGAGCCCATCGCAGCATTTTGTCTCCCCCATGATTCATGTTGAACATCAACTTAGTGTTGGAAACTTGGTAAGCAATGCCTTCGTGTTCCGTTCATGAAGCTTATGCTTGGATGGAAGAAGTGACCTTCCTTGAATTCATGTGCTTTAGGTGTAAGTTGCCGCCATGAATTTGAGAAAGGTTTGTTTTGTTTCCTTTGGAATCACCCCAAGTCCGTCATGCATTCGTGCGAGGTATTCTATGGTATGGTAGATTAATTACCTCCACTCCTTATGTGTCCCTGGCACACCAAGCCACTGATTGATTTGTTCAAGGAGAAGAAGTTCCTTCTTAAGACCGCGGCTTATACAAGGACTTCGATATCCTCGATGATGGTTCCCCACCTGAACTCGGTAGTGTTTTATGATAAGACTACTATGTGGTCATTCTTGTCTTGGACAACATGCTCACATGTATGTAGCAGAATCAGTTCATGTTTTGGAGCTTGCTATCGTAGTTCACTCCCGAGAATCTCGCAATGTCATCTCATCGATTTGTGTTGCGACCTTTCTTTTCGGACATGCTGAGTCCGAAGTATCCTATCACCAATCGGATCTGAATCTCAGGCAGATATGATGGTTGGAACATTCCAACAGTTGCATTTCGTTCCCAGCTTGCACCCCATTGTGCCAATTTATATGGGATGTCCCTCTCAGTAATTGATGTCTAGGATCATCCTCAAAAGTGGACTTACCATGGGTCCCATCCATTTCCGATGATAAGCAAATCATCCATTGCGTTGTCTTCAACAAGGTAGTCCACATCATCCATTCTAGTCCGAGTATGTCATTCTTTCGAACTCCTTCAAATGATCCATTGTAAATTGCCTTCAGCTAGTATAAAGAGTTCCAACGATCTATGGAATCAAAAGTAATTCTTTTTGCCACTTAAGGGAATAGTTCTTTGCGTCACTTTCCCAAGGTGCCGTTATGGAATCATGGCAATCATCTTCTTGTTACTTTGAAACCATGCACCATTTTACTGAAGCGTGGAATGGTTGCCTACCAATTTGAACCTTCGTCATCCATTTCTTCTCCATCATTCCTAATGTGTGTTGGGTGTCTCAACTCAAGAGTTGTTCTCACGTCTCACTCCATGAACTGATCTTGAGTTGCTCGATCTTCAAGAAGATTAAATCTTGTAGGGTTTTCCCCTTCTTTCTGTTGTCGTGTCGAGTGAAGATCTCGAAAGCAAAGACGTCAAGACCAAGATGATGGAATGAATCAACCTCTTCGAGAAGGGCAAATGGATCATGAAGAAATTGATAGTTCTGTGACTTCCTTTTCCTCTTACCTCCGTCTTGAATCTCGGGGACGAGATTCTTGTTTAATGGGGTGGTATCACAGACCCTAGAGCTTGCTTGTAACTAGTGGCAATGCATCCATGCATCATGTTTAATTTTCATGAAATTTGAAATGGGGATGTCCAAACCCTAGTACCAAATGGAATTCAAATAGGTTCAACCTAAAAATATTTTCAGTAAATTCAAATGGCTTTGGAAAATGTTCATCACTTCTGGAAAAATGCTATAAGCCATAACCAGAGGTGCAGCCCATTTTTCTTGGCATATTTGGGCTCTGAATTAAATCATATGGTATTTTCATTTGGGCATTTAAATACCATAAAATATTTTAAATGCTCAAATAATCATAAACTTAAATGTTTGCTGTTGGATATTTTCCAAACAGTGGGCTTGAGCAAGTTTCATGATTTTTGGGATAGTATTAGTATTTTTAATAAAGCCTTAAAGAGTACAGAATAATAGAAAAACAAAAATAAGAAAAAGAGAGAGAGGAACCGACTGGCCCTTACTGTAGCCGGCCCAGCTTGACCAGCCCAGCCCACCTACCCCGCCGCTCATCGTCTTCCTCTGCCAAGAGGCGGAGGCGAGGCGTGGCGCCGGCCAGAGCCCCGGCCACCTCCCGCTTGCGGTGGCAGCCTCCCGACATCCTCGACGCCACGGAGGCACCAGAGCCTCCCTCGTTCTCCCCACTCCCTCTAGACCGCTCCCCTCCTCTGGCTCCCTCTCTCTCCCACCGGCGGAGCTCGTCGCGCCGCCCTTCGCCACCACCGCAGCCACCTCTCGCCTGCCTGCAGCACCAAAGATCCGCCCGTCACCCTAGCCCTCTCTGCCCGAGGCCTTGCAGCGCCGGAGGCCCAGGCAACCGCCCTTCTCTTCATCTTGAGTTCGACCACCGGCGACCGCCGCCTCGATTCGCCGTCGGCTGGAGCTTCCCGAGCCCTGAGCTGCCTCCCGACCCCTTGTGAGCTCCGGTCCTTTCCCCCTCACCCGTGGCCTATTCCTCACCGTGAGCGCTGATTCGAAGAAGCCGAAAACTCCCGCCGCCCGGCCATGGCGCCGTCGTGGCTAGAGCCACAATGGCTCGAAGTCAACCTCACTTTTGTGCTCAGTATGGCCTGGAGCTCGTAGCCACCACCGCTCCTCCTCCGTGCCGTAGCGTCAAACCCGACCCGCCCGAACTCCGGTCGCCGCCAAAACTAAATCGCCGGCGAGATTCCGGCTGCCCGTGACCACCGTCTGGTCCATTAGATCTTGTGAGTGCAAGAGCTCCTCCCAGTGCGCTCGGTAGCGCTAAACCATCGCCCAAGCTCAAATCCGAGCCGCGCCGCCGTCGTTTTGGTCGCCGCCGGCCATGCTCCGGCGAGTGTCGACGTGGCGTCATTAGCACCTAATCCCGCAGCCTAAACCACCCCCAGGGTCACTAACAAGTGGGCCCCGGCCCCTGTAATTTTTGGTTAAGGTTTTAAACTAAACCTTAACTAACCCACTGACGTGGCACCGTTAGATTAGCTAATCAGGGTTAGTAGTGACACTGACATGTGGGCCCCATGTCCTGCTAATTTTAGTTAGTGCTAAAACTAACTCTTTTAACCACTGAGTCACTGACCAGTGGACCCCACTGGTCAGGTTCGACCTGGAGGCGCCCAGTTGACCTGCCGACATCAGTGTGATGTCATCTCGACGCATAATAACCCATTTTCTGGATTTATTATAATTCAGGAAATTCCAGAATATATCCAAAACTTCTAAAATTCATAGGAATTCAACCGTAACTCCAATGGAAATAATTTATATATGAAAAATTATCAGAAAAATCCAATCTATCCATCTGTACCACTTTCATGCATGATTGAACAAGTTAACATCACTGAATAGGATGAATCATGATTAGGGCAATTTATGAAATAGCATTTGGAGTTGGAGTTTAACCTTGTTTGAATTCCATTTCAATTAACTTGGCTTACTGATGCATTAGGTCAATTCAGTACCTTAACATGACATGTCATTCATGTGAATGTGCATTGCATTGATCGTGTTCTTTCTCAGTTGCCGGTGTTTGTCCCCTCTCGATGAGCGGCGTTAAGCGATTATTCGATGACACCGATGAAGAACTATATTATCTTGAAGTGCGGGCAAGGAAAACCCCTTGTTCATTCGATACAATCCCACTCTCTCGCTCCTGCTCTATTTTACTGCATTAGGACAACAACGACTCATGTGTTACTTGCTGCGGTAGCTGAACCCCTTTATCCTCTGCATGACCTGTCATTCCACAGTAATTAGATGAAACCCACTAGCATGAGCAGGAGTTGCTTGACCATGTTGTGCCTACTCATTCATGCTTGTTTGTCATGCCTGCTACTGCTTAGAGTTGAGTCAGGTCCGATTCATCGGGGATGAATCGAAGGTGTGGGAACATGTCCTACTGTGTGTGAGCTAAGTGTGTGAACACGTTTTGGTAAAGGTAGCGGTGAGAGGCCATGTAGGAGTACATGGTGGGTTGTCTCATTGCAGCCGTCCTCAGGAACTGAGTTACGTGTTTGTGATCCATGAAAGCAGTTACTACCACACATTGGGATCCTTAAGCGACTCTCTCGGCTTCTTAACCACCCTTGTCCTCTGTCCGGGAGTTGCAACCAGTTTACGGTGTTTGTAGGATATGTGTTGGAGGCCGTGCGTGGCGCTGACCCTAGGGGTGGGCTATGATGCGGTAGATACACGTGGCCCGTGTGTGCGAATGCCCGTTTGGTATCTCGGGAACCTGCACACATCGTTCGGGGCTGTATGGAAACCTCGGCGAACTCCTGCGGATGGAACCTGAATAGGCGATAAACTGGACTAGGGACTTGAGTGTTTAGGTAGGTCGTGGCCGACTCCCTCGCCCGGCTTCCGCTTGAAGGTTGCGAGGTACATGGCGTGTCTGAGGCGATAAGTGGCGAGGCGTGTGTGAAGAAGTACACCCTGCGGGGTTAATATGATCTATTGAATAGCCGTGTCCACGGAGAAGGACTTCGGGTTACCTATATCGGTTCATAGACAAGTGAAAGTGGATACTCTAAAATGCGCAAGATAGCGTGAGTGCTATGGATGGCGTTCTAGTAGGGAGGCGGGGCGGGTCCATAGTGGTGTATTGATATGGTGAATATGTGGACTCGTGTGCGCCACCTCAAAAGCGTTACTTGCGATCGTAGTTCAGGATAGCCACCGAGTCAAAGCTGGCTTGCTGCGGTCAAACTCCACCACCCCTTTGTTGATAATGATGCATATGTAGATAGTTCGATGTAAGTCTTGCTGAGTGCGTTTGTACTCACGTTTGCTTATTTTATGTTTTGCGAGAGGCGTCGGTCTAGCTAATAGTTCGCAGGTTTCGACATTTAGCTTGTTACCTCAGCTACGATCTTGTGCCCTCGGCGAGATCAGTAGATAGTCGGGCTTCGCAGCCTTTTCCATTTTCTAGTTATGCGTACTCGGACATGTTTAGCTTCGCTTGTGCTTTGACTTGTATGCTCTCGAGTGTTGGGTCATGAGACCCATGTTTGTAATATCTCGCTCCTTGGAGCCTAATGAATAAATATTTGAGTCGTAGAGTTATGTTGTGATGCCATGTTGTATTTACACATATTGAGCATATTGTGTGTATGTTTGAAAGCGCTTGGTATGTGTGGGATCCGACAAACTAGTTGTTTATCCTTGGCAGCCTCTCATATGGGGAATGTAGTCCGTGCTTACGGCGATAGTAGTCCGCTACTGCCCGGTTCACGGAGTCCTGCTAGCCCAGCACTCTTGCTTGGACACTTGACTGGCCTACATGTGTTTCACGCCGTTCCTATATACATTCCTTGAAATGTCACGCGGTGATATTGAGTCCTGCCTAGCTGCTACAGCCCGAGATACGGAGTCTGTTAGCCCGGTGCTACAGCCAATTCATACGTTGATGACCGACATGCTCGATGTGATTCATGTATGCCTGCCCCCATGGGTTAGTGCCGCTTTGGGTTCACGACTAGCCATGTCGGCCCGGGTTCTCTGTCATATGGATGTTAGCGTCACTATCATATACGTGAGCCAAAAGGCGCAAACGGTCCCGGGCCATGGTAAGGCGACACCCGTGGGAATACCGTGCGTGAGGCCGCAAAGTGATATGAGGTGTTACCGGCTAGGTCGATGTGACGTGGAATCGGGGTCCTGACATTCCCCTTCTCCTCCACAGAAAACCGGCGGATCGGCGTAATTGGCGTAAGGTGCAGCAAGGGCGAGGAAGAAGAAGAAGGAGAGAAGCGGGAAGAGATGGACTGCGGGGGCTCTCGCCTATCCGTACTTATAGTCCGGAGGAGGCCAACCGTCGGCCTCCCCGACTCACAGGTAATCATGACCCATTCCAGCATGTAGGGACTTGTCAAGTCGAGTAGTTGCTGGGAAAGCATGGGGAAGCGGAGACGCCCACGTCCAATCAACCGCCACGCGGCGCCCAAGGACGCAGGCTGATGGGGCCCGCGGCGTCCGCGCTTGCCCCTTCGCTTCTCCGCTAAGCCAGGTCCGAGCGTGCCTTGGGCCCGGGGGCTACTGTCGGCGTTTTGGGAACGGGGGTCCCCAGACTTGCCTGCCTGCGGCTTGCGGCGTGGCTCAAGTGGTGGCCTAGTACGGCTCATGTTCATCAGCGCAAGACTCAAGACACTCGCAAGGGGCCAAGCCTCGCGGGGCGGACGACACAAGACTTCCTCAGGAGCGGCCTCGCCAGGCAGGCTCGCGTGGAGGCGGAGAGATCAAGGCAGGGTACCTCGCGAGGTGCTCGTGACGCAAGCCATGACGATCGAGACCAGGCGGGCGCCAGGCGGGCGCCGGCCTACGCAGTGTCCTTGTTTTCTCTTTGGTGCAAAGGGGGCAAGCACAGACATGGAGTACCGAGGGCATCGAGCAAAGGTTGCCATTTGATTCTGTGAGACCAAGACCAGCGAGCGGCAGGATGGAGGTCACCGTGGAGTCCAAGGCGGCGTCATCGCCCGGTGCTTTTGGCAGCCGAAGACCAACTTTAGTCAGGATAACCTGTACTAGATGTTCCCCTTCAAAATGGCCGTTGTTGGCGCCCTTCCCGCTCAATATTTGGGAAGAGGACCAGGGCCTCTATAAATAGAGCCCTAGCCAGGGAGAGAGCCCTAGCCAGAGAGAGAGAGAGAGAGAGGCGATCGAACTCACCCAAGCAGTTCATCGCACCAGCTCAAGAACACCTCTCGCGAGGCTGTTCGTCCTTTGTACTGTTCATCATCAGCCCCTGAGGCAATCCACCACACCACACACAGGAGTAGGGTATTACACCACAATGGTGGCCCGAAGCAGTATAAATCTTGTGTCCCTTGTGCTGTTCATCGTTTTCAGTTTAGATCTCACGAGGCGATCGGACGTAGATCGATTGGGGAGAGATCTTCATGCGCACCCCAGAGTTCGAACCTTAAGGGTCTGCCGGAACCCGACATCCAACAACCAGGACCGTCGCCCCGCTCCTGCCCGCGCCGGGATTCTTCGTCACGCCCGCCCCCGCCGTCCTCACCCCGGAGGAGGTATCCGGGGCGCTGCGGGACCTAACCTAGGCGGTCCAAGAGATCAGCCTGTTCTTGGCCGGGTCCTATGGGCCGCACCCGGCTGCACCACCCATCACCGCCATCGTGCTGCCGTGGCTGCCACCACACAAGGCGGCCTCTGCCGCGCTCGCTGGGCCGCTGCAGTTGCCATCCACCACCACCATCGCCCCGCCCTGGCTGCAGTGGCAGCCGCCGCTCCTGGCGGCCTCCGTCGTGCCCGGCACTCCGCCGCGGCTTGCTGCCGCCGCTGCCCAGGCGTCCTCGGCCTTTCGCCGGGCGCTGCAACTGCCATCCACCGCCACCGCCGCCCCGCCCTGGCTACAGTGGCAGCCGTCGCTCCTGGCGGCCTCCGTCACACCCGGCGCTCCGCTGCAGCAGCCACTGCCGGTCAGCTTCGGCCCCGCATCGACCGTGCCAGCGGGAGTCCCGATCCACCAAATCAAGTTCCCGTCGTTGCTATTACCTCTTCCCCAAGGCGTCCCCATCCAGCAGATCAATTTCCCGCCATCTCCATCACCGCTTCCGGCTTGGATCACTACCCACCACGTGTCGGCGGCGGTGAGGCTGCAGGTTGCTGCGCGCGGCCTCCTAGTGCATCGGCGTGTGTGGGAGATGCGTGGTCTGCAGCTACCGCTCCTCCCAGCTGCGCTTCGCTGCGCAAAGGACCTTGATCTCGTCCGCTGCATTAGGGATCTTGGGCATGCTGTTTTCCCCGCGGGTAGCGACCTCAAAGTCGGCGACATCGTCGGTTGGGGGGCGCTCCCCTCCTCGTCATTATCCATCGCAAGCCCTCCACTCTTCTTTGTGCGGTGCAGACCAACAGCCGTCTGGCGGGGAGAAGGCAGGGTGTCACCGACAGGAGCGCACCGCGTAGCACCACTGCATTCCACCGCCGCCGCCTGATGTGGGCAGCGGTACTACAGATGTGGGCAGCGGTACTACCGCTCCCCCTCGCGGTACTGCCGCGCAGACTGAGGAATGCCAGAGGTGAAGCGGGATCTGGACCCTGGGCGGTACTACCGCGGTGGTAATGGCGGTACTACCGCTTACGAGCGGTACTACCGCCTCTACTGCCGCGGCCAGTGCCGCAAAACCCGACACGAGAGGTGACACCCTCGAGTCGAGGCGGTAGGAGCGCATAACAGCAGCAGTACTATGGCCGAGAGCTCCAGGTGGTACTACTACTGTGGAGCGGTACTGCCGCTTATAGCTCTTGAGCGGTACTACCGCTAGGGTCCGCGGTACTAATGCTGGGACAAGGTTTCATAGAGGAGCAGAGAGGGACCCACCAACAAAAGGGGAAGGCGTAGAGGGTGCAAAGGAGATGTGCACGTGTTGATTCCACCCTAGCCTATCCAATGTAGACCCCCTCTTGATAGTACGGTGACTCCTATGAAACAAGTCCACCAAAACTGAAACGAAAGAGCTACACCGTCTTCGCATAAAACTCCAAGGGGAAGAAATCGTCTCGTGCCAAAGGATGAATCTCTGAAATACTCAATGCACACAATTAGTCCGCAAAGGCGTTGTCATCAATCACCAAAACTACTTAGAGAGAGACATGCCTTAACATCTTCATCATCCCGGCGCTCTCCATGAAGAGGAGGGAGTAGTTCACCCTCGGGGCTGAGGGTATGTACCAGTAGCTATGTGTTTGATCTCTCTCTCTCTCTCTCTCTCTCTCTCTCTCTCTCCCTCTCGTGTTCTTGATATGTCACAATCTTGATGTACCGCGAGCTTTGATATTATAGTTGGATCTTATGATGTTTCTCCCCATCTTTCTTCTTGTAATGGATTGAGTTTTCCCTTTGAAGTTATCTTATCAGATTGAGTCTTTAAGGATTTGAGAACACTTGATGTATGTCTTGCGTGGGACGCCCGTGGTGACAATGGGGTATTCTATTGATTCACTTGATGTATGTTTTGGTGATCAACTTGCAGGATCCGTGACCTTGGGAATCTATGCATAGGGGTTGGCACACGTTTTCGTCTTGACTCTCCGTTAGAAACTTTGGGGCACTCTTTGAAGTTCTTTGTGTTGGTTTGAATAGATGAATCTGAGATTGTCTGATGCATATCGTATAATCAAACCCGCGGATACCTGAGGTGACATTGGAGTATCTAGGTGACATTAGGGTTTTGGTTGATTTGTGTCTTAAGGTGTTATTTTACTATGAACTCTAGGGCTGTGTCACATCCCTAGCTTCTGGTGCTGCCTAGTGTTTGCATCTTGCTTGCATCATGTTTAATTTTCTTGGAAATTTGAAATGGGGATGTTCAAACCCTAGCATCAAAAGGAATTCAAATAGGTTCAACCAAAATATTTTTCATTGATTTCAAAATGCCCTTTAAAAATGTTCATCATTTCTGGATCAAGGTGGAAGCATCTACCAAAAATGGTTCACATTTTTGCAGGACATATTTGTACTTTGAATTAATTCAAACATATTTGAATTGGAGCTATTTAAATGCTATATATATTTTACATGCTCCAAAAATGTTGGAAATTGTTAAGGGTCACTAGAATAATTCAGAAAGCACCCATAATTATTTCCAGGATTTTATGAAATGAATTAGTATTTTACTTATTCAAAACAGAGGAATAAAATAGAAAACTGAAACAAAATAAAGAAAGAGAGAGAGAGAAACCCACAGGCCTCACTCTTTGGCCCAGCCCACTGGCCAGTCAATTGGCGGCCCACCCACAGAGGCACCGCTGTCTTCAACCTCGCCTATTGGCGAGGCGTGTACCCTTGTGCTGCCAGCCTCCACCTCCCGCTTGCCCGACACACGTCGGCCTTGCGGAGGACCACCCGTTCTGTGAGGGATCCGCCCAACCTCTCACTTTCCCCAGCCCGCTCTCGCCTCGCTCCCCGGACCCGAGAACGCCGGGGCGCGCCGAGAATCACCATGGTGAGCCCCAAACCACCCCACCGTGCGGTTCGGAGCATCACCATGGAGTGGAGCTTCCCTCAGCACGCATTCACGCCGGGAGCAGCACACCGTCGCCATCGTCGTCGTTTCCCTCGCCACGCCACCGGACGCCAGTGTCGATTGCCGCTGCAGCTCATCCCGCCACACCGAAGCTCTCCGTGACCGCCTGTGAGCCCTGGTTATTTCCCCTAGCCCGCTGCCGTTTCTTCCTCGCCACGCTAACTACGGAGCCGTGAGCTGCCACCAGCCGGCCGTGTCACCGCCGTGGCTATGGCTCTTGGCTTCATGAATCCCAAGCACACCTGCTGCGCTCGGTGCCTCTCCACGAGCCCGCAACATGCCTCAGCTCACCTTCCCGTGCCCCCTAGTGGTCGCTCGTGTCTCACCCGAGCTCCGGCCGCCGCCGCGAGCTTGTTTCCGCGGGGCTCCGGCCACCTCAGCTCCCGCCGCCCGCCCCATCGGCTGCGCGTGAGCAGCAACTCCCCATGCTCAAAACCATCGCCTGTAGGCGAAAGCCGAGCCAACCCAGTGCGCCCCACCATGTTTTGGTCACCGCCGGCGTAACCCCGGCGATGTTGACGTGGCAGATTAGTTTAGGCTAACGACGCAGTTAGTTACCACCTAGTGAGACTGACAGCAGGGCCTCGCTACCTAATTAAGCTTAGATTAAGCTTCTGCTTAGTACTAACTAATCCCAGTGGACCCACACGCCAGCATTGACCATGTTGACGTGGCCATTGACTGGGCCCACACGTCAGCGACCCTAAGCAACCATCGAGACACCGACCGGTGGGTCCCTTTGGTCAGGTTGACTGGACCGGTCTGTTGACCTTTGAGGTCAGCATGGACTTAATCTTGATCTTGATAATGCCCTTTTCTGGATTTATTCTTATTCAAGAAATTCCAGAAAATAGCTAAAACTTCTAAAATTCATAGAAATTAATCTGTAACTCCAAATGAGATAAGTTATATATGAAAAATGATCAGAAAAATCCAATCTATCCATTTGCACTGGTTTTATGCATGTTTAAACAATTTAACCTTGCTGTATAAGTGAAAACATGATAATGGCATTTTAAATACTTCATATGGAGTTTGCATATGAACCCTTGGTTCATATGGACTTCATTTAAATTGTTGATAGATGCATTAGTATAAATCACAGCATATTGACATCTCATGATCATGCATCATATTGTGCATTGCATTGATTGTGTTCTTTCTGTGTTTGCCGGTGGTTGTTCCCCCTCGGTAGATGTTGTTCCGACGACGTGATCGACGACACCGATGAAGAGATATAATATCTTCAGAAGTGCCAGGCAAGCAAAACCCCCTTGTTCATTCCGATACAATCCCACTCTCTCGCTCCTGCTCTCTTTTACTGCATTAGGACAACACCGTTTCAACTGTTACATGCTGCGGTAGCTGAACCCCTTTCCTCTGCATGACCTGTCATTGCCACAGTAAATAGATGAAACCCACTAGCATGAGTAGGAGTTGTTTGAGCCCTGATGTGCCTACTCATTCATGCTTGTTTTTCATGCCTGCTACTGCTTAGAGTTGAGTCAGGTCTGATTCATCGGGGATGAATCGGAGGTGTGTGAACATGTCCTACTGTGTGTGAGCTAAGTGTGTGAACACGATTTGGTAAAGGTAGCGGTGAGAGGCCATGTAGGAGTACATGGTGGGTTGTCTCATTGAAACCGTCCTCGAGAACTGAGTTACGTGTTTGTGATCCATGAGCAGTTACTACCACACATTGGGTTCCGTAACTCGACCCTCTCGACTTATTAATCAACATGATCTCTGTCCGGGAGTTGCAACTAGTTTACGGTGTTTGTAGGTAGTGTTAGTAGTCTACCAAGTGGCACCGATGCAGGTGGGCTTGGGACAGACTAGGCCTGAGGGGCTGGCGTACCAAGTGGCACCGGATGGTGGGCTTGGGAACCCTGCATACATCGTTTGGGGCCATGGTGACACCCGGCCGGATCTCCTTGCGGATGGAACCCGAATAGGCGATAAACCTGGACAAGAGACTTGTGTGGTTAGTCGGTCGTGGCCGACTCCTCGCCAAAGCTTCCGCTTGAAGGTTGCGAGATACACGACGTGTACATGGTGGTAAGTGGTGAGCGTGTGTGAAGAAGTACACCCTGCAGGGTTAACATCATCTATTGAATAGCCGTGTCCGCGGAAAAGGACTTCGGGTTGCCATGTACAGTTCATAGACAAGTGAAAGTGGATACGCTAAAATACGCAAGATAAGCGTGAGTGTTATGGATGGCATTCTCATAGGGAGACGGAAGCAGATCCATAGTGGTGTATTGATATGGTGAATATGTGGACTCGTAGCGCCACCTCAAAAGAGTTACTTGCGGTCATAGTTTAGGATAGCCATCGAGTTAAAGCTGGCTTGCTGCGGTCAAACTCCACCACCCCCTTTGTTGATACTGATGCATATGTAGCTAGTTCTGATGTAAGTCTTGCTGGGTACATTTTTACTCACGTTTGCCTATTTTATGTTTTGTTGAGAGACGTCAGTCTCGCTAGTAGTTCTGTTTGGACTTCGACGTTTAGCTTGATACCTCAGCTACGATCTTGTGCCCTCGGCAGGATGTAGTAGATAGTCAGGCTTCTCAGCCTTTTTCATTTGCAGATGTCTGTACTCAGACATGTTTATACTTCTGCTTGTTGCTTGTACGCTCTATATGTTGGGTCATGAGACCCATATTTGTAATATCTGGCTCTTCGGAGCCTAATGAATAAATACTTGAGTCGTAGAGTTATGCTGTGATGCCATGTTGTATTTACACATATCGAGCATATTGTGTGTATGATTGAAATGCTTGGTATGTGTGGGATCCGACAACCTAGTTGTTTATCCTTGGTAGCCTCTCTTATGGGGAAATGTAGTCTTGTGCTTCCATGAGCCATAGTAGTCCGCTTCTGCCCGGTTCACGGAGTCCTGCTAGCCCAACACTACTCTGCTCGGAACACTTGGTGGCGGCATGTGATTCACTTCGTTCCTATGTCTGTCCCTTCAGGGAAATGTCACGCGGTGAAATCCGGAGTCCTGCCTAGCCTGCTACAGCCTGGTTCACCAGAGTCCTGTTAGCCCGGTGCTACAGCCCGGATTCGCACGCTGCTGACCGACATGCTCGATATTGATTCATGTATGCCTGTCCCCGTAAGTTAGTGTCACTTTGGGTTCACGACTAGTCATGTCGGCCCGGGTTCTCTGTCATATGGATGCTAGCGACACTATCCTATACGTGAGCCAAAAGGCGTAAACGGTCCCGGGCCATGGTAAGGCGACACCCGTGGGAATACCGTGCGTGAGGCCGCAAAGTGATATGAGGTGTTACAGGCTAGATCGGTGTGACTTAGAATCGGGGTCCTGACAGCTTGGTATCAGAGCTTGACTGCCTGTAGGATTACCAAGCCAAATTGATCGAAGTTGAGTCTAGAAATGCTTTAGTTATATAAGGGAATTGATTGTGGAAGGGAATGTAAGGCTCTTTTTACTCCTTTAACCTATGGCCTTCTGATCTGAGTCATCCTCTTCTCTTCTACGGGGATTAAGAACTAGGCTTCTCATCTTTCTATCAGGATCACGTGTTACTAATCTGTAGACTTGCAAGATTGTTGGATTCAAGCCCCAGTTCAGTTTCTACTACTTTCGTATGTTCATAGCTGGTCTCAGAACCTTGATATTGTGATGTTGAGTGGTTATGCCACCCTTTTGCAGGCTGTCTCAAATGTTTTTGAGCATTTACAGCCGTTATGCTGTCCGAGTCATCCCATGTTTCTAAATAGTCTGATGCATTGCAAATCCTTTCCTTCCGTTCCTGATGTCCACTTGGGCCAGATTAAGCACACGAATCGGTGAGTTGAGGTACTCTATTGCCTCGACATATATGTTGGAGTTAGTATTATGACCCTAGGTGTTTTAGGGAGTCACCTAGTAATCTAGCCATGTTTTGTGTTCCCAGTGTGATGAATCTGGTCGTCATTCCCGAAAGCATTCCGTGATGCTACCTAGTAGTAGGTATTCTACTCCTGGGTTCTTGAACCCGAGATTCACCCTACCTACTTCATGTTGATAGTGTTTGCTAGTTCCTTTAGGATATTAGTAACCTTTGCAATAGTCCTCGAGGTTCGTGGCATATCATTCTTCCAAATACCATGAACCATTCTTGGCAGAAGTTCTTTTGAACCAAAAGGTCACAACAAGAGTGCTCTTGATGAGTTCTCCATTTTACATTGTGAATCTGCCTGTTCTACCTTTCTGCATGGGTTATCTGAAAGAAATGTTGAGCTTTGCTCGACATACTAATCTATGCATCCACAACTCAGAAAAGATATATGTTCCTTTGAGTTGTCCCCGTTTAGTTTGTCTTCTGACCTTCGTCTATCAATTGATAGTCAAGGGTATGTGTGCAATCGTGTTCATCGATGCCTACTATTCTTGTGGTCCGTCAAGCCATTCTATTTCAGAATGAATAGGAGAAACAAACTCCAGAACCTCATCCATATCTAGGATTGGGTCAAAGCAATTGTATTCCGCGGATCAAAATGCCAAACCAGCTTTTGCTCTGTTGTACCTTGGAGTGTTACCATCTTTATGTCAAGAGTGTCATGAGAATTGCACCACCTCTTATGAATTCTTGACGCAGTAATACTTCTTGCCATCATTGTTCATTCCTTGGTTCCCGTGTTATTGTAACCGGAATGCCGACAAGTGTACCGTGATGTGCGAAATCAATACTCCTAGCAACTCCGTTGCTTGGTAGTTAATGGACAATAATTTCATTCCTAGCGTGTTGGTTCTTGAATCATCATTCTAAGATAGATTGTGCTACCTAGTCCTTATCTTCGGTGCACTCTTCTATCAATGAGTTAGGATTGTGTCAATCCCTCGCTCTTTGATCATATCGTCTTGCCCTGAAAAGCAAGATTGTTCTCGAGCTTAGTAACATATCGGTGGTTCGTATTTTCCGAATATCTTCTTGGAAGTATCACTAGGTCATCACCTGACTGTTATGTTGAGCTCGTGATCAAGTTGGTTTCATATAAACCACCCATTCTCAAAGATTCTGTGTTGGATACCCCCGAGCTAGTTGGTTAAGCTAAACAACAACTTGGAGAGTTGGAAGATGAAAGCTTGTCCGACTTAGTTCATCACTAAGGGATATCCTTGAGTGTGTGTGTGTGTGTGTGTGTGTGTGTATGTGTATGTGTTGAAGAAAGATGATATCTTCATCGACTGATCCCCGTGATCAGTTGTTGAATCTATTGTCTTGTCCAAACCTTGATTTGAGTGTGGGCTATCGTCAAATAAAGTTAGAACCAACGATATTCGTAATGTTGTCTTACTCGTGGTTGATCCCTCGAGCATACACCATTACATCTTTTGGTCTGACCAATACTATCACCGTGTTCACATGATGGCGGAAGTCCAGTGATATGGAAATTCTGATGAGTTGATGTTGAGCCCATCAGCAGCACTTTGTCTCCCCCATAACTCATGTTGAACATCAACCTAGTGTTGGAAACTTTTATAAGCATTATCTTCATGTCCCATTCATGAAGAATATGTTGGATGAAAGAAGTGACTTTCTCTGATTCACGTGCATTTGGTGCAAGTTGCCGCCGTGAGTTCGAGAAAGATTGTTTTTGTTTCCCTGGTACCATCTCAAATCAGTCATGCATATGTGCGAAGTATTCTATGGTATGGAGACTTGCAACCTTCATTCTATATGTATCCTTAGCACACCAAGCCACTGATTGATTTGTTCAAGGAGAAGGAGTTCCTTCATAAGAGCTAATCATGACTTATGTTAGGACTTTGATATCCTCGATGATGGTCACCTGAACCCGGTAGTGTTTTATCGTAAGACTTCTACGTGGTCATGCCATGTGTGTAGCAGAACCAGCTCATGTTTTAGAGCATACTACCGTAGTTCATTTCCTGAGACTCTCACAACGTCATCTCGTCGGGTTGTGTTGCACATTTTCTTTTCCAGACATGCTGTCTGAAATATCCTGTCACCAACCAGATCTGAATCTCAGGCAGATATGATGGTTGGAACTTTTCCAAGGTCTATGATGTAGGTCCCGACAAGGTTGATGTTCTGTCCGACACACCTAGTTGGAAGATCTACTATTGTAGTATCTTGATTGAGCAATTTGAACATCTTCTCCATAAGGATTTCGTATGATCTATGCCAAAAGTTGTTCCTTATGGATTCTGTGCTCCTGAAGTCCGACCTTTACTTGATGGCCATGTTGATGCTTTTAAGCATGACCGTGGTAGTTAGAACATCAAGGAGAACATTAGAAGCGCAGTGCTAAATGTCTCTCGGTCGATCATCCAGATTTGCTTCTTTGGCATTGCTAAGGAAAAATCTGAGAAAGTGATGTCCTCCTTAGCACCTGCATCCTCCATCACCGTTCATCATCTCCTCTAGCATGGAACCCGAATAGGCGATAAACCTGGACAAGAGACTTGTGTGGTTAGTCAGGTCGTGGCCGACTCCCTCGCCAGGCTTCCGCTTGAAGGTTGCCGAGATACACGACATGTACATGGTGGTAAGTGGCGAGAGCGTGTGTGAAGAAGTACACCCCTGCAGGGTTAACATCATCTATTCGAACAGCCGTGTCCGTGGAAAAGGACTTCTGGGTTGCATGTACAGTTCATAGACAAGTTAAAGTGGATACTCTAAAATACGCAAGATAAGCATGAGTGCTATGGATGGCATTCTCGTAGGGAGACGGGAGCGGATCCATAGTGGTGTATTGATATGGTGAATATGTGGACTCGTGTGCGCCACCTCAAAAGAGTTACTTGCGGTCATAGTTTAGGATAGCCACCGAGTCAAAGCTGGCTTCTTTGCGGTCAAACTCCACCACCCCTTTGTTGATCTTGATGCATATGTAGCTAGTTTCGATGTAAGTCTTGCTAGGTACATTTGTACTCACGTTGCCTATTTTATGTTTTGTAGAGGCGTCGGTCTCGCTAGTAGTTCCGTTTGGACTTGACGTTTAGCTTGATACCTCGGCCACGATCTTGTGCCCTCGGCGAGATCTAGTAGATAGTCGAGGCTTCTCGGCCTTTTTCATTTGTAGATGTCGTACTCAGACATGTTTATGCTTCCGCTTGTTGCTTGTATGCTCTGTATGTTGGGTCATGAGACCCATGTTTGTAATATCGGCTCTTGGAGCCTAATGAATAAATACTTGAGTCGAGAGTTATGCTGTGATGCCATGTTGTATTTACACATATCGAGCATATTGTGTGTATGATTGAAATGCTTGGTATGTGTGGGATCCGACAACCTAGTTGTTTATCCTTGGTAGCCTCTCTTATGGGGAAATGTAGTCTTGTGCTTCCATGAGCCATAGTAGTCCCTTCTGCCCGGTTCATCGGAGTCCTGCTAGCCCAGCACTACTGCTCCGAACACTTGGTGGCGGCATGTGATTCACGCCGTTCCTATATACATCCTTCAGGAAATGCCACGCGGTGAAATCTGGAGTCTGCCTAGCCTGCTACAGCCAGTTCACGGAGTCTGTTAGCCCGTGCTACAGCCCGGATTCGCACGCTGCTGACCGACATGCTCGATATTGATTCATGTATGCCTGTCCCCGTAAGTTAGTGTCACTTTTGGTTCATGACTAGTCATGTCGGCCCGGGTTCTCTGTCATATGGATGCTAGCGACACTATCATATACGTGAGCCAAAAGGCGTAAACGATCCCGGGCCATGGTAAGGCGACACCCGTGGGAATACCGTGCGTGAGGCCGCAAAGTGATATGAGGTGTTACAGGCTAGATCGGCGTGACTTAGAATCGGGGTCCTGACAGGCTGTTTGTGAAACTTATAGGAATAGCCCAATGGATTGATCGGAATTGAGGTGGTTTCGTACCCTACAATAATCTCTTTGTTTGTTCTCCACTATTAGTGACTTTGGAGTGACTCTTTGTTGCATGTTGAGGGATTGTTATATGATCTAATTATGTTATCATTGTTGAGAGAACTTGCACTAGTAAAAGTATGAACCCTAGGCCTTGTTTCTAAGCATTGCTATACCGTTTTTGCTCACTTTTGTTACTAGTTACCTTGCTGTTTTATAATTTTAGATTACAAAAACCTATATCTACCATCCATATTGCACTTGTATCATCATCTCTTCGCCGAACTAGTGCACCTATACAGTTTACCATTGTATTGGGTGTGTTGGGGACACAAGAGACTCTTAGTTATTTGGTTGCAGGGTTGCTTGAGAGAGACCATCTTCATCCTATGCCTCCCACAGATTGATAAACCTTAGGTCATCCACTTGAGGGAAATTTGCTACTATCCTACAAACATCTGCACTTGGAGGCCCAACAATGTCTACAAGAAGAATGTTGTGTAGTAGACATCAAGCTCTTTTCTGGCGCCGTTGCCGGGGAGGCTAGGTAAGCGGCACTAACACCCCGTCAACTAAGCTCTTTTATCGCGCCATTGCCAGGGAGGTTAGTGCTATGTTTAATGAAGATGATATTTTTAGTCTCCCAAGTTTAGATATGCAAATTTATTATGATGATATCATGCCTCCTATTTATGATGATTATATTGATGAAAGTGGGTTTGGAAGAGTGTCAACCTTAGGAAGTAATGATCCCACTATTTTGGAGGGTGTTGAATCTTATTGTGACAATTATGAAAGTGGATTTGGAGAGGTCATGTCTTTATTTAGTAATGATTCCACTATCTAGGAAGAGGTTTCAATTGATTATGATGAGAATTAAGTTGCTACTTATGATGACACTTATGTTATAAAAGTAGTGATGATTATATTTATAAAACTTGTCATGATTATGATTACCCTTTTTCTGAACATTACTCTTTTAATGTGGAAACAATTTATAGTATTCGAGTTCCTTATGATAATCCCACTACTCCGAATGAGAAGAATTTTGCTTATGTGGAGAGTAGTAATTTTCTATGCTTATAGATCATGAAAAGAATGCTTTATGTGATGGTATATTGTTGAATTCATTCATGATGCTACTGTGTCGGATTCGGGGTTCCGCAGAACCTTGAGAGGTTCAAACTCTGGGGTGCGTGCGAAGAACTCTCTCTCTCCCTAGTCTGCCCACTCAACGATTCCACGACCTAGCTCTGTCGGATGTTGGGTTCCCCTACCGATCTTCGTCTGATCGTCTCGTGAGATCTAAGCTGGAAACGATGAACAACACAAGGGACACGAGATTTATACTGGTTCTGGCCACCGTTGTGGTGTAATACCCTACTCCAGTGTGTGGTGTGGTGGATGCCTCAGGGGCTGATGATGAACAGTACAGGGGAAGAACAGCCTCGCGAGAGGTGTTCTTGAGCTGGTGCGATGAACTGCTTGGGTGAGTTTGATCGCCTCTCTTTCTCTCTCTGGCTAGGGTTCTATCAGATGCACGTCCCTTCCAGATGCCTCTACCCTGTGGTGGCTAGCTCTATTTATAGAGGCCCTGGGCCTCTCCCCAAATATTGAGCGGGAAGGGCGCCAACAATGACCATTTCAAATGGGAACATCTAGTACAAGTTATCCTGACTAAAGTTGGTCTTCGACTGCCAAAAGCACTGGTGATGATGCCGTCTTGGGCTCCACGGTGACCTCCATCCTGCCGCTCCGCTGGTCTTGGTCACGTTGCACCGAAATGGCAACCTTTGCCTGATGCCTCGGTACTCCACGTCTGTGCTTGCCCCCTTTGCACCAAAGAGGAAACAAGGAGACTGCACAGGCTGGCGCCTGCCTGGCCTCGATCGTCATGGCTTGTGTCACGAGAACCTTGCGAGGTACCCTGCCTTGATCTCTCCCCCTCCTCGCGAGCCTGCCTGGCGAGGCCGTCCTTGAGGAAGCCTTGCACCGTCCGCCCCGCGAGGCTCGGCCCCTCGCGAGGGTCTTGAGTCTTGTGCTGATGAAGACAGGCCGTACTGGGCCACCACTTGAGCCAGCCGTAGGCCGCAGGCAGGCAAGTCTGGGGACCCCCGTTCCCAGGACGCCGACAGTAGCCCCCGGGCCCAAGGCGCGCTCGGACTTGGCTTAGCGGAGAAGCGAAGGGGCAAGTGCGGAGCGCCGCGGGCCCCATCAGCCTGCGGCCTTGGGCGCCGCGTGGCGGTTGATTGGACGTGGGCGTCTCCGCTTACCCACACTGCCTCGACAACTACTCGACTGACAAAAGGCTGGCTCTAGATTAGCCTTACCTCATTACCCTCGTTCTCCTTGCTCCAGATCCCCTTTCTTGCTCTTCGCCTTCCTGCCTCCAAAATCTCCAGATCTGCCGCATTCCTTCTCCTCCAGCGAACTATGGCCCCCCCGCAAGACTCCGGCTGGTGCTGCATCGGCCTGGTACTCACCGGCCCTGGTCTCTCCCAACGTGACGGAGAAGAACCTCGCCCTCACGCGCCGGATGGCAGCGTCGCAGGTTAACGAGATGGGGGGAGACTGCGCTCCGTCTTGGCTCCGCCCAGCCGGAGGAAAAGGGGAGCACTTTCTATCCCTTCTTCATGAACGCCGTCCTCGCTGGTCTGGTTCCTCCTTTTTCTGAGTTCTTCCTTGCCGTCCTTCGCTAGTACCGGTTGCATGCTTTGCATATCCACCCCAACTCCATCCTCCTCTTGTCGATCTTCGCCTACTACTGTGAGGCGCACGTCGGGGTGGCGCCCTCCGTGACCTTGTTGCGCCACTTCTTCTCCCTCCGGGTCTCCGGCGGCAATATCTCGGCGTGCGCGAGTTTTGTCACGTACTCCAAGTCCAACGCCATCTCGAAGCCTGGGAAGAGGGCCGAGGGCTTCCGGAGCAAGTGGGTCATGGTTACCTGAGATCTTGGTGGTTGACGGTTGGCCTCCTCCGGACTATAAGTATGGACGGGCGAGAGCCTTCGCAGTCCATCTCTTCCTGCTACTCCCTTTCTTCTTCTTCCTCTCCCTTGCTCCACCTTACGCCCATGGCGCTGATCCGCCGGTTTTCCGCAGAAGAGAAGGGAAAGGCCCCCCGAGAGGGTCCTGACCCACTTCCGCCGAAGAAACGACCTATCCCCAACCGCCGCGACGTGGTCGCTTGGCAGGGGTCATCGCGACCCTGGTACGAGCGGCCGCCGCCTGGGTTTCCGCTGCCCTTGTTCGCCCAACTCGAGGACCCTGGAGAAGAAGCCACCGAACGACATCACCGGCGGCGCAGGCGTCGCCGGCGAGTCACGGCAGTTCACGTTGTCACCCCTGGCGTCCACGCCGAGGGCTCATCCCGCGAATTCGTGCTTCATGCCGCCATGCCTCCGCAATCTTGGATTCGTCTTCCTCCCTCCTTCGCCTTCGAGATGCCGCCGAGTGGGTCTCTGGAGCTCTGGCTGCAGCACGCTGGCTGCAGCACCATTGCAACCGAAGCGGAGGTCGCGGTCGTCGCTCCGGGCAAGGTCTTCATGACCCGGGGCTGGGGCGAAATCGCCCGGGTCTGCCGGACAAGTGGTGCCCTCGTAATTCATCTTGAATACAACGGCGCCTCCTTGATGTTCTTCAAGGTCTTCGACGCAGAAGGCCGCCGGCTGGAGTGCTGCCCCGAGAAAGGCGGCCGGGGCACCGGCGTGGCGCGGGCCAGGCCGGCCAATCACCTCCCCAGGAGCTCCTCAGGCAGCAGCAGAGGAGCCAGAGGGTCCAGCGACTCCGCCGAGCTTCATGCGACTCCGGAGACGAGCGACGACAGCTACGAGCCCCTGAGCTTGCGTCGCGCTCAGAGCAGGGCAGTCGCGTCAGGCCGTCGGCGGCACTGATCTGGATGGGGTTGGCGCCGGCGCCTAGTGGCCCACTGTTGATGATGGCGTGTCCCCCGGAGGCGCGCGTAGTTAGCGCTCCTTAGGATAGCACCTTTTGTTCCCTGCGAGGAATCGAAATGACACCCCATGGGGGCATGTAAGGCGCCTGCCATGTCTTTTGTGAATTGTACATCCTTTGTCATGAATCGATGCGAGATGCGTGTTCTGCCCCGGCTCAGCTCCCCCTTTCTGTCCTCACGAGGGCTTAGTGCTCTATGCTGACAGGTCCCGGTCCCCAGGCAGGCTTCAGCCGTCGCCAGTATGCCAGGTCGCGATGCCGTGGTCAAGGCCAGGAGGTGAGCGGCCCAAGGTCCAGTAAGAGCCCCTGAGTCGCAATGCTCAGGAGGTCCCCTTTAGCTTCCAGCAGCCTTATTGGGCGAGAAAGGCGTAACGCGTTACTGACGAGAACTACAATAGGCGAGGGTTTGGCGTTGAGTTGATTTAGCTTTTGCGTGACTTATCTCATAGGTTTGGAGTAGTCCTTCGGCGAGGTGCCGGGCCTGCGTGCTGGCAGCTGGGCTGTTCCTGGCTCAGGCCTTCGTGAGCTTCTCCCCTCTTCCCCGCACTTTCCTTCATGCTCTACGTCCTCAGGTCCCGGCTCTCGAGCGAGCTCAGCCGCCGCTGGTATGACAGGTCGCGATGCCGTGGGTTAAGGCCAGGGGGTGAGGGCTGGAGAGCCAGTAAGAGCCCATGAGTCATGATGCTCTGGCGTCCCCCTTTTAACGCGCGAGCGGATCGTGCGGGAGAGAGGGAGAGAGAGCTCGCGACACCCCCCGCGCTACTCCTGAAGCGGTTCCTGCACACCAATCATGAGAGAAAACAAGGTCTGCCGTTACGGTTGCCAGCCAGCCATTGGTTGCTCCGAGGGAGTGATTGGGGCACTGAGGGCCTGGCGAGGTGGCGCTATGCGGGGCTGCCGCGACCAGAGCTCTGCCGCTCAGATTTGTCGGTGTTGCAGTGACGGACCCATGCGCAAGCGCCGTGCCAGAGTGAGCGGCTCCAAAGGTAGGTGTCAATCGAGTGAGCGATTATCTCAAGCAGGTTAATCATGAAGGAGCAAATCAACTTAGGTAGATGCAAGGAAAGCAAACGCTACCGGGTCAGGCCTGAGCGGCTTGGGGATGATGCAGCCCGAGGGGCGCCCCCAACAAGACAAGCAGAATATATAAGCAAAACGGATACACGCCGCAGGGATGGACCCACGCGACCTGGGAATGATGCAGCCCTAAGGGCGATCCCAGCTGAAACGAAAACTGAAAAGAAGTCACCTGATGCATGCCCCACTGAACGAGGGATAATCATCAGCACGTGACTGCCAAGCGTTCATAACGTCTTGGTTCTCTGGGATGGGTGCTTCACCTAGTGGTCCTTCTAGGACATATGCTTTCTTGGCAGCTATGAGGATGATCCTCGTGGTTCGGACCCATCCGTATAGTTGCTGCCATCATCTTTCAGCTTGGTTTTCTAGGAACGCGTTGAAGTTCATGTTGACATGAGCGTTGGCCATTTGATCTACAAGACATTTTTGCAAAGATTTTAGACTAAGTTCATGATAATTAAGTTCATCTAATCAAATTAATTAATGAACTCCCACTCAGATTAAACATCCCTCTAGTCATCTAAGTGTTACATGATCCGAGTCGACTAGGCCGTGTCTGATCATCACGTGAGATAGACTAGTCATCATCGGTGAACATCTCCATGTTGATCGATCTTCCATCGACTCATGTTCGACCTTTCGGTCTCTCGTGTTCGAGGCCGTGTACGTACATGCTAGGCTCGTCAAGTTAACCTAAGTGTTTTGCATGTGTAAATCTGTCTTACACCGTTGTATGTGAACGTTAGAATCTATCACACCCGATCATCACGTGGTGCTTTAAAAACGAACTATCATAGCGGTGCACAGTTAGGGGAACACTTTCTTGAAATTATAATGATGGATCATCTTATTTACTACCGTCGTTCTAAGTAAACAAGATGCAAAACATGATAAACATCACATGCAATCAAATAGTAGTGACATGATATGGCCAATATCATATAGCTCCTTTGATCTCCATCTTCGGGCTCCATGATCATCTTTGTCACCGCATGACACCATGATCTCCATCATCGTGTTCCATGAAGTTGCTCGCCAACTATTACTTCTACTACTATAGCTAACGGTTTAGCAATAAAGTAAAGTAATTACATGGCGTTAAATCATTGACACGCAGGTCATACAATAATTAAGACAACTCCTATGGCTCCTGCCGGTTGTCATACTCATCGACATGCAAGTCGTGATTCCTATTACAAGAACATGATCTCATACATCACAATATATCATTCATCATTCATCACAACTTTTGGCCATATCACATCACAAAGCAATTGCTGCAAAAACAAGTTAGACGTCCTGTAATTGTTGTTGCATCTTTTACGTGGCTGCAATAGGGTTCTAGCAAGAACGTTTTCTTACCTACGAAAAAGCCACAACGTGATTTGTCAACTTCTATTTACCCTTCATAAGGACCCTTTTCATTGAATCCGCTCCAACTAAAGTGGGGGAGACAGACACCTGCTAGCCACCTTATGCAACTAGTGCATGTCAGTCGGTGGAACCTGTCTCACGTAAGCGTACATGTAAGGTCGGTCCGGGCCGCTTCATCCCACAATACCGCTGAAGAAAAATAAGACTAGTAGTGGCAAGAAAGTTGACAACATCTATGTCCACAACAGATTTGTGTTCTACTCGTGCAAAGAGAACTACGCATAGACCTAGCTCTGATACCACTGTTGGGGAACGTTGGAGAAAATAAAAAATTTCCTACGGTTTCACCAAGATCAATCTATGAGTTCATCTAGCAACGAGAGAGAGGAGTGCATCTACATACCCTTGTAGATCGAGCGGAAGCGTTCAAGGGAACGGGGTTGAGGGAGTCATACTCGTCGTGATCCAAATCACCGGAGATCCTAGCGCCGAACGGATGGCACCTCCCGCTCAACACACGACGGTCAGCGTGGACGCCTCCTCCTTCTTGATCCAGCAAGGGGAAGGAGAGGTTGATGAAGATCCAGCAGCACGACGGCGTGGTGGTGGATGCAGCAGGGATCCCGGCAGGGCTTCGCCAAGCGCCCAGGGAGGGAGAGGTGTAGCAAGGGGGAAGGGAGGCGCCAAGTGCAAGGGTGCGGCTGCCCTCCCTCCCCCTCTATATATAGGGTCCCCAGGGGGGCGCCGGCCCTAGGAGATGGGATCTCCTAGGGGGGCGGCGGCCAAGGGGGTGCCTTGCCCCCCAAGGCAAGTGGAGGCGCCCCCTCCCCTAGGGTTCCCAACCCTAGGCGCAGGGGCCCAGGGGGGCGCACCAGCCCACCAGGGGCTGGTTCCTCCCACTTCAGCCCATGGGGCCCTCCGGATAGGTGGCCCCACCGGTGGACCCGGGACCTTCCGTGGTCCCAGACAATACCGTGACCCCAAACTTTCCCGACGGTCAAACTCGACTTCCCATATATAATTCTTTACCTCCGACCATTATGGAACTCCTCGTGACGTCCGGGATCTCATCCGGACTCAACAACTTTTGGTTTGCTGCATACTAATATCTCTACAACCCTAGCGCCACCGAACCTTATGTGTAGACCCCACGGGTTCGGGAGACACGAGACATGACCGAGACGGCTCTCCGGTCAATAACCAACAGCGGATCTGGATACCCATGTTGGCTCCTACATGCTCCTCGATGATCTCATCGGATGAACCACGATGTCGAGGATTCAAGCAACCCCAGATACAATTCCCTTTGTCAATCGGTATGTTACTTGCCCGAGATTCGATCGTCGGTATCCCAATACCTCGCTCAATCTCGCTACGGCAAGTCACTTTACTGCATCATAATGCATGATCCCGTGACCATACACTTGGTCACTTTGAGCTCATTATGATGATGCATTACCGAGTGGGCCCAGAGATACCTCTCCGTCATACGGAGTGACAAATCCCAGTCTCGATCCGTGTCAACCCAATAGATACTTTCGGAGATACCCGTAGTATACCTTTATAGTCACCCAATTACGCCAGACGCTTGGTACACCCAAAGCACTCCTACGGTATCCGGAGTTACACGATCTCATGGTCTAAGGAAAAATACTTGACATTGGAAAAGCTCTAGCAAACGAACTACACGATCTTGTGCTATGCTTAGGATTGTCTTGTCCATCACATCATTCTCCTAATGATGTGATCCCGTTATCAATGACATCCAATGTCCATAGTCGAAACCATGACTATCTATTGATCAACGGGCTAGTCAACTAGAGGCTCACTAGGGACATATTGTGGTCTATGTATTCACACATGTATTACGATTTCCGGATAACACAATTATAGCATGAATAAAAGACAATTATCATGAACAAGGAAATATAATAATAATCCTTTTATTATTGCCTCTAGGGCATATTTCCAACAGTCTCCCACTTGCACTAGAGTCAATAATCTAGTTACATTGTGATGAATCGAACACCCATAGAGTTCTGGTGTTGATCATGTTTTGCTCGCGGAAGAGGTTTAGTCAACGGATCTGCGACATTCAGATCCGTATGTACTTTGCAAATATCTATGTCTCCATCTTGAACATTTTCACGGATGGAGTTGAAACGACGCTTGATGTGCCTGGTCTTCTTGTGAAACCTGGGCTCCTTGGCAAGGGCAATAGCTCCAGTGTTGTCACAGAAGAGAGTGATCGGCCCCGACGCATTGGGTATGACTCCTAGGTCGGTGATGAACTCCTTCATCCATATTGCTTCATGCGCTGCCTCCGAGGCTGCCATGTACTCTGCTTCACATGTAGATCCCGCCACGACGCCTCGCTTGCAATCGCACCAGCCATCGCTCCACGATTCAACATATACACGTATCCGGTTTGTGACTTAGAGTCATCCAGATCTGTGTTGAAGCTAGCATCGACGTAACCCTTTACGACGAGCTCTTCGTCACCTCCATAAACGAGAAACATGTCCTTTGTCCTTTCATGTACTTCAGGATATTCTTGACCGCTGTCCAGTGTTCCTTGCCGGGATTACTTTGGTACCTTCCTACCAAACTTACGGCAAGGTTTACATCAGGTCTGGTACACAGCATGGCATACATAATAGATCCTATGGCTGAGGCATAGGGGATGACACTCATCTCTTCTTTATCTTCGCCGTGGTCGGGCATTGAGCCGAGCTCAATCTCACACCTTGCAATACAGCAAGAACCCTTTCTTGACTGATCCATATTGAACTTCTTCAATATCTTATCAAGGTATGTGCTTTGTGAAAGACCTATGAGGCGTCTCGATCTATCCCTATAGATCTTGATGCCTAATATGTAAGCAGCTTCTCCAAGGTCCTTCATTGAAAAACACTTATTCAAGTAGGCCTTAATGTTGTCCAAGAGTTCTATATCATTTCCCATCAAAAGTATGTCATCTACATATAATATGAGAAATGCTACAGAGCTCCCACTCACTTTCTTGTAAACGCAGGCTTCTCCATAAGTCTCAAGATAAACCCAAACGCTTTGATCATCTCATCAAAGCGAATGTTCCAACTCCGAGATGCTTGCACCAGTCCATAAATGGATCGCTGGAGCTTGCATACCTTGTTAGCATTCTTAGGGTCGACAAAACCTTCCGCTGCATCATATACAGTTCTTCCTTAAGATAGCCGTTAAGGAATGCCGCTTTGACGTCCATCTGCCATATCTCATAATCATAGTATGCGGCAATTGCTAACATGATTCGGACGGACTTCAGCTTCGCCACGGAGAGAAAGTCTCATCGTAGTCAACCCCTTGAACTTGCCGATAACCCTTAGCGACAAGTCGAGCTTTATAGATGGTAACATTACCATCCGCGTCCGCCTTCTTCTTAAAGATCCATTTGTTTTCTATCGTCACGATCATCGGGCAAGTCTGTCAAAGTCCATACTTTGTTTTCATACATGGATTCTATCTCGGATTGCATGGCTTCAAGCCATTTGTTGGAATCTGGGCCCGCCATCGCTTCTTCATAGTTCAAGGTTCACCGTTGTCAACAACATGATTTCCGTGACAGGGTTGCCATACCACTGGTGTGGAACGTGTCCTTGTAGACCTACGAAGTTCAAGAGCAACTTGATCCAAGTACCTTGATCATCATCATTAATTTCTCTTCGGTCGGTGTAGACACCACAGAACATTTTCCCGAGCTGCACTACTTTCCGTTCAAGAGGTAGTACTTCATCGAAGTTCTACTTTCCTCCCACTTACTCCTTTCGAGAGAAACTCTTTTTCCGTAAAGGATCCGTTTTGGCAACAAAGATCTTGCCTTCGGATCTAAGGTAGAAGGTATACCCAATGGTTTCCTTAGGGTATCCTATGAAGACGATTTTTCCGACTTGGGTTCGAGCTTTTCAGTTGAAGTTTCTTGACATAAGCATCGCATCCCCAAACTTTTAGAAACGATAGCTTAGGTTTCTTCCCAAACCATAATTCATACGGTGTCATCTCAACGGATTTAGACGGAGCCCTATTTAAAGTGAATGTAGCTGTCTCTAGAGCGTATCCCCAAAATGATAGCGGTAAATCGGTAAGAGACATCATAGATCGCACCATATCCAATAGAGTGCGACACGACGCTCGACACACCGTTACGCTGAGGTGTTCCAGCGGCGTGAGTTGTGAAACGATTCCACATTTCCTTAAGTGCGTACTCAAATTCGTGACTTAAATATTCTCCTCCACGATCTGATCGAGGAACTTTATCTTCGGTCACGTTGATTCTCTACCTCATTCTGAAATTCCTTGAACTTTTCAAAGGTCTCAGACTTGTGTTTCATCAAGTAGACATACCCATATCTACTCAAGTCGTCGTGAGAGTGAGAACATAACGATATCCTCCACGAGCCTCAACGCCATTGGACCGCACACATCAGTATGTATGATTTCCAATAAGTTGGTTGCTCGCCCATTGTTCCGAGAACGGAGTCTTGGTCATTTTGCCCATGAGGCATGGTTCGCATGTGTCAAATGATTCATAATCGAGAGACTCTAAAAGTCCATCAGATGGAGCTTCTTCATGCGCTTGACACCAATGTGACCAAGGCGGCAAGTGCCACAAGTATGTGGGACTATCGTTATCAACTTTACATCTTTTGGTATTCACACTATGAATATGTGTAACATCACGCTCGAGATTCATTAAGAATAAACCATTGACCATCGGGCATGACCATAAAACATATCTCTCATATAAATAGAACAACCATTATTCTCGGATTTAAATGAGTAGCCATCTCGATTAAACGAGATCCCGATACAATGTTCATGCTCAAACTTGGCACTAAATAACAATTATTGAGGTTTAAAACTAATCCCGAGGTAAATGTAGAGGTAGCGTGTCGACGGCGCATCACATCGACCTTGGAACCATTCCCGACGCCAAGATCGTCACCTCGCCCTTCGCCAGCCTCCGCTTATTCCGCAGCTCCCGCTTTGAGTTACAAATATGAGCAACGGCACCGTATCAAATACCCAGGAGCTACTACGAGCATCGGTAAGGTACACATCAATTACATGTATATCACATATACCTTTAGTGTTGCCGGCCTTCTTGTCCGCTAAGTATTTGGGGCAGTTCCGCTCCAAGGACCCTTCCTTTGCAATAAAAGCACTCGGCCTCGTGCTTGGGTCCATTCTTTGACTTCTTCCCGCAATCGGCTTATCGGGCGCGGCAACATCCTTGCCGCCCTTCTTGAAGTTCTTCTTACCCTTGCCTTTCTTGAACTTGGTGGTTTTATTGACCATCAACACTTGATGTTCCTTTTGATTTCTACTCGCCGACTTCAGCATTGAAAATACTTCAGAATAGTTTTCACCATCCCCGCATATTGTAGTTCATCACAAAGCTCTTGTAGCTCGGTGGGAGCGATCAAGGATTCTGTCAATGACCGCCTCGTCCGGAGGTTAATATCCAGCTGGGACAAAGCGGTTGTGCAACCTGCATATTTTGAGTATGTGCTCACCGATGTAACTATTTTCCTCCATCTTACAACTATAGAACTTGTCGGAGACTTCATATCTCTCGACCCGGCATGAGCTTGGAAAACCATTTTCAGCTCCTCTAACATCTCATATGCTCCGTGTTGCTCAAAACGCTTTTGGAGCCCCGGTTCTAAGCTGTAAAGCATGCCGCACCGAACGAGGGAGTAATCATCAAGACGTGATCGCCAAGCGCTCATAACGCCTTGGTTCTCTCGATGGGTGCTTCACCTAGCGGTCCTTCTAGGACATATGCTTTCTTGGCAGCTATGAGGATGATCTCGTGTTCGGACCCAGTCCAGATAGTTGCTGCCATCATCTTTCAGCTTGGTTTTCTAGGAACGCGCTGAAGTTCATGTTGACATGAGCGCTGGCCATTTGATCTACAAGACATTTTTGCAAAGATTTTAGACTAAGTTCATGATAATTAAGTTCATCTAATCAAATTATTTAATGAACTCCCACCAGATTAGACATCCTCTAGTCATCTAAGTGTTACATGATCCGAGTCGACTAGGCCCGGTCCGATCATCACGTGAGACGGACTAGTCATCATCGGTGAACATCTCCATGTTGATCGATCTTCCATACGACTCATGTTCGACCTTTCGGTCTCTCGTGTTCCGAGGCCATGTCTGTACATGCTAGGCTCGCCAAGTTAACCTAAGTGTTTTGCATGTGTAAATCTGTCTTACACCCGCTGTATGTGAACGTTAGAATCTATCACACCGATCATCACGTGGTGCTTCAAACAACGAACTCGTCGCAACGGCGCACGCTTAGGGGGAACACTTTCTTGAAATTATTATGAGGATCATCTTATTTACTACAATCGTTCTAAGTAAACAAGATGCAAAACATGATAAACATCACATGCAATCAAATAGTAGTGACATGATATGGCCAATATCATATAGCTCCTTTGATCTCCATCTTCGGGCTCCATGATCATCTTTGTCACCGCATGACACCATGATCTCCATCATCATGATCTCCATCATCGTGTTCCATGAAGTTGTTTCGCCAACTATTACTTCTACTACTATAGCTAACGGTTTAGCAATAAAGTAAAGTAATTACATGGCGTTAAATCATTGACACGCAGGTCATACAATAATTAAGACAACTCCTATGGCTCCTGCCGTTGTCATACTCATCGACATGCAAGTCGTGATTCCTATTACAAGAACATGATCTCATACATCACAATATATCATTCATCATTCATCACAACTTTTGGCCATATCACATCACAAAGCAATTGCTGCAAAAACAAGTTAGACATCCTCTAATTGTTGTTGCATCTTTACGTGGCTGCAATAGGGTTCTAGCAAGAACGTTTTCTTACCTACTAAAAAGCCACAACGTGATTTGTCAACTTCTATTTACCCTTCATAAGGACCCTTTTCATCGAATCCGCCCAACTAAAGTGGGAGAGACAGACACCGCTAGCCACCTTATGCAACTAGTGCATGTCACCGGTGGAACCTGTCTCACGAAGCGTACATGTAAGGTCGGTCCGGCCGCTTCATCCCACAATACCGCTGAAGCAAAATAAGACTAGTAGTGGCAAGAAAGTTGACAACATCTACGCCCACAACAGATTTGTGTTCTACTCTGCAAAGAGAACTACGATAGACCTAGCTCATGATGCCACTGTTGGGGAACGTTGCAGAAAATAAAAATTTCCTACGGTTTCACCAAGATCAATCTATGAGTTCATCTAGCAACGAGAGAGGAGTGCATCTACATACCCTTGTAGATCGAGCGGAAGCGCTCAAGGAACGGGGTTGAGGGAGTCATACTGCCGTGATCCAAATCACCGGAGATCCTAGCGCCGAACGGACGGCACCTCCGCGCTCAACACACGTACGGTCAGGGAGACGTCTCCTCCTTCTTGATCCAGCAAGGGGGAAGGAGAGGTTGATGAAGATCCAGCAGCACGACGGCGTGGTGGTGGATGCAGCAGGGATCCCGGCAGGGCTTCGCCAAGCGTCTCGTGGGAGGGAGAGGTGTAGCAAGGGGAAAGGAGGCGCCAAGTGCAAGGGTGCGGCTGCCCTCCCTCCCCCCTCTATATATAGGGTCCCGGGGGCGCCGGCCCTAGGAGATGGGATCTCCTAGGGGGGCGGCCAAGGGGGTGCCTTGCCCCCCAAGGCAAGTGGAGGCGCCCCCTCCCCTAGGGTTCCCAACCCTAGGCGCAGGGGGCCAAGGGGCGCACCAGCCCACCAGGGGCTGGTTCCCCTCCCACTTCAGCCCACGGGGCCCTCCGGATAGGTGGCCCCACCTGATGGACCCCGGACCCTTCCGTGGTCCCAGACAATACCGTGACCCCAAACTTTCCCGACGGTCAAACTCGACTTCCCATATATAATTCTTTACCTCCGACCATTCCGAACTCCTCGTGACGTCCCGGATCTCATCCGGACTCAACAACTTTCGGTTTGCTGCATACTAATATCTCTACAACCCTAGCGCCACCGAACCTTATGTGTAGACCCTACGGTTCGGGAGACACGAGACATGACCGAGACGGCTCTCCGTCAATAACCAACAGCGGATCTCGATACCCATGTTGGCTCCTACATGCTCCTCGATGATCTCATCGGATGAACCACGATGTCGAGGATTCAAGCAACCCCAGATACAATTCCCTTTGTCAATCGGTATGTTACTTGCCCGAGATTCGATCGTCGGTATCCCAATACCTCGCTCAATCTCGTTACCGCAAGTCACTTTACTGCATCAGAATGCATGATCCCGTGACCGCACACTTGGTCACTTTGAGCTCATTATGATGATGCATTACCGAAAGGGCCCAGAGATACCTCTCCGCCATACGGAGGACAAATCCCAGCCTCGATCCGTGTCAACCCAATGATACTTTCGAGATACCCGTAGTATACCTTTATAGTCACCCAGTTACGTTGTGACGCTTGGTACACCCAAAGCACTCCTACGGTATCCGGAGTTACACGATCTCATGGTCTAAGGAAAAATACTTGACATTGGAAAAGCTCTAGCAAACGAACTACACGATCTTGTGCTATGCTTAGGATTGTCTTGTCCATCACATCATTCTCCTAATGATGTGATCTCGTTATCAATGACATCCAATGTCCATAGTCAGGAAACCATGACTATCTGTTGATCAACGAGCTAGTCAACTAGAGGCTCACTAGGGACATATTGTGGTCTAAGTATTCACACATGTATTACGATTTCCGGATAACACAATTATAGCATGAATAAAAGACAATTATCATGAACAAGGAAATATAATAATAATCCTTTTATTATTGCCTCTAGGGCATATTTCCAACAGAGGGTCCCGTGACTTGCACGTTGCTCGTGACTGGGAACAGAGCATTGGGAGGACACCGGCCGTCGCCGCGCACTTGAGCTGATCCGCTGAGCTGAACGTGATGGCGCACACAGACCACCTGAGAGGGCGTGTGATCTCGAGCTTGGGGAGGACAGCATTCACTTCACGAGCAAACTGCTTGAAGATGCGCTGTGAGGCTGGGGCCTGAGCACCACCCAGGATGCAAGCGATTGCACGTGGCTCTTGGAGGCCCCCAGCCCCCTCGTCCTGATGATGGTCTTCATTCCTTCTTGGTGGTGGTGGCAGAGGAGGAAGGCTTGTGTTGCCTTGCGGGTGGTCCTCGCGAGGCTGATCTCTCCAGGCTCCCTCGCGAGGTTGGTCCTGCCAGCGGTCCTCGCGAGGTCGGTCACGCTACCCTTGGCGAGGGCGACGGTCGTCCCATCGTCCTCCACCTCTTGCTCCGCCTCGTCCGTAGCCCCGATCGTTGTGCTCGGGGCATCGACCGACGCGGCTTTCTCGCACGGCCCTGAGCTCTTGGCCTTCGTTGGTGTTGTGGGTGTGGAGATCGTGGTACACACAGATCGCTGCCCTTGGACGACTCCGCTGATCCTCGCCGCTTGGTGTCCGGCTCCGCTGTGAGTACAGCTCCTCCTTGCGCTTCACATCCTTGGCCTTGGCTTTCTTCTTCGGTCTCTGCTGGGAGCTCGAGAAGGAGAGGCGCCTTCCTCAGCCCTTGCGCACTTGGTCGCCAAAGTTGAACAACCCAAAGACGCACAAATCTTCATGGATCGCCAGCTCCTCCTTCATCTTGATGTCGCGAAGCCATCAGAGAACGCCAAAATGATGGCCTCCTCACCACCCCGGGATCTTGAGGCGAAGCGTTGTTGAAGCGCTGGATGTACTTCGCAAGGTCTTCCAGATCGCCGCTTGATGCGGCGCAGGTCACCCACGGCCGGGCGGACGGTCGCGAAAGTGCCCCGGAAGTTGGCGATGAAGCGGGTGCGATCTCTCCCGAGGAGGAGATCGTGCCAGAGCCAAAAAGGGCACCGCCTTGAGCGCCATGGGAAACCAGTTCGCCATGACCTTTTCGTCTCTGCTGGCGGCTGATGCCCAGCTCTCAGAGCTGTAGGAACTCAAGGGGTCTGCAGTGCCGTCAGAGCGAGGAGGGAGGTCAGGCTTGAACTTGCTCGGCCAGCGACATCGCGAGCTCGGGGTGAAGGCGCGACATCTCGCGGTGGCCACCAGAGCTTCTCACGAGGCCGGGCTTGCTCTCGGGATTCTGCGGCGCCGCCGCTTGAGTAGCTGGGTCTTGACGTGGTGGCGCAGGGATGCGATCATGGCGCACCGGTGCTGGGAGCACGCGGGCACCGTCTTGGGGACGAGGGATCTCTTGGCAGCTCCTTTCTTGTTGCGCAGGCGCCGGACGCGGTGGATCTCGTCCTGGGGCTGCGCGCCTTGGAGCCAGGGCGCCTTCTTGGGGAGGAGGTGGCGGAGGCACCTCCTGATCCACGCCTCCTGCGCAGGATGGAGGGCGAGGCAGCGAGAGGTACGACATAGGAGAGCCCCCTGCGGCGCTGACGAGCTCCGTGATGCGGGCGAGCCAGTCTTCGTAGAGGTCGTCGACGGGACGGTAGTGCAGGAGCTCACGCGCCAGGAGCAGTGCGGCGTGCGCGTCTGTGGGGGCGCGACGAGCGTGGGACGATGAACCGGCTAGAGTCAGCGATGGAGTGGCGGTGCGGCCTTCCCGCCACACCGAAGGATGCAGAGACGAGGGCTGCTGCTCGTTCCCCGCCGGGCCGGTGGCGGTGTTGGAGGCAGGCGACGGGGAACGGCGGGGGCACCCGCCGATGGGCGCTGTCTGGGCGACGCGGGCGGCGAGAGCAGCCCGACGCTCGACGCGAGCCCGGCGAGAGTCAGCCATGGACACGACGGAAGATCGAACGCGAACAGCAGAAGAAAGATTCCGGCGCACGCCTACCTGGCACGCCAAATGTCAGATGTTGGGTTCCGGTAGACCCTTAAGGTTTGAACTCTGGGGTGCGCACGAAGACTCTCCCCTACCGATCTACGTCCGATCACCTTGTGAGATCTAAGCTGGAAACGATGAACAACACAAGGGACACGAGATTTATATCGTTCAGCCACTGCTAGGTGTAATACCCTACCCAGTGTGGTGTGGTGGATTGCCTGTGGGCTGATGATGAATAAGACAGGGAAGAACAGCCTCGCGAGAGGTGTTCTTGAGCTGGTGCGATGAACTGCTTGGGTGAGTTCGACGCTTCTCTTTCTCTCTCGGCTAGGGTTCTATCGATGCACGCCCTTCCAGATGCCTCTACTCTGTGGTGGCTAGCTCTATTTATAGAGGCCCCGGCCTCCCCAAATATTGAGCGGAAGGGCGCCAACAACGCCATTTCAAGGGGAACATCTAGTACAAGTTATCCTGACTAAAGTTGGTCTTTGGCTGCCAAAAGCACCGGGCGATGACGCCGCCTTGGGCTCCACGGTGATTTCCATCCTGCCGCCCACCGTCTTGGTCTTGGCCGGTGTCAAACCGCGGATCTCGGTAGGGGGTCCCGAATCTGTGCGCCTAGGTGGATGGTAACAGAGACAAGGGACACGATGTTTTTACCTGTGTTCGGGCCCTCTTGATGGAGGTAAAACCCTACTCCTGCTTGATTAATATTGATGATATGGGTAGTACAAGAGTAGATCTACCACGAGACCGTAGAGGCTAAACCCTAGAAGCTAGCCTATGGTATGATTGTTGTTCGCCCCACGGACTAAAACCCTTCGTTTATATAGACACCGAGAGGGCTAGGGTTACACAGTAGTCGGTTACAATGGGAGGAGATCTACATATCCAGACGCCAAGCTTGCCTTCCACGCCAAGGAAAGTCCCATCCTGACACGGACGAAGTCTTCAATCTTGTATCTTCATAGTCCGTGAGTCCGCCGAAGGTTATAGTCCGCTATCCTGACACCCCTAATCCAGACTCCTCAAGAGTCTCCCTAACCAGCTTCAATGACGATGAGTCCGCGCAGATTGTCTTTGGCATTGCAAGGCGGGCTCTTCTCCAAATTCCATGTACCTGCTGAATAGTGTCCGCTTCTCATGAATATTGCGCCCTTGGCTTCCACGCCTAATAATGGCCATCTTCCACGTGTCGACGAATGCGAAAAGCCAGGTGTTTTTACATTTACCCCCCTAGCTTTGTAAATGAGCTTCCTTTTAAAGAGACGAGGATCTAGATCCAAATCACACCATCTTCCCTTCGCGAGCATTCATCGGAGCCCATCCGACAGAGATCCATTCCATCATGGCTGGCCGACGAGCTTCTCCTTCCGCCTCCCAGCCTCACTGGAGATTAGGAGAGATGCTCCATCCCGCACAGCGAGCTAGTGACGCCCAAGCCAAGGGGTTTCTCCCCCCAGCCTACATGGTCCCGGTTCGAGCCGGGCTTGCCACCTATAATGGTGGAGAGCAAGCGGAGGGCGTCCCCAATCCCTCCGAAGGAGAGCGGGTCTGCCTTGTCCCGTATTTGATAAGAGGGCCTGATTTCCAATTCATCTATTTCGGGGGGCCTCAAGTTCTACGGCCTCCAGCTTGCACAACCTTACGCCTGCCTCCATATTGCATATTGCGGGCTTCAGAGTCTTTGCGAGCTGTTTTGGGCATCAAGGATCATTTCGCGACCGTGGAAGAAGTTGTTCGCCTTGTGCCCCGCTCGGCGGGGTCAATATATCAAGTGGGCGGAGCCAAGTATGGCGATCGCCGGGACCGGATATCTATCCGAACCCCAAAGAAGGCGTCCAAGACCGGCCTTCGTAATGGTTTTACATAGAAGATGTCCTCGCCGATCCTCGCTCGGATCGGCCTCCCGAGTTTGATAATGCTCCTTGAAGAACCGCCGAGCTGGCATCCACGGAGCCCTCGTAAGGAAAATGACAAGGACGCTCAGACCGATGAGCTGGATAAGGCTGTTAGCTCATTCCGGACCGACCATGATCGAGGTCATGGCCACATGCATTATGCGGGGGTGCAGCCGCTTCAAGATAGAGGCCACCCCATGTGGGATTTCAACGGAGGATGATGCCACCCACGCGGCCGTAAGGGGCGGAATCGTTGCCGCTCGACGAAGATCTTGTCCACATTGTACAAGGGAGAAGAGGAGGAATTCTTCTGTCAATTCTCGTATGGATTTTCTATGTACAATCCTCCAAGCCGGGTAAGTGGACACTTTTTTGCCCATCCGCTCCATATTCCCATAGTCAAGTACCTTATCTTGTGATTTCGACGCAGGAATTGCGCCGGGCCGTAAAGGATATAAACAGCCCTCCTCCACAAACCGAGGATCCGGAATGGTCCCGCGATCCGGCCTCCCAAGAGGATTCGGACATATCCGTGGAGCTAATCGATGGGGTATTTTACCAACTGAGCATCGACAATGCCTTGGTGGCTATTACAGCCGATTATCCTGGACTGCTCCCCGCCTCACAAGTAATTGAGACGGAAGTCCTAATACTTAGAAGATGATCCATCCGTGCTTATTTTTGATCACCGTATATCAATGGTGTTTCGCAGGGAGGATCTCGAGGCGAATGCCGAGCTCGCGCGACTAGCCTAACAAGTGACCGCGAGGGCGGTAGGCTAAAGAGAACCGCAGTCCGGTCGAGGCACCGCGTAGAAAGAAGGCGCGCTGCCTTATTCCAAGGTATTATTCTTACGATGAATACTAACGCCTGCGTTTCCTTTTTTAGGAAAAGAGGGCTCACGGACTATATCCGAGAGATTGCCAATCGTGTTTCCACCATCCGTGCTCCAAAGCCAGGTTGTCGTGACCCCGATTCCAAGTCACATCGATCTAGCCGGTAACACCTCATATCACTTTGCGCCTCACGCACGATATTCCCACGGTGTCGCCTTACCATGGCCCGGGATCGCTTATGCCTTTTGGCTCACGATATGATAGTGTCGCTAGCATCCATATGACAGAGAACCCGGCCGATATGGCTAGTCGTGGAACCCAAAGAGGCACTAACCCATGGGGAAAGGCATACATAAATCAAGTTCGAGCATGTCGGTCACAGCGAAAGTGAACCGAGCCAGAGCATCGGGCTAACAGGACTCGGGAACCCGGCAGTAGCAGCTAGGCAGACTCGAGTCACCGCTGGCATTTCTCAAGGGACAAACACAGAACGGCGAAACACATGCCGCCAATCAAGCGCCCCGAAAGCAGAGGCCGGGCTAGCAGGACTCGTGAACTGGCTGTAAAGCAGACTACTATGGCTCATGGAAGCACTAGACTACATTTCCCCATAAGAGAGGCAGCCAAGGATAAACAACTAGATTGTCGGATCCCACACATACCAAGCATTTCAATCATACACACAATATGCTCGATATGTGTAAATACAACATGGCATCACAACAAAACTCTATGAATCAAAGTATTTATTCATTAGGCTCCAAGGAGCCAAGTATTACAAACATGGGTCTCATGACCCAACATTCAGAGCATACAAGTCAAAGCACATGCGGAAGCTTAACATGTCTGGGTACAGACATCTACAAATGAAAAAGGCTGAGAAGCCTGAGTATCTACCAGATCCTGCCGAGGGCACAAGATCCTAGCTGAGGTAACAAGCTAAACCTCGAAGTCCACGTGGAACTACTAGCGAGACTGAAGTCTCTCTGCAAAACATAAATTAAGCAAACGTGAGTACAAATGTACCCAGAAGACTTACATCGTAACTATCTACATATGCATCAAGATCAATAAAGGGGTGGTGGAGTTTGACCGCAAAGAAGCCAGCTTTGACTCAAAGGGCTATCCTAAACTATGACCGCAAGTAACTCTTTTGAGGTGGCGCACACGATTCCACATATTCACCATATCAATACACCACTATGGATCCGCTCCCGCCTCCCTACTAACGCCATCCATAGCACTCACGCTTATCTTATGCATTTTAGAGTATCCACTTTCACTTGTCTATGAACTGCATGCATAACCCCAAGTCCTTACCGCATGCCACGGCTATTCGAATAGATAATGTTAACCCTGCACGGGTGTACTTCTTCACACACGCTCACCACTTGTCGCCGCTACACGACATGTACTGCAACCTTCAAGCGGAAGCCCAGCGAGGGTGTCGCCACGACCGACTAACCACACAAGTCTCTCGCCCGTGTTTATCGCCTATTCGGGTTCCATCCGCAAGGAGATCCGCCGGGTGTCGCCACGGCCCCAAACGATGTGAGCAGGGTTCCCAAGCCCACCTCGACGGGTGGATCTACGCTTGGTACACCATGCCACGGTGCCTAGTCTATCCCAAGCCCACCTGTACCGGGTGCGACTTGGTAGAGTACTAACACTACCTACAAACACCAGAAACTAGTTGCAAGTCCTAGACAGAGATCACGTTGATTAATAAGTCGAGAGGGGTCGAGTTACCAGAACCCAATGTGTGGTAGTAACTGCTCATGGATCACAAACACGTAACCCGGCCTCGAGGACGGCTGCAATGAGACAACCCACCATGTACTCCTACATGGCCTCTCACCGCTATCTTTACCAAATCGAGTTCACACACTTAGCTCACACACAGTAGGACATGTTCACACACCTCCAATTCATCCTTGATGAATCAGACCTGACACAACTCTAAGCAATAGCAGGCATGAAAAACAAGCATGAATGAGTAGGCACATCAGGGCTCAAACAACTCCTACTCATGCTAGTGGGTTTCATCTATTTACTGTGGCAATGACAAGTCATGCAGAGGAAAGGGGTTAAACTACCGCAGCATGTAACAGTTGAATCGTTGTTGTCCTAATGCAGTAAAAGAGAGCAGGAGCGAGAGAGTGGGATTGTATCGGGATGAACAAGGGGGTTTTGCTTGCCTAGCACTTCTGAATATGGTATAGCTCTTCATCGGTGTCATCGAACTCATTGTCGGTACGTCATCTACTGAGAGGGAACAAACATCGGCAAACAAGGAAGAACACAATCAATGCAATGCACAATAATATGATGCATGAGTGTGACATGGCAATATGCTGTGGTTTGAGCTAATGCAACTAGCAACCAGATTAAATGAAGTTGGTTTGAATCCAAGATTCAAATTCAAACTCCATATGTGCATATTTAAATGCCATTTATATGATTTGTGCTAAACAGCAGCTATAAGTTGTTCTAGCATGCATGAAAATGATACAGGTGGATAGATTGGATTTTTCTGATCATGTTTCATATATAACTTATTTCATTTGGAGTTACGGTTGAATTTCTATGATTTTTACAAGTTTATACTAATTTCTGGAATTTCCTGGATTAATAAAAACGCCAGAAAAGCTTTATGACGTCAGCACTACGTCACGCTGACGTCAGCAGGTCAACACGGTCAGCCATGGTCAAACCTGACGTGTGGGACCCATATGTCAGCTGCACAGTGGCTCAACCAATTAACTAAACCTAAACTAAAACTGCCCGGGTATAATTAGCATGCGAGGCCCACTGTTGGTGACGCGGGGTTGTGGTTAGTGCTAACCTAACCCGTGCCACGTCAGCGAACGGCGTTCAGCCACCGGTGACCACATCCCGCGGCGGTGGCTCGCCGGCGTTGTTCGGGACGGTGCTACAGAGCATCGCTGCTTGCGGGTTTGCGGCTACGGCGAGCTGGGAGATCGCGATCCAGCGGTGGCAACACCTCGCTACCGGGTTGACTAAATAGACGGGCGGCAACTTTTGTGGCGGCCGAGTTCGTAACATGCGGCACGAGGCTGCGATGCACTAGGGGACAGCTAGCGGCTGCGCTGGCCTCCTCGGGGCACCATGAGCACGCTTGAGTGCACAAAGGGGTGGTTCGCGCCAGCCCACGACGGCGAGGAGGCATGGTGGCGGCGAGCTTCGCTCGCCTTCGAATCAAGGCTTCACGAAGAGAGATAGACCACGGGTAAGGGGAAGGTGACCGAAGCTCACAGGAGGTCGAGAACAGCTGCTGGCCTCGGGAGGCGGCGGAGACGCAGAATCGAACGGCCGATCCGTGGCCGGGCGGGAAGAAAGGTCACTTGGAAGCCGCAGCAGTCAGATCGCTGTCAAGGTGGCTCGACGGAGACGGCATAGAGGTCGACGACGGAGCTTTTTCTCGCCGGAGAGACGGTGGAGGCCTGTGGCTGCAGCGAATGGTGGACGGCGCGACGCAGTAGCGGCCAAGGCGAGAGAGAGATCCAGGGAGAGGTTGAGGACGGGAGAGAGAGGGGCCCGGGGTGCGTGGCGCTTGTAGGAGCCTCCAATGCATCGACAAGGTGAGCCGGACGATGCCAGCGCTGCAAGGCCATGGCCACACGCCTCCTGCCCACCGGGCAGGAGGTTGAAGATGAGAGAGAGAGGAAGAGGTGGGCTGGGCCTAGCTGGGCCGGTCTCATAGGGCCACTGTAAGTGGACCGTGAGTTCTCGTTTTTTAATTGCTCGCTTATTTTTGCAATTTGTTTTGATTTGATTTTATACCAAATCATTTTTATAAATTCTAAAATTATAATGTGGTCTGTAAAATATATTCAAAGCCACTCACAATTTTTAGAATTATTGGAGTTATATTTAACATATATCAAATATAAGTCCAATGCAAATAATTATTGGATTAACTCAAATGCCCAAAATAAATATTTCTGAGACTCCAAAAATATTGGTTTGAATTTTATCTCTTGCCAATATTTTCAGAGAACAAGAGGAACGTTTTCTTGGACTCATTTGATGAGGTTTAAATGTTGATTAATTTTTGAACTGATTTTTGAGGGTTTCAACTAACCTCAATTCAAGTTTCAGAAATTTAAACATGATGCATGGCTACTTATGCAAAGTCAGGCAAGGGCTAAGCTAGGGCTGTGACAACTCACCCCCACTAAACAAGAATCTCATCCCGAGATTCAAAATGTGAGGTAAAAAGACACAAGGGACTCGAAACTAGCATGATATTCATGATCCAACTTGCACATCATAGGAACGTCGATTCCTTGCATCATCTTGGTCTTGACAACTCGCTTTGAGAACTCCATTCAACATGACCACGAGAAGAAATGAAAACTCTAGAAGAATCAATCTTCTCGAGGATCGAGCAACTCGATTTATCAACTCACGGAATGAGGCATAGAACACCTCTTGAGCTGAGATGTTCAAACACACTTCGGAGGGATGGAAAATAGATGACGGGTTCAATTTGGTTGGCAACAATTCCACACTTAAGAAGGTGGTGAACGGTTGTCAACGAAGCGAGGAGTTGAGTTGCTATGATACCATAACGGGCACCTTAGGAAGGTGACTCAGAGAAATAACCCTTTAAGTGGAAAAAGAATTACCTTTGACCCAGATATCATTGAAACTCTTTATACCAGCCTAAGGCAATTCTCGAGCGGCCATTTGGAGGGGTTCGGTAGAATGGCATGCCCGGATTAGAATGGATGATGTGGATTACCTTCTTGAAAACAACACGAGGGATGGTTTTAGTAACTGGGGAGAAGCTCATCAATAGAGAGTGAGTCCACTGTTTGAAAAGTTATAGCATAACCGAGGAAACTGAGAGCAATCCCAGTTAGTGCCGATGATAACACCTAGCGCTTGTACGTGCTCTTAAGAACTTGAGAATTTCCATTTTCATCAAAGTTTTACCAATATCCGTGTCAAGGATCCTAGCAACACAACATACTACCATGATGAACAACGATGGACGATGCAGATGCAAAAGGAGATAACACCTACTCAGATTTCACCTTAGCGAGGCCAAAGAATCAAAATCCGGGTGATTGGCCGAGAAACATTTAGCACTCCGCTTCCAATGTTCTCCTTGATGTGCTAGCGTAACCCATTCATTGAAATGGTTTGGTATCTAGAACATCAAGTAAAGGTCGGACTTCTGGAGCTCAAGAATCCATAAGGAACAATTGTTGGAGTAAATCCTACGAAATCCTTATGGGGAGGTGGCCGACTTCCTCAATCAAAATACTACAATAATAGGTCTTCCGGCTGGGTGTGTTGGCCACTACATCCACTTTACCGGGTTATCGAGAGACCAATATTATAGTTCTTGGGAGATGTTCCAACCATCATATCTGCCCGAGATTCAGATCTGGTTGGTGTCGAATATTCCGCACTCATCAAGTCTAGGAAGAAAATTAAAGTTTGCAACACAAATCGATGAGATGACGCTGCAAGATTCTCGAAATGAACTGCGATAGCAAGCTCCAAAACATGAGCTGGTTCTGCGGACAAACATGTGAACACGCTGCCCTGCATAAACATGACCACATGGTAGTCTTACAACAAAACACTACCGAAGTTCGTGGGGAACCATCAACGAGGATATCGAAGTCTTATGCATGAACTAGTATTCGCACATCAACTCATTTTCCTTGAACAAATCAATCAGTGGCTTGGGGTGCTAGGGAATACATATGGGATGAAGGTTGCAAGTCTCCAAACCATAGAATACTTCGCACATATGCTTGACTGACTTGGGATGATACCAGGGGAATAAAAACAAACTTTCTCGAACTCACGGTGGCAACTTGCACCAAATGCACGGAATCGTAGAAAGTCACTTTTTCATCCAACATATTCTTCAATAAGGGGACATGAAGATAATTTTATAAAAGTTTCCAACACTAGGTTGATGTTCAACATGAGTCATGGAGGAGACAAATGTCTGCCGATGGGCTCAACAAAGAACTCATCGGAATTTCCATATCACCGACCTCCGCCATCATGTGAACACGGTGATAGTATTGGCCGCACTAAAAGATGTAATGGTGTATGCTTGAGGGATCAACCATGAGTAAGACAACATTTAATATCGTTGGTTCTGATTTGATTTGACGATAACCCACACTCAAATCAAGGCTTTGATAAGACAATAGATCCAACAATTGACCACGGGATCAATCAATGAAGATATCATCTTTCTTCAACACATACACACAAAGATATCCCTTTGGAATGAGCTGAGTCGGACAAGCTTTTATCTTCCAACTCTCCAAGTTGTTGTTTAGCTTAACCAGCTTGCTCAGTGGTATCCGACATGCATTCTTGGAGAAAGGATGGTTTACAAGAATACTAACTTGATCACGAGCTCAACACATGTCAGTGACAACTCGGTGATACTTCCGAGAAGATATTCGGAAAATCATGAACCACCGATATGTTACTAAGCTCGCAAACAATCTTGCTTTTCAGGGCAAGATGATGTGGCCAAACAAGAGAGGGATTGATGCAATCCTAACTCTTGATCAAAGGTGCACCAGGAAAAATGGACTAGGTGGCACGATCAGTCTTAGAATGATAATTCAATAACCATCACGCTAAGAATGAGAGTATTGTCCATTAACTACCAAGCAACGGAGTTGCTAGGAGTATTGATTTTGCACATCACGGTTCACTTGTTGGTATTCCGGTTACAATAACACGGGAACCGAGGAATGAACAATGATGGCAAGAAGTATTACTGCGTCAAGAATTCATAAGAGGTGGTGCAATTCTCATGACACTCTTGACATAAAGATGGTAACACTCCAAGGTACAGCAGAGCAAAAGCTGGTTGGCATTTGATCCGCGGAATACAACTGCTTTGACCCAATCCTAGAAATGGATGAGGTACTGGAGTTTGTTTCTCCTAGTCATTCCCGAATGGAATGGCTTGACGGGCCACAAGAATAATAGGCATCGATAACATGAATGCACAACTAGTCCTGATTATCAATTGATAGACAGAGGTCAGAAAACAACTAAAGAGGGACAACTCAAAGGAACATATGATTTTCTGAGTTGTGGATGCATAGACTAGCATGTCGAACGAGTTCAACATATTTCTTCCGAATAACCCATGCAGAAAGGTAGAACCGGCAGAGTCACAATTATGAATGGAGAACCTCAAGAGTACTGATTGTGAGCTTTTGGTTCAAAGAACTTCGCCTTAATGGTTCATGGTATTTGGAAGAAGGAAATACCACAGACCTCGAGGATTATCGCAAAGGTTACTAATATCCTAAAGGTACGAGCAACACTATCAACATGAAGTAGGTAGGGTGAATCTCGGGTTCAAGAACCCAGGAGTAGAATACCTACTACTAAGTGGCATCACGGGATGCTTTCGAGAATGACGGCTAGAATCATCACACTGGGAACACAAAAACATGGCCATATTACCAGGTAATCCTCTAAGATGCCTAGGGTCACATAATCCTAGTTCCAACATATATGTCAAGGCAAGGAGTACCTCAATGCATTTATTAGTGTGCTTATTCTGACCAAAAGGACACCGTGAACAGGAAGGAAGAATTTGCAAATGCATCAGATAGTTTAGAAACTTGGGATGACTCGGACAGCACAATATCAAGGGTTCGAGATCAACAGTTAACATACAGAAGTAGTAGGAACTGAAATGAAGCTTGAAACCATCAATCATAAAAGTCTGTGGATTAGTAACACGTCATCCTGATAGAAAGATGAGAAGCCTAGTTCTTAATCCCCGTAGAAAAAAAGAGGCTGACTCAGATCAGAAGGGCATAAGGTATAAGGAGTAAAAAGAGCCTTACGTTCCCTTCCACAATCAATTCCCTTATATAACTAAAGCATTTCTAGACTCAACTTCGACCGGTTTGGCTTGATAATCCTACAGGCAGTCAGGCTCTGATACCAAAAGCTGTCAGGACCCAGATTCTAAGTCACATCGATCTAGCTGGTAACACCTCATATCACTTTGAGGCCTCACGCACGGTATTCCCACGGTGTCGCTTACCATGGCCCGGGACCGCTTGGCGCCTTTTGGCTCACGATATGATAGTGTCGCTAGCATCCATATGACAGAGAACCCGGCGATATGGCTAGTCGTGAACCCAAAGCGCACTAACCCATGGGGACAGCATACATGAATCAACTTCGAGCATGTTGGCCAAGCAGCGCAGAACCGGTTGTGGCACTGGCTAACAGGACTCCGGGAACATGGACTATAGCAGGCTAGGCAGACTCCTGAGTCACCGGTGGCATTTTCCCAAGGGATGTACACAGAATGAAGTGAAACACATGCCGGCCAGTCAAGCTGCCCCGAGCAGTAGTACTAGGCTAGCAGTGACTCCGTGAACCGGTCAGTAGCGGACTACTATGGCTCATGGAAGCACTAGACTACATTTCCCATAAAGAGGCTGCCAAGGATAAACAACTAGATTGTCGGATCCCACACATACCAAGCATTTCAATCATACACACAATATGCTCGATATGTGTAAATATAACATGGCATCACAACCAAACTCTATGACTCAAAGTATTTATTCATTAGGCTCCGAGGAGCCAAGTATTACAAACATGGGTCTCATGACCCAACATTCAGAGCATACAAGTCAAAGCACATGCAGAAGCTTAACATGTCTGGGTATATACATCTACAAATGAAAAAGGCTGAGAAGCCTGACTATCTACCAGATCCTACCGAGGGCACAAGATCCTAGCTGAGGTAACAAGCTAAACGTAGGCCACGTGGAACTACTAGCAAGACTGAAGTCTCTCTGCAAAACATAAATTAAGCAAACGTGAGTACAAATGTACCCAGCAAGACTTACATCAGAACTATCTACATATGCATCAGTATCAATAAAGGGGGTGGTGGAGTTTGACTGCAGCAAGCCAGCTTTGACTCAAGGGCTATCCTAAACTATGACCGCAAGTAACTCTTTTGAGGTGGCACACGAGTCCACATATTCACCATATCAATACACCACTATGGATCTGCCCCGCCTCCCCACGGGAACGCCATCCATAGCACTCATGCTTATCTTGGCGATTTTAGAGTATCCACTTTCACTTGTCTATGAACTGCACAGCAACCCGTAAACCTTTACCACGGACACGCTATTCAATAGATAATGTTAACCCCGCAGGGTGTACTTCTTCACACACGCCCCACCACTTATCGCCGCATACACAACATGTACTGCAACCTTCAAGCGAAGCCCAATGAGGGTGTCGGCCACGACCGACTAACCACACAAGTCTCTCGCCCGTGTTTATCGCCTATTCGGGTTCCATCCGCAAGGAGATCCGCCAGGTGTCGCCACGGCCCCAAACGATGTGAGAGGGTTCCAAGCCCACCTCGACGGGTGGATCTACGCTGGTACACCGTACACGGTGCCTAGTCTCGTCCCAAGCCCACCTGCACTGCAGCCACTTGGTAGACTACTAACACTACTTACAAACACGAGAAACTAGTTGCAACTCCCGGATAGAGATCATGTTGATTAATAAGTCGAGAGGGTCGAGTTACCGAACCCAATGTGGTAGTAACTGCTCATGGATCACAAACACGTAACTCAGTTCCCGAGGACGGCTGTAATGAGACAACCCACCATGTACTCCTACATGGCCTCTCACCGCTACCTTTACCAAATCGTGTTCACACACTTAGCTCACACACAGGAGGACATGTTCACACACCTCCAATTCATCCCTGATGAATCAGACCTGGCACAACTGTAAGCAATAGCAGGCATGACAAACAAGCATGAATGAGTAGGCACATCGTGGCTCAATCAACTCCTACTCATGCTAGTGGGTTTCATCTATTTATCGTGGCAATGACAGTCATGCAGAGGAAAGGGGTTAAACTACCGCAGCATGTAACAGCTTGAATCATTGTTGTCCTAATGCAGAAAAGAGAGCAGGAGCGAGAGAGGGATTGTATCGGGATGAACAAGGGGTTTTGCTTGCTCGCACTACTGAATATGATATAGCTCTTCATCGGTGTCATCGAACTCATCGCTCGCCGTGACGCCGCTCAATCGAGAGGGAACAAACACCGGCAAACAAGGAAGAACACAATCAATGCAATGCACAATAATATGATGCATGAGTGTGACATGGCAATATGCTGTGGTTTGATCTAATGCAACTAGCAACCATATTAAATGAGGTTGGTTTGAATCCAAGATTCAAATTCAAACTCCATATGTGGATATTTAAATGCCATTAATATGATTTGTGCTAAATAGCAGCTATAAATTGTTCTAGCATGCATGAAAATGATACAGATGGATAGATTGGATTTTTCTGATCATGTTTCATATATAACTTATTTCATTTGGAGTTACGGTTGAATTTCTATGATTTTTACAAGTTTATACTAATTTCTGGAATTTCCTGGATTAATAAAAACGCCAGAAAAGCTTTATGACGTCAGCACTACGTCACGCTGACGTCAGCAGGTCAACACGGTCATCCACGGTCAAACCTAACGCGGGGACCCATATGTCACCGCACACGCTGGCTAAACCAATTAACTAAACCTAAACTAAAACCGCCCGGTATAATTAGCATGGGCCCACTGTTGGTGACACGGGTTGTGGTTAGTGCTAACCTAACCCGCGCCACGCCAACAACGGCGCCAGCCGCGCGGTGACTACATCCCATGGCGATGGCTCACCGGCGTTGTTTCGACGGTGCTAAAGCATCGTTGCATTGCGGGTTTGCGGCTACGGCGAAGCCGGGAGATCACAGATCCGGCAATGGTGGCAACACCTTGCGCCGGGTTGACTAAATCGACGACGGCGGCAACTTTGTGGCGGCCGGAGTTCGAACATGCGGGCACGAGGCTGCGATGCACTAGGGGGCCGCTAGCGGCTGCTTTGGCTCTCTGGGGCACCATGAGCACGCTTTGAGTGCACAAAGCGGTGGTTCGCGCCAGCCCATGACGGGCGAGGAGGCATGGCGCGCGAAGCCTGGCATGTCTTCGAATTGGCGCTCTACAAAGAGAGATAGACCACGGGTAAGGGGAAGGTGACCGAAGCTCACAGGAGGTCGAGAACAGCTCGCTGGCCTCGGGAGGCGCGGAGACGGCGAATCGGACGGCGGCATCCAAAGGGCCGTGGGCGGGAAGAAAGGTCGGGAAGCTTCGCAGTCAGATTCGCTATGTGGCTCGACGGAGACGGCATAGAGGTCGACGGCGGAGCTTTTTTCTCGCCGGAGAGACGTGGAGGCCGTGGTCGCTGAATGGTGGACAGCGGCGACGGTGAAGGGCAAGGCGACGCGAGAGAGAGAGATCCAGGGAGAGGGTGAGGACGGGAGAGAGAGAGGGGCCCGGGGTGCGTGGCGCTTGTAGGAGCCTCCAATGCAGTGGCAAGCAGTGAGCTGGCCGAGCTGAGGCAGCTGGCCACATGCCACACGCCTCCCCGCCCACCGGCAGGAGGTTGAAGACATGAGAGAGAGGAAGAGGTGGGCTGGGCCTAGCTGGGCCGGTCTGTTAGGGCCACTGTAAGTGGACCAGTGAGTTCGCTTTTTAATTGTTCTGCTTTTTATTTTGCAATTTGTTTTGATTTGATTTTATACCAAATTATTTTTATAAATTCTAAAATTATAATGTGGCTTGGTAAAATATATTGAAAGCCACTCACAATTTTTAGAATTATTGGAGTTATATTTAACATATATCAAATATAAGTCCAATGCAAATAATTATTGGATTAACTCAAATGCCCAAAATAAATATTTCTGAGACTCCAAAAATATTGGTTTGAATTTTATCTCTTGCCAATATTTTCACAGAACAATAGGAACTTTTTCTTGGACTCATTTGATGAGATTTAAATGTTGATTAATTTTTGAACTGATTTTTGAGGGTTTCAACTAACCTCAATTCAAGTTTCAGAAATTTAAACATGATGCATGGCTACTTATGCAGAGTCAGGCAAGGGCTAAGCTAAGGCTGTGACACAGGTCCAGAAGCAAAGGCGAACATGAGGCACTCGTCGGACGCTCCTCCGACAGAGGATGCGGACAGACTGTCCGCCACCAATTCCGAGGTGGAGAGTGCCATGAATCACAAAGGCCACGGATAGTTCTTCAACGCTTGTTTCTCCCAAGAGGCATTGGACGCCTTCAATTCGGGAGATGCGCACTGCACACTCAAAATGGTCTAGCCAGATCCACTGAGCAAGATGTGAAAGACATAATGGTAAGAAAATTTGATGGTTATATATGTTAGTAGCCCCGAGACTTGAAACAGCTTAGAATAAGTGATTTAAGGATCATTTGTTATGTAGGATCTACAGTAAAAGAATACCCAACTGTCCCAGAGCCGGAAGAGTGCAAAGCTCAACTTGAGGTCAAGACTAGCCGCGACAGGGGAGGCCAAGGAGACCCCTCCGTAATATGTGCTTCAAAGATAAGTATGTTGTGAAGTGTATGGTGTGCAAATCGACAATAACATTGCAGATGGCGCCGAGTAGATCCCGACAAGCAACAACTCTTGTGCCGGTTAAAGGTCAAGTAGAGCATGCTTACGAAGGTGAGGAAGGAGAAGAATAATCTCCAAGATGGCAACACCCACTGGGCGAGGAACTAAAGGATGTTCGTGCCTCAAATTGCCGGACCGTGAAGGAGAATAAGCGGCTTCGGCGCCGACATGTTTAGTAAGTGCTTGAACGAACTTTGAAAAAGAGTTCGCGAGGAAGTCGATTAACAGCTTATGTCTATAGGTATGCTCACAGCTCGCCCCGCAGAGGAAATGCCCGGTTCTATGGGTGACCTTCTTCCCGAAGTTTACAACCGCATTTAACAAGTTCGGCAGTGATGAAAGGCGCCGCTCAAGGCCTTGGAGATCTTGCAGAGAGGCTTATGAGCGCGCGGCGCTTCCGATTATGGAAGATATCGGCTCACAAGGCGCCAGGGAGGCTCGGGCCATGGTGAAGACGCTGTACACGAAGGCTGACCCAAACCACATGGCCGAGATCGGACCTGGGGGCCGATGGGAAGGAGATCCTCGTGAGTTTAGTGTACGCCAAGCAGAGTTGGTCAGCTTAATATTCCCAACAGGACTGTACACTAGAAAGCCTCGTTGGATGGTATTGAAGAGGAATATGCTCACCAAATTGACTATGTAATTTAAGATGACATGTAAAATGCCTTCTAGCCGGATTGTAGATCGCTTGTCATGGCGGACCTTTTCGCTTCAACCTCGTGGACCCGATAATCCGGAGTGTGTCCAATACCCTCTCGGTTATGTAAGAACCGGCATGCATGGAGACTAGGCGAGGGGTCATTAGTGCTTGAAATGCATAAGTGCCCAACTAGTTATGTTATATTACATGGTTAGTAAGAAACATCTTCCAGGAGAATAGTTCCGTTAGGGGTTCTTTTTCTCGAGGCATGCCCTAAAGTGCATGTCCGGACTCGCGTAAAAAGCAGTAAAAGCATCCGGGGCAGGTAAATAAACAAGTGAGAAATCATCTTTAGTTCACCGATCAATATTCCCTTAAGAACGCTTAGCTGGCTTCACCTACCGAGGTACACATCCGGCCGACCCGGCAAGAATAATCGCAGAGGTGCTCCTTTACCTCCTAGCCGAACAATCGGGAACGAGGGGTAAGCACAGAGCCAGCAACCCAGCTTGGCCAAAACTTAAGTCATATCGATGCATATAATGGTGAATAAAAGGTACATGCGAAGTGTGACACATGTGTTGGGCATGAAGCCCGTATAAATAAGCTTATGTTAAAGAAGCCCCCAGGTATAATGAGCGCGGATAGCGCGCCAGTTGTGTGCGAACAAGGCGTGCACAAGCCCTTAAGGCTGTAAGGGAAAGGGAGGGAGAAGGAGAGAAATATAAGACAGCTAATGTGTAAAAAATAGACAGAGGAAGGAGACGAACACAGAGTCCGGTGCTAGGCGTAGAATCTTCGGAGACGGGCTGCATTCCATGAGTTCGGCTCGAGTCGTTTATCTGATGCATCTCGTAGATGGTATGCTCCACCAGTCAAGACTTGGTCAATAATAAAGGGACCTTCCCATTTGGGCTTGAGTTTGTCCTTTTTCTTGTCCGCAAAGCGAGAACTAACTCGCCAACATTGTAAGTTTTGGCCCGCATTTTCTCGCTTTGATATCTTCGAGCCTGCTGTTGATAAATGCGGAACGGGCTTTTGCCACATCACGCCTCCTCCAAGGCGCCCAAACTGTCCTGCAGATCGAAGTTCGGCTTTCTTTCTTCGCATATGCGCACGCCGAGGTGAGTCATGAATTATGTCGCAGGCGTAACCGCCTCGCGGCCGTATACCATAAAGAATGGTGTGTATCCGTGCAGCGATTCGCGTGGTCCGCAGCCCCGTGAGTACGGAGTCGAGTTCCTCTACCCAATGCGTGTTGGATTCCTTGATGGAACGCACTAATCTGGGTTTGATGCCGCCATGATTAGACCATTTGCTCGCCGACCCAACCGTTAGTTTGTGGGTGATAGATCAAGCATAGTCGAGCTTGATGCCCATGTTTTTGCACCAGAGTTTGACCTCGCCGGCCGAAAGTTCGCGGCCGTTATCGTGATGATGCTGTGGGGACGCCAGAACGTGTAATGCACTCGATATGAAGTCTATCACCGTCCGATTCGGCCGCCTTAACAGCTTGGCCTCTATCCATTTGGTGAATTTATCCACCATGACCAGAGGTATTTTTGCTTGTGGGTTCCTCCTTGAAGGGGTCCAACCATGTCAAGCCCCTGCACTGCCAAGGGCCGTGATGGGTATAGTTTGAGGGCGGGTGGCATATGGCTTTGGTTAGCAAAGAGCTGGCAACCGACGATCGTTGGACTAAGTCCCGAGATCCGCCCGGCCGCCGGCCAATAAAAACTCGTGCGGAAGGCCTTGCTTACAAGGGCCCGCTGCGGGCGTGGTGCCCGCCGAGTCCGCATGAATTTCAGCCAAAAGATTCCGCCTTCCTCTTCGGAGATACACCTTGAAGGACTCGTGGTGCTTTTATTATAAAGCTCTCCTCATGGACTTTATAGGTTTTAGATTGCCGCACTATGCAGCGTGCCTTGTTTTGGTCCTGAGAAGTTACCGCCGTTAGGTAGGCTAGGAATGGTTCTGGCCCACGGGCAATGCTGCCATTATTACGGGCTGAAGATGTTACTGCTGGCGTGAGCCTCCCGCTGTGTCGTAATGTTCGTGTCGGGCAAGGCGGTTGGGTCCGGGCTGATATTTCCTGACCTCTTCCCATAATACGGATGGCTTGAACAACCTCTCCAAGAAGATATTGGGGGCGCATCGCACTTTGTGCCAAGACGCTCGCTGCCCGATTGTTTTCCGGCTATATGGTGAAATTCGAGCCCTTCGAATCGGCGAGCAGCTGCCATTTTGGATCCTTGGCATCAAAGTTCCATTTATTTGGGATATCACGAGGTTCAATCCTCACAAGACCTCTAGGCGTTGAATGCCCATGGAGACCGCCATCCGGAGACCATGTAGAAGGGCCTCATATTCAGCTGCGCTTGTTGGAGTCCATATACATTATCCGAGTACGATGAACTGTATTCCTGTTGGGGACGCTGAACGACGCCAAATTTCTGCACCAGCCAACATTTTGGAGCCGTCAAGTGCATGATCTAGTTGGAATATGTCGCACTTTTAGGGAGTTCAGCTTCAGTCCATTCAGCTTATTTAAGTCGGCCAAAACTTATAATTAATAGCTCGCCGTGGCTTATAGGTTATGTCGAATCGGGAGGAGCTCAATGGCCCATTTGGCAATCCGCCCATCGCTGGCCGCATGTTGTTTATAATATCGCTAAGAGGTACCTCGTGAGGCTACTATTATCAAACACTCTTGAAAGCAGTGTCGCAGCTTCCGAGATGCCATAAATACCGCGACGCTATCTTTTGATAATGCGGTACCGCGACTTGCATGGAGGAGGACAAGGACACGTAGTAAACTCGGCTTTTGAAGGGGGAATTTGTGTCCGTCCGCTTTCGCTCGACGACGAGCATCAAGCGCTTACAACTTGATGAGTTGCCGCGATGTATAATAGCATTGGTTCGCCCATGTTAGGCGCGGCCAGACCGGGTTTGTTGCCAATATGGCTTTTATTTCTTCGAGTCCGCCGCGGGCGCATCCGCCCACTGGTGTTTGTGCGCCGGAGGAGGCGATAAAGAGTTAATGCCTTTTCTCCCAATCGGGAGATAAAGCAGCTTAGAGCCGCCACGCATCCGGTAAATTTTTGTATTTGCTTGAGGTCCTTTGGGATATCCAATTGTGACAGAGCTCGGATCTTGGCTGGGTTTGCTTCTATGAAGCCCAAGAGCTTTCCGGCTGGTAAGCCGAAAACACATTTTTCCTGGTTAAGCTTGATGTCATATGTTCGGAGGTTGTCGAATATGAGCCTCAAGTCGTCTACTAGAGTTTCGACATGCTTGGTTTTGACGACCATGTCATCTACGTATGCCTCCATTGTTTTGCCAATCTGATTTGCCAGACATGTCTGAATCATGCGCTGATATGTCACGCCGGCGCTTTTGAGCCCAAGGGCATTGTGTTGAAGCTGAATGGGCCGATGGGTGATGAATGCCGCTATGCTTGGTCTGGCTCTGCAATCTTAATTTGATGGTAGCCGAGTATGCGCCGAGGAAACACAATGAATCATGTCCCGCGTAGCGCTGATAATTTGATCGATGCGGAGAGGGGGACTTCTTTGGTACCATCACCAAGCTTGCTAGCCATCCGGATGTTTTATATCTCCGATGAATCCGCCTCCAAAGAGTTTGGCTAGCTCCTCTCCCATGGCTTGTCTTTTTAGGTTCGGAGAAGCGCCAAGAGCGTGCTTGACCGGCTTGAATCCTTTTAGGATGTTTGCTGTGCTCGCCAGCCATGGGATTCCCGGCATGTCTCAAGGGTGCCGTGCAAAATGTCCCAATTTTCCCGTAGGAATTTCGCAAAGGCGCGCCTACATCGGTTTAATTGCGCTCGATGGAGGCCGCTTTTGTAGGGTCCGCTGATGGACTTGGAATTTGACTATTTCGTCCGCCGTTTAAAGGAGGTGGGCTTGGATCTTTTATCGAGTATCACATCGCTCTGTTCACCGTGGAGCGCAACAAGCAGCCGGGCCTCGACCGCTAGGGCTTCTGATAGTGCCTCAAGGGCCAGTGCTGTCTTATTTTTGGTGCGAGTGCTATGTCCGGTCACTAGCAAGAGTGATGATTCCATGGGCCCGGAATTTTGAGCTTCATGTAACCCGTGAAGGGTATAGCTTGAAAAATTGTGAATGCCTTCGCCTAATAGAGCGTGGTATCCGCTGCTGAACGGGCCACTTGGAACGTGACCTCCTCGACCTGTAATTATCCGGCGTAATAACACCACATCCAGGTGATTTTTCCCAGACAAAGACGCTTCCGACCGGGATTATTCCTCTAAAGGTTGTGCTGCTTCGCCAATGCGGCTCCATTTATTTCCATTTTTCAAGGGTTTCTCATAAATGAGGTTCAACCGCGCCACCGCCCATGAGTACCTTGGTAAGGCGAAAGTCGCCCACTATTGGACCGAGGACCAATGCGGCCTGGTGCTCGGGCTGTTCGAATTTAGGTTCATCATCGCATTAAAGGTAATAGCCGTTACCCATGGGTTTATTGTTGCTACTTGGTAGACTTCGCAAGGCTGTGGAGTGTTCGCTTCTCAAGATATTATTTGATGCTAAAGTCTCAAGACTGTTAATACCGCATCGGGTATCCTTGGGCTGGTGCTCGTGGATTATGGAGTTAAAAGCTCTTCGCCACTTCCGCCACCGCCGGAGTATCCAACATGCTCTAAGGCTATGAGTTGGTGTGGCGCCTCCGTATTCTATGAATTTTACAGGTCCGTTGAGCCATCCCTCCAAGACGTTCCATGCCCTATAGAGGGTTTTTGTTTTTTGGTGTTTAACCCAGTGCTCGGCGATAATGCACCCTTTTATTTCGGATCTGGGTTGTATTCAGGGTCGGATTGTCCCAAAATTTTATTTCGGTTTTCCAGCTTATCCATCGACAAGATTTTTGTACTATGGACGCCAAGTCAGCAAGGTTGTAATTTCACGGCGATTTATGGCGTTGAGGATTCCGTTGTCCTGTGCAATTATTGCGGCATGAAATTGCATCCTCCTCGTGGCATTCCTTTATCCTGCTCATGACCGGAGGAATCATCCCAAAGAATGGTGTATCGCTTCTCGGGCTCTTGCCTAATTTGGGACAGATCGCTATGTTTGGGTGGGGTGAATTAAATCCGAACCTCGCCTAATCTGAGACTCAGGCCAAGAAGTTTCCAACTCGAAGCTTGGGTTCTGGATGTTGTCCAATGAATCTAGCCCGCTGCCCCGACTTTAGGTTCAAGCTTGAGTGACGCCCTCCTCCGCCGGTATCCGCTTAGAGGATTGGGAATCCGACATAACTAGTCCTTAAGATAGATGAAGGGTCGCTGCGATTGTTCCTCCACCAACGCAACGTGATGGGTGACCGAGGAGAGTTAATCTCTTGGATCGGGTTTAGGCTCAATCGATCGTAGTCTCTAGCGCACTTAGATGCGCGCGGCGCGATCCAAGAGCTCATTTAAGGAGGAGAGCTCCATCGATCTAACTGCCGGGCGAAGTTCCGAGTTGGCGGAAGATTGCTTTCGGCGATCCGAAGTCATCGCTTCATGAGGCGCCAACAGGCGGTCATAAGAAAACCGCTTAGTCGGAGAGTTTGGCCGATAGCCAAAGCTCCTTTAGCAAAAAGTGTCGCTTTTAAAGACGGATGAGGCATCCTTCCCGATGGCTACTAGCACAACTAAACTCTCAATGAAAGCACCAATGTCAATGTCAAAACCGCGGATCTCGGTAGGGGGTCCTAACGTGCGCCTAGGCGGATGGTAACAGAGACAAGGGACACGATGTTTTTACCCAGGTTCGGCCCTCTCGATGGAGGTAAAACCCTACTCCTGCTTGATTAATATTGATGATATGGGTAGTACAAGAGTAGATCTACCACGAGATCGTAGAGGCTAAACCCTAGAAGCTAGCCTATGGTATGATTGTTGTTCGTCCTATGGACTAAAACCCTCCGTTTATATAGACATCGGAGAGGGCTAGGTTACACAGAGTTGGTTACAATGGGAGGAGATCTACATATTCAGACGCAAGCTTGCCTTCCACGCCAAGGAAAGTCCCATCCTATACACCGGACTAAGTCTTCAATCTTGTATCTTCATAGTCCAGAGTCCGCCGAAGGTTATAGTCCGCTATCCGACACCCCTAATCCAGACTCCCCGCCTCATTGCACCGAAATGGCAACCTTTGCCTCGATGCCTTGGTACTCCACGCCTGCAGGTTTTGCCCCTTTGCACCAAAGAGGAAACAAGGACACTGGGCAGAGGGTCGGCGCCTCGCCTCGGCCGCTGGCCCGGGCCGCACTGCCTCGATCGGGCCATGGCTTGCGCCACGAGCACCTCGGGCGAGGTACCCTGCCTTGATTTGTCCGCCTCGCGAGCCTGCCTGGGCGAGGCCGCCCTTGAGGAAGTCTTATACTGGCCCGGCCTCATGAGGCTCGGCCCCTCACGAGGATCTTGAGTCTTGTGCTGATGAAGACGGGTCGTACTGGGCCACCACTTGAGCCACGCCGCAGGCCGCAGGCAGGCAAGTCTGGGGGCCCCCGTTCCCAGGACGTCGACAAGCTCGACGAACCCAAAGAACAAGAGACACGGCAGTCTATCCTGGTTTGGGCCACCTTGCGGTGTAATACCCTACTCCAGCTTTGTGGTGGATTGCCTCGAGGGGCTGAGGATGAACTAGTACAATGTGGGAACGACCTCAGGAGGTGAGGTGTTCTTGAGCTCGAAGAGCTGGTGAGGTGGTCACGGTGGAATCGATCCGTCCTCTCTATGGTGGTGGCTAAGTCCTATTTATAGTGGCCTTGGTCCTCTTCCCAAATGTAGGCGGTAAGGGATCCCACAACGGCCAAATTTGAAGGGAGACAACTAGTACAAGCTATCCTGACAAAAGTAGTCTTCGCCTGCAAAAGGCTTCTAGTGGTGACGCCATTGGTCTGTGGATGACCTCCGTCTGGCGGTCTTGGTCTTGTTGAACCGATATGGAAACCTTGCTTGATTCCTCGGGACCTGGGCAAGGCTTGCCTCCTTAGCACCAAAGAGGAAACTAGAACATCGGCACCTGGCGCCTCGCTCTGCCTTGGTCGTCATGGCCCACGCCACATGAACCTTGCGAGGTGTACCTTGCATAGATTTCTCCGCCTCCTCGAGCCAGCCTTAGCGAGGCCGCCCCTGTGGAGGTCTTGTGCCATCCGGCCATGCGAGGCTTGGTCCCTGTGAGGGTCTTGGGTTGTTGTTGTCAAGCCGGGCCGCATTGTGCCATTGATGAGCCACGCCGTGAGCCGCAGTGCAAGTCCTGGCACCCCTGCTCCTGTGATCGCCGACAAAGAGCCCCCGCCCAAGGCACGCTCGAACTTGGCTTCGAGGCGAAGCCAAAGGGCAAGGGCGGAGCACCGCAGGCCCCAACCACCTGCGGCCTTGGTTGATGCATGGCGATTGATGGGACGTGGGTGCCTCCGCTTCCCCACGCTGCTTCGGCAACCGTCCTTGCCTGACAAAAAGGCTGCCGCCCGCTACAGGGCTTTCATTGCCCTTCCTTCGTCTTGCTCCAGATCCCCTTCTCCTTCTCGCCCAGAGGGCTTCCAGATCCACCGAAACTCCCCCCAGCCCGCTGCAGATGGCCACCGACAAGGCGAAGGCCGCGCACTCGCCATCCTGGTTCGAGCCTACTCTGAGCGCGTCTACAGTCATGGAGAAGAACCTCACCACCGCGCTCCTGGTGACGGCGGGCAGCGGCAATGAGGGAGGAGAGAAAGCGCTTCGGGCCGGCTCTGTCAAGCCGGACGCCTTGGGCGGTACCTTCTGTCCCTTCTTCTTGCACAACGTCTTCGCGGGGTTTGTCCTCCCTTTCTCCGGCTTCTTCTATGCCGTCCTTCGCCATTACAATCTCCACGCCCTCCATCTTCATACCAACTCCGTCCTCCTCCTGTCGATCTTTGCCTTTTACTGCAAGGCAGGGAGATGCCATCCGTGGCGCTGCTCTGCCATTTCTTCTACCTCCAGGTCAAGGAGGGCCAGTGTTCTGGGTGTGCCAACTTCGTCGCAGCCAACGGCACCAATGCGATCTCGCAAGAAGGGAAGAGGTGGAGGACTTCAGGAACAAGTGGATCTTCATGGATGCCAAGCGCTCCTACCCTCGGCTGACGCTGCCGACTGGGATGCCAACGCATTCCGATGGGTGGTCTCACGAGAAGCTCAACGATCCCCGGGTGGAGCAATTGATGGAGAAGATGGTGTCTGACCTGAAGTCGGACGACCCGAAGGCGGAGAAGCTGACGAGGGCCATGATTGTCAAGGAGTTCCTCACACAGCGCCTGGCTCTGCTCCAGCGCGCTCGCGCCCCTTGTGGAAGCTCATGGAAGAGGGAGGCGACCTCCGACTGCGCTCGGACGACTTACCCGAAGAGGAGCTGAATAAGGTCCTGCACCTCCTGGTCGAGAAGGACCAAGGCTGCCCGCCAGATACTCATCTTCCGCTATACCACTGCCCGGATGGGGAAAAGATCACCGCCGCCATGCCTGTCTTCAACGAGCGCGGGCTCATACCACTGGCACGCACCGAGCCCCCGGGCTCCCCGGTGGTGTGTCCTCCACCGAGTCCGACCAGAAAGAGAGGACGGACTCGGGGGAGACCCTGGAGGGGGTGGGGGAGACTTGTCCTCTATGCCAGACCGATCTCCTCCACACCCTTCCTGACGACGACGACACCGGCGAGCATCCAGTGAGGGAGTCGCCGCGCTCCGCTGGGGTCACCCCGAGGTCCAAGGGCACCCCTACGAAGACGCCGAAGGCAGGGGTCCCATCGAAGAGCAGATCTGCGCTGATCCCCCGAGGTGAGGCCTCTGCGCTTGTCAGCCGCAAGCATCGCTGCAGATCTCGAGGCCAGGTTCGCTCGCCTCTGGGCTCACAGGCTGCTGTTTAGCCCGTGAAGCCTCAAGGGCATGGTGCTTCGAAGAGGGTGAGGGATTACGCCGTGGGACCGCAGTGCTCGCCTGATCTTGGCCCTGCCTATCGTAGTATCTTGATGTCTTCCTCTTGTATGGTTAGGCCGATTCTGGTGATGAAGTAGAAGAAGGAGACGGCCGTGATCCCCGAGACCCAGCAGCTTGCCGCGACCGCACCACCCCTGGCGCAGAAGGCTGGTGATGGCACTTGTGCCTCTACGGCTGGGTCATCCTCGCGAGACATGGGGGCCCGGCCTCAGGAGAGGGCGACTTTCAGAGCTAAGCCGGGTTCGAGGCGCCAGCTCAGCTCGCCGCCGAGGTTACTAAGGCTCCCGAGCCTCGCACCTCTCCGCACATCGCTAACACGCCGATCTTGGCGCCAGTGCTAGCTCCTCCCCCTTCCATCACGCCGATGGGCCTTGATCCTCTTGCTTCGCCTGATGCTCTGGAGGAGGCTATTTCCGCACCGACCCAGCTTTCGCTGACGACTTTCAGGCGCTGACCATCGCTCAAGGCCGAGACGCCTGAGCTGATCTCGGATGGCAGGCGGCCCGACGCGGCCCATCGTAAGGCAGATGGAGCCAGGCCATAGCGGCCTCTGAGGAGGGTGAACAGGTTGTCGGCCTAGCAGCGGCCACCCGTGACGTGGCGCTAAAGGATGCCGAGGTTGTCGAGGAGCGCTGCCGAGTGGCGGAGACCGAGCTGGAGACCCTGCACAATGAGCAGGCCACCGAGGCTTGTCAGTGCAAGGAGCAGGAGGAGAAGCTGAAGGCTTGGGAAGATGCGGCCGCTGGTCGTGACACCGAGCTGGAGCAATCAGCGCACGAGCAGGCCGCAGAGCACGGCCGCCTGGAGAAGCTGAAGGAGGAGGTGGAGGCGGAGAAGGCCCGACTGGAGGCCAAGGCGAAGGTTCTTGCCAAAGATAGTGCTGCCTTCAGTTGTCTTGAGTAGAGGTCCCGCAAGGCACTGCGGGAACTCTATGGGAGGGGGTTGAAGGACCATTGGTGACTGCTGAGGAAGGCCCCGCTGAGTTGCTCCCCCAGCTCGTTACAATGCTCGAGGACGTTGTTGCTGGACCCCATGGTGGAGGGGGAAGCCCGAGCACTTTCCGCCTCGGCTATGACGCACGTCTTCAGCCACCTCCATCTTCGCGACCCCAGCACCGACCTCGGAGCCCTGCTTGAGCCTATGGACGAGGAGCACTGCACCACCACCGCCGAAGCCGTGAAGGACCAGGTGGAGGCCTCAAGCATAGAGGTTCTCGCCATCACCCTCGCGACTTCGGCTGATGGCACCAATTCCGACACTACGGCCACGGCTGACGGCACGGGCGACGGCGACATTGTCGATGACGGGGCACTTCTTGCGGGCGATGGCGATGCCCAAGGCTGAAGGAGAAGCTTGATGGTGGCGCTCCCTCCATTTTATTTCCTGCAACATGCATCATGCCTCTCGGAGGCGTAAGAACTTGTGTTTTGTACTTGAAGAAACAATATGTTTTGTAACAGTTTGCTTGGATTTTGCGATTTCCTTCCCGTTTGCTTTAGTGTTCTACGTCGGCAGGCTCGCCCCACAAGATACCTCAAATACCGCCGTGCTCGTCCGGACGCAAAGTTGATGCTAAGGGCTTAGGGGCTACGTGATCAGCTAGGGCTCCCGAGTCACGATGCTCAGGAGTCCCCTTGACGCATTTAACAGCCCTCGTGGAGGAGTGCGAGAATAGGTCTCACGCTCAAGGCCGCAGTAGGGCTCAGCCTCCGCGATACCTGTACCACCATTGGGTCGTTCGGATCGCGAGGACGAGACCAAGGAGTGAGGGGCTACGTGACCAGTTAGGCTCATGAGTCGCGATGCTCAGGAGTCCCCTTGACGTACGAAAGACCTCCATACCTTTCATCACCGAGGTCCCGATCGGGAGGGGGGCGCGACGACCAGGTCCGAGGGACCTGCAGGTGGTGGCGACGCTAGGCGGACTGAAGGTAGCCTCCTGCCTCGCCCTCGCCGACTCTCCCAAGAGGAAAGTGTTGCGATGAGGTCGACACCGAGCCCGGTGGCTCCTCAGAGGTTGATGCAGCCATGGGCCGCCCAACTTGTTTATCACCAGCGGAGCATGGCGCCTGGACTTGCATGCATAGCCGCCTCGACCGTGGGTCAATCGCCAACAAGGAGCATGGTGCTTCCACCGGTGCATGGGTGGGGGATCCTCCTGAGTGAGCCCCTGGCTTAGGACAGCCCCGCCTCGACACGTGGCTTGCACGGCAGGGCTAGAGGAGGTGTCTGGCACTCGTGAGCCAGCGTAGGACTCACGAGGCCCTACCTCGAGGCGGGTTGCGCCTGGATTTGATTCTTGCCACTTGTGATGGCCCTGCGAGATGGTTAGACAACCTGCGCCGAATGAATCTCCTGAGGTTATCACATGAGAAGGCCAAACACCAACGACCCCAGGACGTGACGTGAATGGGGCCGGCCGCAGACAGAGCTCAGTCGCTGGGTTTATCGACGCTGTAGGGACGAACCCGAGCACAGATGTCGTGCCCAGTCTTATCATGCGAAAGTCCTGAAGAAAGACAGGCAGCGCGCGGCTCTCGTGGTGACGAGGCACTGGGTCGCGCGCCTTAGCTCATCCGCCCATGATTAGCTCATGCGAGAACAAGGGACCAAGGACCATTGGAGGTGACATGCACGGGAGCTGGCCCGCGAGCTAGAGCTCAGCCTCTTGGGTTTGGCGACGCTACAGGGACGGACCCGAGCACGGACGTCGTGCCAGTCCTTAATCATGAGGCGGTTGAGGATGGGTTTGCAAGGGCGCACGACGTTCATGGCAACGAAGTACCGGACAGGCAGATGATAAATGTATAGCAATCCATGGAAGGAGGTAAAGCTAGTTCTGATAGATGCAAGAACGATACATGCCACAGGGACGCACCCACGTGGCCTGGGGATGATGGAGCCCGAGGGGGCCCCCAACAGAGCAAATCAAAGATGCAAAAGGATACACGTCACAGGGACATGCCCGTGCAATCTGGGGATAATGCATCCCGAGGGGCGCCCCCAACTGAATAAATCGGAAAATGTCACCTGGCACCATTACTGAAGAGATTTGGAGTAGCTGAAGACGTGTGCTGAAGAAGTCGCTCCTCATGAGCCGCCTAGGTCCTGAACCTCGGGAGGCTCATGGTGCTCAGGGGGCTCGCAAAGAACCATCGCCATCTCCGCCAGGACCACCTGGTCCCTGGCCTCCCGAGCCACCATGACGTTTCGCATGTGGCACTGGGATTTAACAATCGCGTTCGGCAAGCCAAAAGGCATGTGAACATAGCAGTGAGGGGGGCCCTCGCACTGGCTGACACGCGATGGCCAGAAGCGCTCCTTAGATGCGGCCCTGTTGAGTTATGGGATGTCGACGCAGATGCGCAGCTCGCTATCCTTGCCATGACGAGGAGCTGCGCCAGGTGGTGGGCAACGGTTGCCGCGCATGGCTCTTGCTTCTTGAAGCTCCTCGGTCGCCTTGGTGATGAACTCCTGAGCACCTGGCACCTCGTTCCTTGTGCCCTCGTGAGGGAAGCGTGAGATGAAGCATGCCTCCACGTGGTGCCGGAGCGCCTCCCTCGTGACGTTGGCTAGGTCAAAGGCCCTCCAGAGGAGAGCCCCTGAGCCCAGCCTGAGAGGGGCACCGGGCGCGCCTTCCTATGCGAGAGAGGGAGGCGCACCATCCGTGGGCGCAGGTCTTGAGGTGGTGCCACTGGAGACACCGCTCTCCTAAGGTTCTTGGTGGAGCAGCTGCTTCTTCTTCTTGGGGACAGCCTCAGGAGGGTAGATGGTGCCTTCGTCGTCTAGGTTCTCGACTGCTGCGGCCTAGTAGGCGCGCTCGAGGGAGCACAACGCGTCCTTTTCCTCGTATGTGATCGTGATAATGTCGCGGTTCCCTGGCATCTTGAGGACATTGTAACCATGGTGAGTCACCGCCATGAACTTGGCCAGGGCTGGATACCCAAGGATGGTGTTGTATGGCAGACGGATGTGGGCGACATCGAAGTCGATGAGCTCAGTGCGGTAGTTGTCGCGTTGGCCGAAGGTGACAGGGAGGCGGATCTGCCCTACCGGGGTGGTGGAGCCGTCGGTCACTCCTGAGAAGGGCTTGGTGGGCTGATACGTCTCCAACATATCTATAATTTTTGATTGCTCCATGCTATATTATCTATTGTTTTGGACCATATTGGGCTTTATTTTACACTTTTATATTACTTTTGGGACTAACCTATTAACCGAAGGCCCAGCCCAGATTTGCTGTTTTTTGCCTATTTCAGAGTTTCGAAGAAAAGGAATATCAAACGGATTCCAAACGGAATGAAACCTTCGGGAACGTGATTTTCTCACCGAACATAATCCAGGAGACTTGGACCCTACGTCAAGCAACCAACAGGGAAGGCACGAGGTAGGGGGTGTGCCCTCCCCCCCCCCCCCCACGCGCACCCTCCACCCTCATGGGCCCCCTGTTGCTCCACCGACGTATTTCTTCCTCCTATATATACCACGCACCTCGAACAATCGATACGGGCCAAAAACCTAATTCCACCACCGCAACTTTCTGTATCCACAAGATCCCATCTTGGGGCCTGTTCCGGAGCTCTGCCGGAAGGGGAATCCACAACGGAGGGCTTCTACATCATCATAGCCTCTCCGATGAAGTGTGAGTAGTTTACTTCAGACCTTCGGGTCCATAGTTAGTAGCTAGATGGCTTCTTCTCTCTTTTTGGATCTCAATGCAATGTTCTCCCCCTCTCCCATGGAGATATATTCGATGTAATCTTCTTTTTGCAGTGTGTTTGTTGAGATCGATGAATTGTGGGTTTATGATCAAGTTTATCTTTGAGCAATATTTGAATCTTCTCCGAATTCTTTTATGTATGATTGGTTATCTTTGCAAGTCTCTTCGAATTATCCGTTTGGTTTGGCCAACTAGATTGGTAGTTCTTGTGATGGGAGAAGTGCTTAGCTTTGAGTTCAATCTTGCGGTGTCCTTTCCCAGTGATAGAAGGGGCAGCAAGGCACGTATTGTATTGTTGCCATCGAGGATAACAAGATGGGCTTTTATCATATTGCATGAATTTATCCCTCTACATCATGTCATCTTGCTTAACATGCTACTCTTGCTTTCATTAACTTAATACTCTAGATGCATGTTGGATAGCGGTCGATGAGTGGAGTAATAGTAGTAGATGCAGGCAGGAGTCGGTCTACTTGTCTCGGACGTGATGCCTATATACATGATCATACCTAGATACTCTCATAACTATGCTCAATTCTGTCAATTGCTCAACAGTAATTCGTTCATCCATCGTAAAATACTTGTGCTTTTGAGAGAAGCCACTAGTGAAATCTATGGCCCCCGGGTCTATTCTCTATCATATTAATCTTCCATCACTTTATTATTGCTTTGCTTTTTTACTTTGCTTTTCATTTTTACTTTGCATCTTTATACCAAAAATACTAAAAATATTATCTATCATCTCTATCAGATCTCACTCTTGTAAGTGACCGTGAAGGGATTGACAACCCCTAAATCGCGTTGGTTGCGTTGAGCTATTTTATTTTAGGTATGAGGGACTTGCGCGTGGCCTCCTACTGGATTGATACCTTGGTTCTCAAAAACTGAGGGAAATACTTACGCTACTTTGCTGCATCATCCTCTCCTCTTCGGGGAAATCCAAAGCAAGCTCAAGAGGTAGCAAGAAGGATTTCTAGCGCCGTTGCCGGGGAGTCTATGCAAAAGTCAAAATACCAAGTACCCATCACAATCCCTTATCTCTCGCATTACATTATTTGCCATTTGCCTTTCGTTTTCCTCTCCCCCACTTCACCCTTGCCGTTTTATTTGCCCTCTCTTTTCCATTTGCCTTTTTCTTGCTTGCTTGCCGTTATGTATGGATTTAGGGAAATTATTGCCGATATGGACAATAATAATATCATGGAAAATTCTGAAGCTCCTGCTGAAGAACCCCCTACCTTACATACAAAAAAAATTCGAGCTGGTAGTGGTAATATTATTGGAAAAGGAGTTATTCAAGATTTCTTTACTTGTGTCGGTGCTTTGCCTTCTATGGGCGGTTCTATTCTTCATAGAACCAGTAGTCTTGCGAACGCCATAGCCATGCTTATAGTTGAACTTGAAAGGCAATTTATGCACATGCACCCTTGCATACAAAGAATTTTCTTAGAATTCTCTTTTTATCATTTACCCACTCGAGGACGAGCAGGAATTAAGCTTGGGGATGCCTGATATGTCTCCAACGTATCTATAATTTTTGATTGCTCCATGCTATATTATCTATTGTTTTGGACCATATTGGGCTTTATTTTACACTTTTATATTACTCTTGGGACTAACCAATTAACTGGAGGCCTAGCCCAGATTTGCTGTTTTTTTGCCTATTTCAGAGTTTCGAAGAAACGGAATATCAAACAGAATCCAAACGGAATGAGACCAACCGGAGCGTGATTTTCTCACCGAACATGATCCGGAGACTTGGACCCTACGTCAAGCAACCAACGGGAAGGGCACGGTAGGCGCACCCCCCAGGCCGCCCTCCACCACCGTGGCCCCCTGCTCCACCGATGTACTTCTTCCTCCTATATATACCTACGCACCCCGAGCGATCGGATATGGAGCCAAAACCTAATTCCACCACCGCAACTTCTCGTATCCACGAGATCCCATCTTGGGGCTCATTCGGAGCTCCACCGAAGGGGAATCCACCACTGAGGGCTTCTACATCATCATAGCCTCTCCGATGAAGTGTGAGTAGTTTACTTCAGACCTTCGGGTCCATAGTTAGTAGCTAGATTGCTTCTTCTCTCTTTTTGGATCTCAATACAATGTTCCCCCCTCTCTCATGGAGATCTATTCGATGTAATATTCTTTTTGCGGTGTGTTCGTTGAGATCGATGAATTGTGGGTTTATGATCAAGATTATCTATGAGCAATATTTGAATCTTCTCTGAATTCTTTTATGTATGATTGGTTATCTTTTCAAGTCTCTTCGAATTATCCGTTTGGTTTGGCCAACTAGATTGGTAGTTCTTGCGATGGGAGAAGTGCTTAGCTTTGGGTTCAATCTTGCGGTGTCGTTTCCCAGTTACAGAAGGGGCAGCAAGGCACGTATTGTATTGTTGCCATCGAGGATAACAAGATGGGGTTTTTATCATATTGCATGAATTTATCCCTCTACATCATGTCATCTTGCTTAAGGCGTTACTATGTTTTCATTAACTTAATACTCTAGATGCATGTTGGATAGCGGTCGATGAGTGGAGTAATATTAGTAGATGCTTGAGTGCAGAGTCGGTCTACTTGTCTCTTGACGTGATGCCTATATACATGATCATACCTAGATACTCTCATAACTATGCTCAATTCTATCAATTGCTCAACAGTAATTCGTTCACCCACCGTAAAATACTTATGCTCTTGAGAGAAGATACTAGTGAAATATATGGCCCCCGGGTCTATTCTCTATCATATTAATCTTCCGTCACTTTATTATTGCTTTGCTTTTTATTTTACTTTGCATCTTTATACCAAAAATACTAAAAATATTATCTATCATCTCTATCAGATCTCACTCTCGTAAGTGACCGTGAAGGGATTTACAACCCCTAAATCACGTTAGTTGCCTTGAGCTTTTTGTTTTGTGTGGGTACGAGGGACTTGCGTGTGGCCTCCTACTGGATTGATACCTTGGTTCCCAAAAACTGAGGGAAATACTTACGCTACTTTGTTGCATCATCCTCTCCTCTTCGGGGAAATCCAACGCAAGCTCAAGAGGTAGCATGGGATGTAGCTGATCATATGGCACTTGGAGGCGGTCGAACGTCTCGATGGAAAGAACATTCAGCCCCGCACCGCCATCGGCGAGGGTTTGGTGACCGGACGCTGCCGATGACGCGAAGAGCAGAAAGAGCATCGGGAGGCTGGATGGTTGCCGTGACACTTGAGCTGGTCTGACGAGCTGAAGGTGATGGTGCACTTGGACCACCTGAGTCGCGTGGCCTCGAGCCTGGAGAGAGCCGCGTTCACTTCGCAGGCAAACTGCTTGAAGATGCACTGAGAGGTGGGGCCTGAGCTCCGCCCAAGATGCAAGCGATGGCACAGGCTCCTAGAAGCCCCAGCCCCCTCGTCCTGGTGGTAGTCATCATTCCTTCTTAGTGGTGGTGGCAGCGGAGAGAGGCCGGGATTGCCCTGAGGACGGTCCTCACGAGGTTGGTCTCTCCAGGCACCCTCACGAGGCTGATCTCTCCAGGCGTCCTCATGAAGCTGGTCGCACCACTCCTGGCGGGGGCCGCGGTCGTCTCTCAAAGGCCCTTCCACTTCTCCTCTCCACGGCCGTAGAGCTCGATCGCTATGCGCCGAGGGGTCGACCGAGGCGCCCGTCGCGGATGGCCCTGAGCTCCTGAAAATCATTGGTGTTGTGGCTGTGTACGTTGTGGAAGATGCAGAACGGACGGTTGCTCTTGGATGACTCTGGGTGGTCACAACCGCGCTTCATCTCTGGTTCATCCGCGAGCACGGCCACCCCATTGCGCTTCACGTCCTTTGCCTTGGCCTTCCTGTCTTCTGGGTCGGCCGCTGGGAGCTCGAGGAGGGAGAGGCGTCCTTCCTCAGCTCTTGTGCACTTGAGAGCCGTGCACAGGTCCTCGTGGATGGCGAGCTCCTCCTTCATCGTGACATCATGGACACCATCAGAGAATGCTGAAATGATGGCCTCGTCTGAAACCTTGGGGATCTTGAGGCGAACGTTGTTGAAGTGTTGGATGTACTTCTGCAGGGTCTCCCCTGGTTGCTGCTTGATGCGCTGCAGGTCACCTGCAGCAGGCGGGCGGTCGCGAGTGCCCAGGAATTGGCGATGAAATGCTCGTGCATCTCGCCCCAGGAGGAGATCGATCCTGGGGGCAGGTTCAGGAGCCACGAGCGTGCGCCATCCTTGAGAGCCATGGGAAACCAGTTCGCCATGACCTTCTCACAATGGGCCGGCAGCCTCGATGCTCAGCAGAGAGCTGCAGGAACTCAAGAGGGGTCGGGGTGCTGCTTTAGCTGGAGGCAGGTCAGTGCTGAACTTTCCCCTCATGATGACTGCCAAGCTTGGGAGTGAAGGCGCTGGAGCCCGCCGTGGCCACCGAGCTCGCTGTGGAGGTGGTGCTTGCTTTTGAGCTCATGGGCCATCATCACATGTGTGTCGGTGGAAAGACACCTATGGCTCACAAGAACTCTTACTACGGTTGCCGGGGCCAGGTTGCGAGAAGAGTAGGATTAGTAATCAGCACGAGGATCGCTTACCTGTGTTCCCGCCGAGAGATGCGTGAAACCCTAGTCCCGCTTTTGGTGGGTGTATTTTTAGAGTTCTTGAGCTCTCGAACTAGCTATGGTGAGTGTGTGTTTCAAAAGTCGATCCTCCAAAGATGCCATGGGCCCCTTTTATCGGTGAAAGGGCCGCTATAGGCATATGTGAGGTGGAAAGCGCGACAAAGATTGGCAGCTTATCGCTTGATTACAGGACAAGTCGTCATTAATGCGCTACCGAGGTGTCCTTTAGCTTTATCAGGACGGCGCAGACATGTCCCGTCTGGCCACCGCCTCCTCCTCGCTTCGACACGCTACGCCTCAAATACGCGCATGCGTATGACCATGTAGGCAAAGCGTGCTGCCAGGGTGGCGCGTGGTTTGGTCTTCACGAAGATCTCGATGCGCCGCCACGCAAAGCCCGCCGAGTTGGCCTGAAGCTGCGATGTTGCCACGCAGTGCTTGCCCATTTGGTTCGGCTGGCAATCAGATGTGAACGCATAAAGTGAGACTTGGCTGTGCGGGCCCGGCAAGGTCTTGCCAAGGCCTTTTGGCGAGAGCCTGCCGGGGCCCCGGCAAGGGTCTTGCTGTATGCTGTCGTCTCCAAGAAGAATCTTGCCAGGGGCCTCGTGGTTTCCTCAAGGATCTTGCCGAGGATCGTTGTCTTCAACTCTCATCTCGATCTTGAATATGTCTTCACAAAGATCTGTGATGCCACCGTGCAGGTTCCTCCCAACCTCGGGCCCATGTGGTCGATGGTGTTGAGGACGCGGGCTCTAGGGGTGGCTCGCCTCGTTGGTGTTTAGCCGCTGCCCCGGCAGGGTCTTGCTGGCTGTTGAGGCAGTCCCCTAAGGGTCTTGCCGGGGAAACTGCCCCGCCCCGCTTCTTTTGGCGTTTGGTCTTATGCTGTTTCGCTATCTGGGCTTCGGTTTCTACTTCAGTTCACCCTCTGGCAGGCTGCGTGCGCGGCTCACCGCTCGCGGTACGTAAGGGTACAAAGGTGCACCCCTTCTTTTGTACAACCGACAGAGCCTCGGCCTGGGCACACATAAGCGTGACACGCTGTTTGGCCAGGCCCAAAACGGTGCGCTGGCAAAGGGCGATTTTTACCGCGGGTAAAATTTCACGCCTGGCGCTCCTATGACCCGCTGAAAGCGCGCGACGGAGGGGTGCGCTGTGACATGGAGGCATGCGTAAGGTTCTCGCACGCATGCATCACATCGCAATAAATGGGCAGCGTGACCGTGACCTTCCCCATAAAAAGGGGGAAACCGCAAAGACCGCTCTTTTACCCTCCACGTTAATCCCAACCTTGGAAGCCTTCGCCGCCTTCCTCTTCTTCCAAGCTCATTCGCCATCACCTGTGTTCCCACCGCTTCCGCTTCTTCTCTCCCGTGCTATGGCGCCTGAACCACAAGGCAAGGAGTGGCTAAGAACGCGGAGCGACTTGAGCCGGAGAGTGCGGCTGGTGGTAGCAATGACGCTGTCCGCCTTCTTCCCTCGACACCAATGTGTTCGAGCCTGAAGCCTTCAGGCCCCGTGGGGGTGAAGACGGGAGAGAAGTCGGGCATCCACCACGCCATCCCCGCCGATCGCACCGAGGTTGCCCCAAATCGGTACCCTCCTTTGTTGACCATTTTTCCTCATGGCTTTGTCCTCCTTCTCTCGATTTCTTCAGCGATATCATGCACACCATTGGCTTCCGCCTGGATTTTACTCAATAATGGCGCGGCGCGGTTTCTTTCGCCACCTTCCAAGGGTTGCCACAGGCACTCAACACTTTTTTCATCGCTACTTCCCCGGATCCAACCAGGGGGCGCCATCTCCGGTTGCATCACCTGGATCCCAAGGTCCAAGGGGGCGTATCTAGAGGGTGCCATGAAGGAGAGGTGGAAAGAATGACGGGGCCGGTGGTGCTGGATCGAAGAGAAGGACCCGCCGGTGTTCTACGAAGTTCACCGGGCGCCGCCGGTCCGCAGAAGTGATTGGAGCGATGTCGACACCGACGACGAGAAGCTCACGGTCGCCACCACCAAGATCCTTCGACTCACCGAGGTCGGGCTCACCCTTGAGATGATCGGGGCGGACTTCATCCGTCAATTGCTCCATCCGCACAACAAGGAGGCCGGCCCGCTCTCTTCACGAACCCCGCCGACATCATGCAGCTTCACCCCGGCCTCGACCACAACTTCACAAAGGATGGGGGCATGTCCCATCGCCAAGGGCTCTTCCAACTCGGACATGGGCCGCGACAACGAGGTCGAAGCGACCAGCAAGGTCAGCGAGGGCAGCCGCCAAGGCCGGGCAAGGTCGCTTAAGGGGCCCTTGTTCGCTGCTTACGGAGTGGTCCCGCCAGCATATTCGCCACCGACCGAGATCATCGCCATGATGCCGGACTGCAACGCAGCATGACCCTGGCCCGAGCTAGAAGGAGCCGGAGGACGCCCGAGGTGCAGCAGCTTTTTGACACTCGCACAAGGGTACGACGCAACGCCGAGCGGCTGCTTGTCCAGGACACCACCCAAAGCGGAACTGGATTACATTGCCACAGTGGCGTAGGGAGGCACAGCTTGCCGAGGAGTCCCATGCTGGTAGTGGCGTGAGGACAAGGCCGCGACGGCCATGGAGGAGGAAGAGCCGCCTTGGCATGGCAGCCGGGAGGCCAGCCAGTTCCGCACCAAGGCTCCGTTGAGGGGAGCGGCCGACGAGTCGTTTGGGAGGAGGCCGCATTGTCACCCTCCAAACACGGGGAGAGGGCGATTCCCCGGCGAACCACTTCCCGCGAGCCGTGCGCGGGTCTGCCAGGCCACGCGGCGCCAACGCCCCTAGAGGAGTCCGCGCACTGCATTTGAGGGGCAAGGCGGGCGAAGAAGGTGGTGAAGGTTGCGGCAAATGAGGAAGAAGGCATCCGCCTTTTCTCTCGCCCACGCGCTCAGACTCGCCTCCCTCCTCCCGGCAGAGGCCGACGGAGGGGTCACCTTTGACTACGGGTCCCTCAGACCGAGGAGGAAGATGAAAACAGCAGTGGAGGAGGCGGACGACGAGTAAGTGTCTAGCTCCTTCCCATCATCTTTGCCTCCTCGATCTGTGCCGCTTGTCTTAACTTGTTTTTATCCTGGCAGGGATGCGGAGACGCTGGCTCAAAGGGTGAAGAGGGCCAAGACCTCGGAGGGCGGCCAGCCCTCGGCTGGTACTCCAAGGGCGCCACTGGTGGTGCTGAGTAGCCCTGCATAAAGAACCACCGTCCAGCCCCCAAACAGAAGCTCATCACCTCCCTTGTCGGACATGCGGTCGAGGTACGATACTTTGGTGCTGACTTTGCCGGGTATGCAAGAGGAGAGCGGCAGCAGGAGGAGCCGCAGAGGGCTACTCCCAACACGCCGCCCCCATCGACCACGCCGCCCCGAGGGGCGTCCCCAGTAAGGGCGCCAAGCACCGAGCCCATGCACAAGGAGGAGGAGGAGAACTTGGGCGCGGGCGACTTTCCCTCGACACCAAATATTGGCGGGGAGGGGACTTCTTTTTCCCATCCTGGCACCGGCGGTGGTAAGTCGCTCGCCTCTCGTCCCTGTTCCTTTTTCTTTCTTGCTGAACCTTGGTCTTGGCTCTTGCCTTACTTCTCTTTCGGTGTGTCCAGACCTCCTCGTGAACCCAGAGGACGTGGACGCCGTCATTGAGGACGTCACCAAGGCCGTCGAGGCGGACGCCGAGAGGATCGCTGCCGAGGAGGCCGCCAAGGGCGCGGCTGAGGACGCCGCCGCGGGGCCTGCTGCGGAAGCTGGCAAGGCCACCACTGAGGAGACCGACAACGGGCTTGCCGGGGAGGCCGGCAGGGCCGTTACCGAGGAGGAGGAGGAGGTGGCTGATGACCAGCCTTCCTCCTCTGCTGCTTCCGGCTCCGGCAAGTACCCGAGGGTGAGTGATGACTTGTTCGGCCCACCTTCCAGCGCGCCGAGCACCAGTGGCACCTGCCGAGGGAGAGGTGTTCGACGACGGCGCTTGCCGCCGGTTGAGGTCGCCGACGAGCCGAAAGGCTGGCGGACGGTCGCAGGAAGAGCTGGCCTTCACGCCATGGGTGCCAGCTTCCGGAAGCCTGTGCGCCCACCGTGCCCGCCTAGACAAGGCTAAGTCCTGTGACAAGGTGGTGGAGAAGTCGGAGGTGGACCTCCGTGGCTGCAAGGTCGCCGAGACGCAGGACTGGTTCCGCGAGGCTTCATGACAGCCAAGGCCGCCAGCAGGCGAAGCCAAGCGTGATGTGGAGCTCACCATGAAGCCGGGCCGACATCATGAAGGCTCAGAGACGGCGGGCGGCTTGGCCGCTGGAAGCCGAGGCCGCCTAAACCCAACACCAAGGCCGCGCTTGAACTCCTGTGAGGAGGACCTTGCCACGCGAGAGAAGAGCAGCTACTACGCCAAGGCAAGGATGAAGAGGTGGAGAAGCCTCAGACAGCAAGAAGCCGAGCTGGAGCAGAGGCACAAAGAGGCGCCTGGCCGGGTGCCCAGGTTCACGCCGACAAGGTGAAGGAGCTGGAGGCGGAGCGGGACGGGTTGAAGGAGCAGTGCTCAAGTTGTCTCAGAGAAGGACAGCCAACAAAGGTTTTGATGGAGGCGCAGGCGCGCCGCTGTGGCTGGGAGCCTCCGAGGCCAACAAGTCTGCTGGCAAGGACCTCATGCTCAAGCCGAGGGCCTCGAGGATGTGCCTCACGAGGCCAAAACCCGGAGCGGATCCCGCCAAAGAGCTGAGACCGAGAAGCTGCTGTAAGAACGAGGCCACCGAGCACAAGGATTTCAAGGAGGGCGGAACCGCTGGATCGGGCGCCGAGGACGCCAGCCGACAGGATCACCGCCAGCTTGGCTACCATGGGGATGCTAGCGTGAGGTATGCCCCAGAGCACAGCGGGACCACCAACGCCAAGTCGACCTTGTTCTCCGAAAGTATTCTCGTGGCCCCGAGCAGCTTCACGCTAACTGGCGGCCTCACTGGCCGATGAGGCCCGGAGGCACATCGGAGAGGGCTAGGTTACAGAGTTGGTTACAATGGAGGAGATCTACATATCCAGACGCAAGCTTGCCTTCCACGCCAAGGAAAGTCCCATCCTACACCGGACGAAGTCTTCAATCTTGTATCTTCATAGTCCAGAGTCCGCCGAAGGTTATAGTCCGCTATCCTGACACCCCTAATCCAGACTTCCTTCCTCATTGCACCGAAATGGCAACCTTTGCCCGATGCCTTGGTACTCCACGCTCCGTGCTTGCCCCTTTGCACCAAAGAGGAAACAAGGACACGGGCGAGGCTCTACCCGCCTGGCGCTGGCCCGGCTCACTGCCTCGATCGGCTAAGGCTGCGCCACGAGCACCTCGGGCGAGGTACCCTGCCTTGATTTGTCCGCCTCGCGAGCCTGCTCTGGGCGAGGCCCTTGAGGAAGTCTTATACTGTCTGCCATGAGGCTCGGCCTCACGAGATCTTGAGTCTTGTGCCGATGAAGACGGGTCGATCCACCACTTGAGCCACGCCAAGAGGCCGCAGCAGTAAGTCCGGGGCCCCTGCTCCCAGACGCCGACAAGCTCGACGTAACCCAAAGAACAAGAGACACGGCAGTCTATCCTGGTTTGGGCCACCTTATGTGTAATACCCTACTCCAGCCAGGTGGATTGCCCGAGGGGCCGAGGATGAACTAGTACAATGTGGGAACGACCTGAGGTGAGGTGTTCTTGAGCTCAAGAGCCGTGAGGTGGTCACGGTGGAATCGATCCGCCCTCTCTATGGTGGTGGCTAAGTCCCATTTATAGTGGCCTTGGTCCTCTTCCCAAATGTAGGTAAGTGATCCCACAACGCCAAATTTGAAGGGAGACAACTAGTACAAGCCATCCCGACAAAGTAGTCTTCGCCCGCAGGTTCTAGTGGTGACGCCATTGGCTGTGGATGACCTCCGTCTTACGGCTTGGTCTTGTTGAACTGATAGGAAACCCTGCTTGATTCCTGACCTCAAGGCCAAGGCTTGCCTCCTTAGCACCAAAGAGGAAACTAGAACACTGCGCCCGCTGGCGCCTGCCTGGCCTTGGTCGTCATGGCCCACGTCACATGAACCTTGCGAGGTGTACCTTGCATAGATTTCTCCGCTCCTCGGGAGCCAGCCTAGCGAGGCCGCCCCCAGGGAGGTCTTGTGCCATCCGCCTCGCGAGGCTTGGTCCCTTGTGAGGGTCTTGGGTTGTTGTTGTCAAGCCGCCGCATTGTGCCATTGATGAGCCACTGCGGAGCCGCAGTGCAGTGCAAGTCCTGGCACCCCTGCTCCTGTGATCGCCGACAGCCCCCGCCCAAGGCACGCCAACTTGGCTTCGAGGCGGCCAAAGGGCAAGGGCGAGCACCGCAGCCCCAACCACCGCGGCCTTGGTTGATGCATGGCATTGATGGGACGGGTGCCTCCGCCCCCACGCCGCTTCGCAACCGGCTCCTCGACAAAGGTTGCCGCCACATGGCTTTCATTGCCCTTCCTTCGCCTTGCTCCGCATCCCTCTCCTTCTCCCAGAGGGCTTCCAGATCCACCAACCCCCCAGCCCGCCGATGGCTACCGGACATGGCGTCAGCAGACTCGCCATCCTGGTTCGAGTTTACCGAGCGTTTACAATATGGAGAAGAACTCACCACCGCGCTTCCCCGGTGACGGGCAGCGGCAATGAGGGAGGAGAGAAAGCGCTCGGCCGGCTCGCTGCCGGACGCCTGGGCGGTACCTTCTGTCCCTTCTTCTGCACAACGCTCGCTGGGTTTGTCCTCCTTTCTCCGGCTTCTTCTATGCCGCCCTTCGCCATTACAACTCCACGCCCATCTTCATACCAACTCCGGCTCCTCCTCCCCGCCGATCTTTGCCTTTACCGCAAGGCAGGAGATGCCATCCCGTGGCGCTGCTCGCCATTTCTTCTACCTCCAGTCAAGGAGGGCCGTTCGGTGTGCTAACTTCGCTGCAGCTAACGGCACCAATGCGATCTCGCAAGAAGGGAAGAGGTGGAGGACTTCAGAACAAGTGGATCTTCATGGATGCCGCTTTCTCCACCCTACCGCTGCCGATCGGGATGCCAACGATTCGATGGTGGTCCACGAAGCTCAACGATCCCCGGTGGAGCAATTGATGGAGAAGATGGTGTCGACCAAGCCTGACGACCCGGCGCGAGAAGTCGACGAGGGCCATGATTGTCAAGGAGTTCCTCACACAAATACCGGCTCGCTTCCAAGGCGCCGCTACCTTTGTGGAAGCTCATGGAAGAGGGAGGCGACTCCGATCACGGACGACTTATCCAAGAGGAGCTGAATAAGGTCCTGCACCCCGGTCGAGAAGGACCAAGGCTGCCCGCCAGACACTCATCTTCCGCTATACCACCGCCTCGGATGGGGAAAAGATCACCACGCATGCTCTGTCTTCAACGAAGCTGGCTCATACCATCGGCACGCACCGAGCCCCGGCCCTGGTGGGGTCCTCCACCGAGTCCCACCTAAAGAGAGAGAGGACGGACTCGGGAGACCCCGAGGGGTGGGGAGACTTGTCCTCTATGCCGACCGATCTCTCCACACCCTTCCCGACGACGACGACACCGGCGTAGCATCCAAGGAGGAGAGCCAGGCCCACTGGGTCACCCGAGGTCCAAGGGCACCCCTACGAAGACGCCGGGCAGGGGTCCCATCAAGAGCAGATCTGCGCTGATCCTCGAGGTGAGGCCTCCGCCTGTTGCCGGCCGCATCGCGCAGACCAGCCAGGTTCTCGCCTCGGGCTGGGCAGGTGGTTTAGCCCGAAGCCTCGCGGCATGGTGCTTCAAGAGGGTGAGGGATTACACCACCGTGACCAGAAGTGCTCGCCTGATTGGCCCTGCCCTTATCGAGTATCTGATGTCTTCCTCTTGTATGGTTAGCCGACCGTGATGAAGTAGAAGAAGGAGACGGCCGTGATCCCCGAGACCTCAAAGAAGCTTGTCAGCGATCAAGACCACCTCGCGCAGAAGGTGGGTGATGGCACTTGTGCCTCTACGGCCGGGTCATCTCGCGAGACATGGGGCCCGGCTCGGAGAGGGCGATCAGAGCTGCCGGGTTCGAGGCGTCAGACTCGCTCGCCGAGGTTACTAAGGCTCGAGCCTCCCCTCCCCTCACACGCCACTGATCTTGGCGCCAGTGCTAGCTCCTCCCCCTTCCATCACGCCGATGGGCCTTGATCCTCTTGCTTCGCCTGATGCTCTGGAGGAGGCTATTTCCGCACCGACCCAGCTTCGCGACGACCTTCAAGGCGCCGACCATCGCCTGGCGTCGAGACGCCTGGAGCTGATCTCGGGATGGCTGCGGTCTGACGCGTCCATCAGGGCAGCATGGAGCCAGGCCATAGCGGCCTCTGAGGAGGGTGAACAGGTTGTCGGCCTAGCAGCGGCCACCCGTGACGTGGCGCTAAAGGATGCCGAGGTTGTCGAGGAGCGCTGCCGAGTGGCGGAGACCGAGCTGGAGACCCTGCACAATGAGCAGGCCACCGAGGCTTGTCAGTGCAAGGAGCAGGAGGAGAAGCTGAAGGCTTGGGAAGATGCGTCCGTCGTGACACCGAGCCGGAGCAATCAGCGCATTTAGCAGGCCGCAGAGCACGGGCCGGAGAAGTCAAGGAGGAGGTGGAGGCGGAGAAGGCCCGACCGGAGGCCAAGGCGGGTTCTGCCAAAGATAGTGCTGCCTCATTGTCTTGAGTAGAGGTCCTGCAAGGCAATCGCGGGAACTCTATGGAGGGGTTGAAGGACCATTGGTGATCGCCGAGGAAGGCCCCGCTGAGTTGCTCCCCAAATTACATAATGCTCGAGGACGCTTGTTGCTGGACCCCATGCAGGAGGGGAAGTCCTGAGCACTTTCCTCGCCGCTATGACGCACGCCTTCACCACCTCCATCTTCATGACTCCCAAGACCGACCTTCGAGCCCTGCTTGAGCCTATGGACGAGGAGCACTGCACCACCACCGCCAAGCCGTGAAGGACCAGGTGGAGGCCTCAAGCATAGAGTTCTCGCCATCACCCTCGATTCTATTGATGGCACCATCGACACTACGGCCACTACCGACATCGGCGACGGCGACATTGTCGATGACGGGCACTTTATGGCGATGGCGATGCCCAGGCTGAAGGAGAAGCTTGATGGTGGCCGCCCTCCATTTTATTTCCTGCAACATGCATCATGCCTCTTGAGGCGAAGAACTTGTGTTTTGTACTTGAAGAAACAATATGTTTTGTAACAGTTTGCTTGGATTTTTGCGATTTCTTCCCGCTTGTTTTAGTGTTCTACGGCAGGTCTGCCCCACAGATACTCACCATTACCGCTCGTCCGGACGCGTGTGTTGATTAAGGGCGAGGCTACGTGATCAAGCTAGGGCTCCCGAGTCACGATGCTCAGGAGTCCCCTTGACGCATTTAACAGCCCTCGTGGAGGAGTGCGAGAATAGGTCTCACGCTCAAGGCCGCAGTAGGGCCCAGCTCCAGATACCAAACCACCATTGGGTCGCTCGATCATGAGGACGAGACCAAGGAGTGAGGGGCTACGTGACCGCTAGGGCTCATGAGTCGCGATGCTCAGGAGTCCCTCGACGCACGAAAAGACCTCCATACCTTTCATCACCGAGGTCCCGATCGAGGGGCGACGACCAGGTCCGAGGGACTCGCAGGTGGTGGCGACGCTAGGCGGACTGAAGGTTGCGTGCCTCGCCTGACTCTCCCAAGAGGAAAGTGTTGCGATGAGGTCGACACCGAGCCCGGTGGCTCCTGTGAGGTTGATGCAGCCATGGGCCGCCTCAAGCACGAAGAACGTGAGACGGCCTTGACAGCCTCACACCTATCCGGCTCCGCTAGTCAAAGAACCTGAATTGGTCATTCAAACCCCGGACACGGCTAGACGAGTCCGGCGCCCACTAGCGGCATACCGCCATACAAGGGGCTGCATGCATGTATCACAAGAGACAATTATCACACCCAATATGCGACCCTATCCGAAAGGAACTCGACGGTCCCACCAAGGATAGACCCGCATATTGGAACGCTTTTGCAAGGTGAATATCATTACATCAACATTACATAATAGATGGGGATACGTACACAAGGCACAAATGCCTCAAGAATACATCAATATCATACAAGAACAACATCCGATTACGGATGAAACAAAAACAGAAGCTCAAACGACATCCACCCTGCTAGCCCAGGCTACCGACCTGGAACCTATCCCCTGATCGAAGAAGAAGCAGAAGAAGAAATCCCGCAAGGAAGAAGAACGAGTCCATGAAGAAGACGAACGGATAAAGCCGAACCAAGCGTAGACGAACGAATCCTCACGATCGCAACGAAACAGGAACTAACAAGAAGAAGCACACAACATAGTAAACACACCACACATGAACAAGACATGATGCACAACAAGCATGATGCATGACAAAGCTAGATGAAGCTACTCATGTCAAGAGATGATGCAAACAAGAACAACACATCAAAGCAAGTTTAAATGAGGCCGGAAACAACATATAACAATTCCGGCAAGTCCTCATATGCAAATTTCAAAATTGGTCCAGATCTGAATAAACCTTAAGTTCAAGTTGTTAAACAGCAAGTTAATATGCACCACGATGATCTACACGAAATTCTAGTCAAGTTACATATAAAGTTCATTAAATTCGGAGCTACAGCCTAGAAGATATGAGCAAAACAAGTTAAACATGGCATTGATGCAAAATACACCCAAACATCAAGCAAACACCTCAAAACAAAGATGCAACATGATAATATGAAACTACATGCAAAATCAAGCAAGTTTCATATAGAGCACACTCAAAACGGAGCAACGGTGCAACACATACACATGAAACAAGTTATAGCAACAATCTGTCCAAAACAGCAACTAGGCATATTGCAAGCATCAAAACACTATGCTACAGCATCTTAACATGATAACAAAAGGCATGGGCATGATGTACAGGTAAAGCATTACAAAACATGAACACTGAGCTAACTCCAGAAATCACTAGAACATGCTCAAAATGACATGGCAAGATTGCAAATAATAACAGCTTTCAGCTTAGCGAGAAAATAACATCAAAGTTGCAATGTTCAGAGCTATCAAACAACATGTTACAGGAACTTATCATGGCAAACAAAGGCATGGCATGAATATACTAATTGCATAGAACAGAAGTCCTTTAGTGACCATGAGCCAAAAGGATCATAAAATACCATTGCAAGCATGTGAATATAGCAAAACATAAACAGATTCAGACTTAGTGAAAAACTGAGCATGGCATAAACAGATAACAAATAGACATGTTGGTGAGCTTGAACCACTCACCACAGAGCAATAAATGGCATGGAAAGGAACCCAACAGTAAGAATACATGGCATAGAAGCTATACATGGCAAGAACAACATCATAGCATACAGGGATCAACTACAACAACCTTGGCAAAATTGAATAACATGTAAACAACCTGCCAGGAAACATTTTATAGCAAAAGTAGAGCTCGATTGACTCAAGCTATGGCACTCCATAATTGCCAACAAGGGCATGGATGGATAGAAAATAACCATATGTTCAAAACATCCTTACTGAAGTATCTCAAAATAAGCATGGATCTCTCGGTAGCATCAAGTTTACATGGAATAAAAATATCAGCGGAACAGGGCTGAAATCAGCAACATCATGAAGACTAGTTTGCATGCTTGTGCTAGTCACCACAGAGATCACAAAAATACATGGCATGCACCCCTGTAAAGATGGCATGGCATATTACAAAACACATGTAGGACTCAAGTTCATAGGGTGCACAACTCAATCATGGCAAAAATGACAAAAGTGCATGTTCGATAAGAATCAAACTAACATCACATAGCCCTCTTCTAACAGCATTTCGGGCAACAAGATGAGCTCAAATGTAAATGATGCAATGAGATGAAATTTTGTACTCGTCGAGACGAACAATTTGACATATTACACGCACGAAACGGAGCTATGGATGCAGCGTTATGACACGATGAAAATGCAACAAAATATAGCAGATGCAAAAGACTTAGAAGAAATCTGGACCTCCAGATCTAGGGTTCCTCGCGGGCACGCGAACCGAGGCGGCCGGAGACTCGCCGGAGACGGCCGGGGGGAGGTCGGAGGAGGCGGCCCCGGTCCGATCTCGCGGATCGCCGCGGCGGCAACGGTGCGGGCGCAATGCGGGGCGGCGGGCGGCGCGGGGGAGGCACGGGCGGCGCTGGGCAGCTGGCGGCGGCGTGAGCGAAGCTGGCGTGGGCGGCGACGGCCAGGCAAGCCCGGGCGGCGGGCGGCGAGGCTCATAGGCGGAGGCCGGGCGGCCAGCGGAGGCGGCAGGCTTGAGGCGAGGGCGGCGGGCTGGATGGGCCGAGGGCTCATGCGCGCTTCTCCGGCCATGGGCGGCGGAGCGGGGCGGGGCGGACACGCGGCCTCTGATTGGACGAGGGGCTCTGGCGGATTTGGTCCGGTGGGGCTGCACAAGGTCTGGCAAGAGAGGAAAAATCTAGGGTTAGGGGTGGAATGACCAAATTTCGGGAGGAGGGGTGTTTTTATAGGTAGAGGGAGCTAGGAGTGTCCAAATGGGGCACGGTTTTCGGCCACGCGATCGTGATCGAATGACCGAGAGCATGGAGGGGAGTTAGGTGGGTTTTGGGCCAGTTTGGAGGGGGTGTTGGGCTGCAAAGAGAAGGGGCTTTTGCGGTTACCCGGTTAACCGTTGGAGTATCAAACGACCTACAAATGGCACGAAACTTGGCAGGCGGTCTACCGGTGGTATACCAAGGCCGCTTGACAAACCTCGGTCCATTCTGAGACCGTTTAACACCCGCACAAGAAAAGAGGTAAAAGGGGGCGCCGGGAGACATAGGAGTGCCGGATTGCAAAACGGACAACGGGGAAAATGCTCGGATGCATGAGACGAACACGTATGCAAAATGAAATGCACATGATGACATGATATGAAATGCAGATGATGACATGGCAAAGTGCAACACGCAAGCAAATGACATGGCAACGACGGCGAATAACTGGCGGACACCTGGCGCATCGAATCCGGGGCGTTACAACACTCCTCCACTAACAAGAGATCTCGTCCCGAGATCTTAGGACCGAGACGGAAGAGAAAAAAATGATGAGGTGAAACCAGAACTCAAGAGAAGAAGCCAAGAATCAAGAGCACTCGAGAAGAAGAGAGGAACGACGAGAATGACGAGAATCGAAGGCTCACGGAATAAGATAGACTATGAACCCACTCGTTCTAACCGGAGTGGCTAGAATGAGAAAAAGAAACGAATAAGACTGAAAGGATTTAGGCAGCACTCCGGCTAAAACATGGAAGGAAAAGAACACGAGCTTCACACGTTAGAATGACACTTGACGAGATGAACAATGCATTGCCTCCGGAAGGATTGAAAGAGTTGAAAGAAAAGAACGGAGAAGAAAATGACAACTTGTGCCACGAATGAAATTGAAAGCAACCTTAGAAGAAGGATTGAACGGAGTTGTTGAGAAAATCAACCACGAAAGAATAAGCTTGTTGTGGACTTATGGAAAACATCTCGAAATTAATGAGGTGATAACCGACCACAACCGGAAATGATTGGATAGCTGAGAAGAACGAAGAAATGCAAATCTCCACTCCAAATGAATACGGAGAATTAAATGCACTTCGAGATGCGAGAAGAAAAGGTACTTGAATTCCTCTAAAAGAATCTTGATGAACACTTGAAGAAAGAATTAAATCATGAAGAACCACCATGAAAAACTCCGGTGACAAAAGGATGATGAGATAAAATTGAAGGATGAAAGAATAAGATGAGCATTGCGATGATTTAGATGGAGGTTCCGACTAAATGGCTGAAGAAATTGAACTCCGGAAAAGAAAAGATGAAAATACTTGGAACTAGAATTTATTCCACAAGAACAAACTCCGAAGGAAAAAGGATTACTCACTTGGATGAAATAAGAATAAGATTTATTGCATGCTTATCCTTCATCAAATTAAATTGATGAGAAGCAATGGATTTTGCAAACTACTTATTCTTCTTGAAAAAGAATTGAGAAGTGACATATCGCAAACTTGAGAAGGACTTCATGAATCACCGGTAGGATTTGAAAGAACGAATAGATTAAAATGATAACCAAGGAAAATGAGTCTTGAACGAACCACCGTAAGAATTCGAAAATGACTGCCGAAAGAGAAATAATCACCGGGAAGAATTAGAAGACCAAATATGCTCGAGGGGATTTAGATGCAAAAGAACAAAGAGATCATGAGCTGATTAAAGAACACTTGAACGAGGCACCGGAAGAATATTGAGATGAACGAAGGGGCACGAATATGGAATAATTGGAGAACGACTTTGAAAACTTGGAACGAAGAAATCTTCCGAAAAGATGGCCTCCCGATGATTGAGACGGCAAAAACAACTCCTGAAATACTTCGGATGGATGAAAAGAATTTGCACAACTGGAAACAAATAGATAGGATAACATCGAGCTAGCACCGCGAATCTCCGGGAGAACGGACAAGATTTAAGAGAATAAATCTACGACGGTCTTCAAATGACGACGATAAACATCACCAAAAGTGTTGAGATACTCCGGTCGAATGATAAGCGAAGAGGTTGGGCCAAAAATGAAATGATTTGAAATTGATCTTGGAAAAGATCTGACTGATGAAATTCATTCTTACGTCAAACTTCGAAAAGAATTAGGAATGGCTCCGGAATAATTAGAAGAGTCAGGTAAGATCCTGGGAAAAGACCTGTGGGTTACGGCCCACTGAAGAGAAAAACACCGTTGGAAAGGATTTTCGAAGAGATGATACACCGGAACGATTGAAAGACTTGAATGAGGTGACAACCTCACAATAATTGGATGCAAGCACGAATCTTCTGAGATGTCTTCATCACTCCGGAATGATAAAATGGCGAGAGGCGAACAAGCAAAGGGAACACTTGAGCCGAGGAAAAGAATATGTTCGAACCGAGAAAATTGAGTTGAAATCCACCGGAAAGAAAGCGAGACGAACAATGATGAACCAGACGAGAATTCACCGGTTGAAACGATTGAGGGAAGACTGAAGAGACTCCACACGAATGAAATTGATGGTCGAAAAAGACTCAGGCTCCGGGAATAAGAGGGTGGGAGGGCAGGAAAAACAAAGGCAACTTGGAAGGGGAAATTGACGAATGAGTTCAAGAGGAAACACCGGTTGAAATCATTGAGGAAAGAAAGAAAAGACTTCGCACGAGTAGGATCGATACTCGATTACGGACTCCGGTTCCGAGAAGAAAAGGGGTGGGCGGGTGGGAAAAGAAAACACTGAGGATTGAACTCAAAGATGAAGAGGCTCGAGTCAACTTGACGAGAAATGCACCGGATGCAAAGAGCTGAGGGCCAACGATCGGAAAACCAATTGCGTGATCCTAAAGAAAAACTTGAATGGGAAGAGGAGTAGTTCAAAACACCTACGTCAAGATTCCTCACCAGAGCGACGAAGGGGCTGAGGAGTAAAAAGAATTCCTAGTCTCCGATATAACTAGACTCTGAAAATAGTTTTCTTCTAGACTCGACAACGGCCAAACTACACGATCAATCAAGGGGGCTCCTAAGGTCGGTCGAGGCTCTGATACCAACTTATCACGCCCAAGATGCGACCCTATCAGAAAGGAACTCGACGGTCCCACCAAGGATAGACCCGCATATTGGAACGCTTTTGCAAGGTGGATATCATTACATCAACATTACATAATAGATGGGGATACATACACAAGGCACAAATGCCTCAAGAATACATCAATATCATACAAGAACAACATCCGACTATGGATGAAACAAAAACAGAAGCTCAAACGACATCCACCTCCGCTAGCCAAAGCTGCCGAACCGAACCTATCCCCGATCGAAGAAGAAGCGTAAGAAGAACTCCAATACAAGCAAACATCGCCTCACGCCATGATCATCGCAAACCTGTACCGCAACTGGTGGTGTAGTAATTTCAGAGCCACGAGGACTCAAAGAATCCCATTACCATGGGTATCAAGACTAGCAAAGCTTAAGTAGGAAAGGAAGGGATAAAGTGGTGAGGTTGCAGCAGCGACTAAGCATGATATGGTGGCTAACATACGCAAATGAGAGCGAGAAGAGAAACAAAGGAACGATCGTCAACTAGTAATGATCAAGAAGTGATCCTGAACTCCTACTTACGTCAAACATAACCCAGAAACCATGTTCTCCTCTTGATCAACCCCGAAAAGAGACACTCACGATTACGCACACGGTTGGTGTATTTTAGAAGAGTTTGCTTCAAGTTTACTACAACCGGATATTAACAAATTCCCATCGCCACATAACCATGGGCACGGCTCGAAAGTTTATACCCGCAGGGTGTCCCAACTTAGCCCATGATAATCTCTCGCGATCAACGAAGGATATTCTTCTCCCGGAAGACCCGATCAGTCTCGAATCCCGGCTACAAGACATTTCGACAAAGAATAAAACAAGACCAGCAAAGCCGCCCGATGCGCCGACAATCCCGATAGGAGCTGCACATATCTCATTCTCAGGGCAACACCGGATGAGACATCCTACGAGTAAAACCAAACCTCGAGTTTCCACGAGGGGGCCCCGCAGTCTACTCGGTTCGGGCCAACACTTAGACAAGCATTGGCCCCGGGGGGGCTGAATAAAGATGACCCTTGGGTTAATTACTCCCAAGGGAAATGTAGGTGGTGGTGAGGCAAATGGTAAAACCAATGTTGGGCCTTGTTGGAGGAGTCTTATTCAAAGCGAACTGTCAAGGGGGTCCCATAAATCACCCGACCGCATTAGGGACGCAAAATCCGGGAACATAATACCGATATGACGGAAACTAGGGCGGCAAGAGTGGAACAAAACACCGGGCATAAGGCCGAGCCTTCCACCCTTTACCAAGTATATAGATGCATTAATAATATAAGAGATATATTGTGATATCCCAACAAGTAAACATGTTCCAACAAGGAACAACATCTCCATGTTCCAACAAGGAACAAACTTCATCTTCACCTGCAACTAACAACGCTATAAGAGGGGCTGAGCAAAGCGGTAACATAGCCAAACAATGGTTGCTAGGAAGGGTGACAATGGTTAGAGGTTCATGGCAATTTGGGAGGCTTGAGGAACAGGTAATAGGTAGCGCAGCATAGCGATAGAACGAAGCAACTAGCATAGCAATGATAGTAGTGAGATCCAGGGTAGCGGTCATCTTGCCTGAAATCCCGCAAGGAAGAAGAACGAGTCCATGAAGAAGACGAACGGATAAAGTCAACCAAGCGAGACGAACGAATCCTCACGATCGCAACAAACAGAACTAACAAGAAGAAGCACACAACATAGTAAGCACACCACACATGAACAAGACATGATGCACAACAAGCATGATGCATGACAAAGCTATATGAAGCTACTCATGTCAAGAGATGATGCAAATAAGAACAACACATCAAAGCAAGTTTAAATGAGGCCGGAAACAACATATAACAATTCCGGTAAGTCCTCATATGCAAATTTCGAAATTGGTCCAGATCTGAATAAACCTTAAGTTCAAGTTGTTAAACAGCAAGTTAAGATGCACCACGATGATCTACACGAAATTCTAGTCAAGTTACATATAAAGTTCATTAAATTCGGAGCTACGGCCTAGAAGATATGAGCAAAACAAGTTAAACATGGCATTGATGCAAAATGCACCCAAACATCAAGCAAACACCTCAAAACAAAGATGCAACATGATAATATGAAACTACATGCAAAATCAAGCAAGTTTCATATAGAGCACACTCAAAACGGAGCAACGGTGCAACACATACACATGAAACAAGTTATAGCAACAATCTGTCCAAAACAGCAACTAGGCATATTGCAAGCATCAAAACACTATGCTACAGCATCTTAACATGATAACAAAAGGCATGGGCATGATTTACAGGAAAAGCATTACAAAACATGAACACTGAGCTAACTCCAGAAATCAATAGAACATGCTCAAAATGACATGGCAAGATTGCAAATAATAACAGCCAGCTTAGCGTAAAATAACATCAGGTTGCAATGTTTAGAGCTATCAAACAACATGTTACAGGAACTTATCATGGCAAACAAAGGCATGGCATGAATCTACTAATTGCATAGAACAAAAGTCCTTTAGTGACCATGAGCCAAAATGGATCATAAAATACCATTGCAAGCATGTGAATATAGCAAAAACATAAACAGATTCAGACTTGGTGAAAAACTGGAGCATGGCATAAACAGATAACAAGTAGGCATGTTGGTGAGCTTGAACCACTCACCACAGAGCAATAAATGGCATGGAAAGGAACCCAACAGTAAGAATACATGGCATAGAAGCTATACATGGCAAGAACAACATCATAGCATACAGGGATCAACTACAACAACCTTGGCAAAATTGAATAACATGTAAACAACCTGGCAGGAAACATTTTATAGCAAAAGTATAGCTCGATTGACTCAAGCTATGGCACTCCATAATTGCCAACCAGGGCATGGATGGATATAGAATAACCATATGTTCAAAACATCCTTACTGAAGTATCTCAAAATAAGCATGGATCTCTCGGTAGCATCAAGTTTACATGGCATAAAAATATCGCAGTAATGAGCTGAAATCAGCAACATCATGAAGCCTAGTTTGCATGCTTGTGCTAGTCACCACAGAGATCACAAAAATACATGGCATACACCCCTGTAAAGATGGAATAGCATATTACAAAACACATGTAGGACTCAAGTTCATAGGGTGCACAACTCAATCATGGCAAAAATGACAAAAGTGCATGTTCTGATAAGAATCTGAAACTAACATCACATAGCCCTCTTCTAACAGCATTTCGGGCTTCAAGATGAGCTCAAATGTAAATGAGGCAATGAGATGAGATGATGTACTCGCCGAGACGAAAAATTTGACATATTACACGCACGAAACGGAGCTATGGATGCAGAGTTATTACACGATGAAAATGCAACAAAATATAGCAGATGCAAAAGACTTGGAAGAAATCTGGACCTCCAGATCTAGGGTTCCTCGCGGGCACACGAACCGAGGCGGTCGGAGACTCGCCGGAGACGGCCGGGGGGAGGTCGGAGGAGGCGGCCCCAGCCCGGATCTCGCCGGATCCGCCGGGCGGCGGCACGGGCGGCGGCTGCTGGGCAGCAAGGCTCGGGCGGCGGGGAGGTACGGCGGCGCTGGGCAGCTGGCGGCGAGATAGCGTGGCCGGGCGCTGGGCGGCACCAGGCGGGCGAGGCGGCGGGCAGGGGAGGGCTCGGCGGGCGGGAGGCCGCGCCGGGCGGAGGCGAAGGCGCTGGGCGAGCAGCCAGGCGGGCGCGGATGGGCGGGAGGGCCTCGCAAGGGTTTCTTCGAGCAAGGCGGGGGCGGCGGGCGGACACGTGGCGGCCTCCGATTGGACGAGGGGCACGGCGGACGTGTCCGCCGCTGCTGCACGAAGGCCCGCGGCGGAGAGGGAAAAATCTAGGGTTAGGGGGTGGAATGACCCGAAATTTCGGGAGGAGCGGTGTTTTTATAGGTAGAGGGAGCTAGGAGTGTCCAAATGGGGCACGGTTTTCGGCCACGCGATCGTGATCGAACGACCGAGAGCATGGAGGGGAGTTAGGTGGGTTTTGGGCCAGTTTGGAGGGGGTGTTGGGCTGCAAAGAGAAGGGGCTTTTGCGGTTACCCGGTTAACCGTTGGAGTATCAAACGACCTCCAAATGGCACGGAACTTGGCAGGCGGTCTACCGGTGGTATACCAAGGCCGCTTGACAAACCTCGGTTCATTCCGAGACCGTTTAACACCCGCACAAGAAAAGAGGTAAAAGGGGGCGCCGGGAGACATAGGAGTGTCGGATTGCAAAACGGACAACGGGGAAAATGCTCGGATGCATGAGACGAACACGTATGCAAAATGAAATGCACATGATGACATGATATGAAATGCAGATGATGACATGGCAAAGTGCAACACGCAAGCAAATGACATGGCAACGACGGCGAATAACTGGCGGACACCTGGCGCATCGAAACCGGGGCGTTACAACAATAAAGCTCAATCTTATTCACTTCTTCGACTCGTACTCTGTTTATTTAATATAAAGTACATCTTTCGCACGATCCTTTTATTTTTAAACTAAGTTCCTCTCTTTACAGATGAACAACGTATACACCTGGCCCGTGATACTGACAACGGAGACATAGGCGCAGACGTGCGAGGGACCCGCTGCAAGGATTCTTTTCAGATTAAGACCCTACGTAAACCTTTTTTACTGTCTCTTGTTGATATACATCCCTGGTTTCTTACTATAACCGAGGAGGAGGCTGGCGTTTTGGCATTGGCCGCACCAGAATTTTTTATGCGTGCACGGACACCAGGGCTTAGGGCATTATTCTGCCTGTTTTATAAAGACCGAATACCTTAGGGAGTATTGGCGCCTCGAGTTAGGCCTTATATGCATCAGCTCGAATCATGTCTTTGGTCAAATGTTGGGTTTGCCCGGCCCGTGTTTTGCTGCCTTACGCCCGCTCTATCGCTAACGCGGCACTAGGAGAACTATCGCGATTGTGCCCTTGTTCGCCGGGCGAGCACCTCAAAGAGAGAAAGCCAAAACTGATTTGTCATGATATAGCGAGAGACTGGTCAACCACTGATGACTAATCGGAATGTTTAGAATTCCTCCGATTAACGAAGGACCAGTTTTCGTCAGGCACATACGCACTCGAATTCGGGAGAGTGCGGTGCCTGTGGGCTATATAGTAGCCCCACCTCGAACTCCTATGGCTAAGTGAAAGTGATAAAGCATTATAGTCCGGTTGCCTAGTTTGCTATGCTACCACCTCCTTCAAAGGACCAAGACGTTGGATTAATGTGAAAAAGCGCCTTCTTTGCAAACACCCCGCACTATGTGCGTGGGGGTGAAGCCAAGGACTTCCATCTTTCAAAGTTATATACATATACATAAACGGCCGACAGGAGTAGTTTACTACTTGAATGCACAAGTATAAAAGCTCTTATATCATATTGATTCATTGTTTTCACAAATCATACATGTCATTTAAACATAATATCCTTCGAGTTAATGCGCCTCTATTAAACGAGCGCCTGCAGACTTCCTCAAAGTAGTGCTCGGCGGTACTGACTCCGTCCAATCTTGGGATGCAACGTCGGTGGCCTTCATATCTGCCCAAAGATGTCTTGACACGGGCGAGCCATCCGCGCCCTCAATACACGCCGACCGCTTTATTGCGCCGATACGCGGTACCGCACCAAGGAACTGCTGCACTAAACCAAAATAACTCTTCGGCTCGGGTCCTCCCGGCCACAAATGAGTCATGACATGCTTAATGGCAAGTCCGGATGGTCGATTCAGCTCGCCCATTCGCCAACCGATCGGTCAACGGAAGAAGACGCTCGGACTATGGAATTGCGATCAATATAGCTCTTCCTTCGTGCTTCTTCGGTCTCGGAAGTGCTCGGTCGCGTCCATGGCTTCGCCGCTAAGTCCATATAAGCATCCTCCAACTCCACAATTTGTCCAATTGAGCATACTTTGATCCAGATATTTCTCCGCAGCGGAAACGGTTTTCCAGCCGCAATTGCCCCGGCCTGACTCAGCTCCTCCTTGGCAGCTCTCAAAGCCGAACGGGCATCCTTGGATTCGGCGGCGGCCTTTTTTAGGCCCTCTTTCTCCGCTTGATGTTCTTCTTCAAGAACCTCGCAGCGATCAGCAGTATTCTTCAACTTTCTGGCCATATCAGCCATTTCCTCTTTGCTTCGACAGTGAGCAGCCCGTTCGGCTTTTAGCTCTTCGGCCGCCCTTAAAGCGGCCGCATCACTATTTCTGGCTTGCTCTTTCGCTCGGGCGAGTTCCGCCTGCAGCTCTTCCATAGCAGCGGCACCATCTGCATTAAGCATACAAATAGTAAGACATGGGCGCCAAGCTCCCTTACCAGTGTCCGCAGAGAAGTCACATACCTTGTGACTCGTCAAACCGCTTATTGACCAGCGATGTCGCGTCCGCCTCGTCAAGTTGCCGCTTAGTTCGGCATATTCATCATCCGGCTGGCCACGGACGCCCGCCACCTGTTTAGGAGCGGCGATATGTTATGCTTGAGATTTGATCCTCGCACGCTATCAATTTTGACAACGCATCGAGTCTCGTGGGCTACTATCTATACAGCGCATTCTATATGCATAACTGCCGAAGGTACATCATTTTTCACAGACCTCGAACCCCGCCAAGAAGCTTCGACGGCTTCATGCAATCCGCCTCTCGCGGATGCAATTCTTTCAATCACCGCACTCCATTAGAGCACGGTGATCTTCGAGATAGCCGCCTGAGCAGATCCTTCAGCTCCTCCGATCCGACGCCACTTGGTGCGGACCTCCGGCCCTCACGGACTTGGGTGAACCCTCGCGATGACACCTCGTGGTCGCCCGCCTCGCATGAGGGCGCGACAGTGGAGGCGTTTGCTCTCCATCATCTCCGGAAGAAGATCCTCAAGACGAGCTCACGAGAAGGGCTGAGGTCCGAACTACAAGGTACAATTTCGGTTATCTTCATAAATAAATGCAGGATATTCCTTATTTACAAGACCCTTCTTTTTACTTACGGCTCATTGAGGGCTGATCCCTTGGGAAAATCGTGCGGCTGGGTTACTTCCCAGCACGGACTCCCCGACGAAGATTCCTTTCCCTCTTTGAGGCCTTGACCTCGGATCTTTCAAGCGGTCCTCTTCTCTCCTGAGGGCGGGGGCTTTAATCCTCCTTCCTTAATAGCCTCCTTATTGGAGGCAGTTGCTTCTCCGCCCCTCCTTCGCTTTCTTCAAAAGCGCGCCTTCAACATCTTGGTTAGCATGGGATCCGCGTGGTCTTTGGGAGGAGCCGACACCTTATCAACTTTGCCTTGGCTATCCACTCCTGCTCAAGAAGCTGCCCTTTAAAGGGCATGTATATAATAAATGAATGAACAGCTTGTCCGGTTACAGGACTACTTACTTGAGTATCCGGGTGATTGCAGCTTAGTCAAGGCCCTCGGCCAGGTCCGACACTTCTCTCGTGATCCCAAGAACCGCTTATACATCTCCACAGGCGCAGCCCATAAAATTTTGGAGAGCTTGTGGTCCCTCCGGATTAAACTCCCACAAGCGAAGGGGCGGCGTTTGCAGGCTGAAGGTGCCGGATCAACATAACTTGTGCCATCGCAACTAGATTGATCTCTTTCTTGGAGGTCTCGAACACGGCCCTGCAGCAAAGGAACGCCCTTGGACGGCCCCCGCCGAGCCCCTTGTTGACCCATGACGCCACCGCTGTGGTGGACCTGAGCGGAAGGCGGGAGTGTCATTTATTTGGTGCCCCCGGGAGCGGTGATATAAAACCACTCCCATTGCCACAAACCAAGCTCCTCTTGAGAAGAGCCTCGGCCACGGAGCGCCATCACATTTGCTTATGACCGCCCCTCCAAGACTTCGCTTGTTGCCCCCGATCTTCTTTGGCTCCACCTTGAAGGTCTTTAGCCACAATCCAAAGTGGGGGTAATATGGAGGAAGGCCTCACATACGACAATGAATGACGAGATATGGAGGATGGACTCGGATTCAAGTCATGGAAATCCAGGCCATAATAAAACATGAGCCCCCGCACAAAGGGATACGCCTGGAAGCCTAAACCCTCAAGGAAGTGAGACACGAACACCACATTCTCGCCGGGCTCAGAGTGGGAATGACCTGCCCCGAGCAGTAGCCTATGCGAGATCTCGCGGTTAGATACCGCGCCTCGCAGCTTTAGCACATCTTCTTCTCGGACGGAGGAAGACATCCATTGGCCGTGTTGGTCGGAGCCGACATCGTCAAGGTCCAAGCGCCTAAATCTGAAGCTTTGGTGTTGGAACTCGAGGCGCAAGGCTAACTCGATGGAGGTGTAAAAAGAAGAGGGCCTTGGTCTCATTATAAAGAGGTTGAATACCAAGAGCCCGCCCGTGGTCGATTAGGACTCGCCTTTGATAGAGGCGAGGCGCCAACGGCAAGGTTGGGTTACCCACGTCCGTATTGATGGGAATCCCGGAATAAGGGGGCACGATCTATGCTTTGATAAGACGTGCCAGGGAAACCGCCTCGCTAAACACGCTGAGTTGGAACAGTAAAAAACGATTCATATAAAGGCCTGGCCGTGGTGTGATGTCACGCCGCGGAATATGTCAGCAGATCTGTGCAGAAATTATTCTCTCTACGGTGTTATGTGGAACTTGTTTTGGAGAGCCGGACACTATCTTGGTGTTCAAAACCTTCTATGAAGTATTCGGAGGAGGAACCCGCCTTGCAATGCCAAAGACAATATGCGCGCCGGACTCGTCGTCATTGAAGCCTGGTTCAGGGGCTACCGAGGGAGTCCTGGACTAGGGGGTGTCCGGATAGCCGAACTATCATCACGGCCGGACTCCAAGACTATGAAGATACAAGATTGAAGACTTCGTCCCGTGTCCGGATGGGACTTTCCTTGGCGTGGAAGGCAAGCTTGGTGATACAGATATGTAGATCTCCTGCCATTGTAACCGACTACTGTAACCCTAACCTATCCGGTGTCTATATAAACCGGAGGGTTTTAGTCCGTAGGACGAACAACAATCATACCATAGGCTAGCTTCTAGGGTTTATCCTCCTTGATCTCGTGGTAGATCCACTCTTGTACTACCCATATCATCAATATTAATCAAGCAGGAGTAGGGTATTACCTCCATCAAGAGGGCCCGAACCTGGGTAAAAACATCGTGTCCCTTGTCTCCTGTTACCATCCGCCTAGACGCACAGTTCGGGACCCCCTACCCGAGATCCGCCGGTTTTGACACCGACACCCGTCCCGTCCATCGCCGCTCCTCCTTGCTTCAACACGGGCCCTGGCCAGCGATGCGTGCGGCGCCATGTAGGCAGGCAGGCAACTGAGGTGGCACGGTGGTAGGGTCTTCACAAAGATCTGCATGCCGCGCCACGCAGGCGCCTACTAAGTTGGCCTGGAAGCTGCATGTTGCCTGATACGTCTCCAACGTATCTATATTTTTTGATTGTTCCATGCTATTATATTACCCCTTTTGGATGTTTATGGGCTTTATTTTACACATCTATATCATTTTTGGGACTAACCTACAAACGGAGGCCCAGCCCATATTGCTGTTTTTTTTGCCTATTTCAGTATTTCGAAGAAAAGGAATATCAAACGGAGTCCAAACGGAATGAAACCTTCGGGAGCGTGATTTTTGGAACGAACGTGATCCAGAGGACTTGGAGTGCAAGTGAAGAAGCTTCCGAGGAAGCCACGAGATAGGAGGCCGCGCCCTCTATAGGCGCGCTACTGCCTCATGGGCCCCTCATGCCACCGACGCATTTCTTCTTCCTATATATACCCACGCACTCGAAAACATCCAGGGCACCATGAAACACAATTTCCACCACCGTAACTTCTCAGATCCATGAGATCTCATCTTGAGCCTTCGGCCAAGCACTCACGGAGGGGGAATCAACCATGGAGGGCCTCTACATCAACATCCTTGCCCCTCCGATGAGTTGTGAGTAGTTTACCACAGACCTACGAGTCATAGTTATTAGCTAGATGGCTTCTTCTCTCTTTTTGGATCTCAATACAATGTTCTCCCCCTCTCTTGTGGAGATCTATTCTATGTAAACTCTTTTTACGGTGTGTTTGTCGAGATCCGATGAATTGTGTGTTTATGATCAAGTTTATCTATAAGTAATATTTGAATCTTCTCTGAATTCTTTTATGTATGATTGAGTTATCTTTGCAAGTCTCTTCGAATTATCAGTTTGGTTTGGCCTACTAGATTGGTCTTTCTTGCCATGGGAGAAGTGCTTAGCTTTGGGTTCAATCTTATGTGTCCTTACCAAAGTGAAAGAAAGGGTTGCAAGGCACGTATTGTATTGTTGCCATCGAGGATAACAAGATGGGGTTTATATCATATTGCATGAGTTTATCCCTCTACATCATGTCACCTTGCTTAATGTGTTACTCTGTTCTTATGAACTTAATACTCTAGATGCATGCTGGATAGCGGTCGATGTGTGGAGTAATAGTAGTAGATGCAGGCAGGAGTCGGTCTACTTGTTATGGACGTGATGCCTATATACATGATCATGCCCGGATAATCTCATAACTATGCGCTTTTCTATCAATTGCTCGACAAGAATTTGTTCACCCAACCGTAATACTTATGCTATCTTGAGAGAAGCCACTAGTGAAACCTATGGCCCCGGGTCTATCTCTTATCATATTTGCTTCCAATCTACTTTTATTTGCATCTTTACTTTTGCATCTATATTATAAAATACCAAAAATATATTTATCTTTTCATACTATCTTTATTAGATCTCACTTTACATGAAGTGGTCGTGAAGGATTGACAACCCTTTATTGCATTGGTTGCGAGTTCTCGCTTGTTTGTGTAGGTGCGTGGGACTTTTGAGGAGCCTCCTCATCGGATTGATACCTTGGTTCTCAAACTGAGGGAAATACTTACGCTATACTTGCTGCATCACCCTCTCCTCTTCGAGGAAAACCAACGCAAGCTCAAGACGAGCAAGAAGGATTTCGGCGCCGTTGTCGGGAGGTCTTCGCTCAAGTCAAGACATACCAAGTACCCATCTCCCTCGCATTTACATTATTTGCCATTTGCCTCTCGTTTTCTTCTCCCCCACTTCACCCTTGCCATTTTATTCGCCCTCTCTTTCCCGATCTCCTCCTATCTTTTTGCTCGTCGTTTTTCTGTTTGCTTGTGTGTCGGATTACTTATTGCCATGGCACAAGATAATACCAAATTGTGTGATTTCTCGAATACCAATAATAATGATTTCCTTAGTACTCCGATTGCTCCTCTTAATAATGATGAGTCTTGTGAAATCAATACCGCTTTGCTGAATCTTGTTATGAAAGATCAATTCGCCGGCCTTCCTAGTGAAGATGCCGCTACTCATCTAAACAACTTTGTTGATTTGTGCGATATGCAAAAGAAAAAAGATATGGATAACAATATTGTCAAATTGAAGTTATTTCCGTTTTCACTTAGAGATCGTGATAAAGTTTGGTTTTCATCTTTGCCTAAAAATAGTATTGATTCTTGGAACAAGTGCAAAGATGCTTTTATCTCTAAGTATTTTCCTCCCGCTAAGATCATCACTCTTAGGAATTATATTATGAATTTTAAACAACTTGATCATGAGCATGTTGCCCAATCTTGGTAAATAATGAAATTGATGCTTCGCAATTGCCCTACTCATGATTTGAATTTATGGATGATCATACAAAATTTTTATGCCGGATTGAACTTTGTTTCTAGAAATCTCTTAGATTTGGACGCGGGAGGCACCTTTATGGAAATCACATTAGGAGATGCTACAAAACTTCTTGATAATATTATGGCTAATTATTCTCAATGGCACACCGTAAGATCTTCTAGTAAGAAAGTGCATGCTATAGAAGAAATCAATGTTTTGAGTGGAAAGATGGATGAACTTATGAAGATGTTTGCTACTAAAAATATGAAGGAAATATGCCCTAGAGGCAATAATAAAGTTATTATTTATTTCCTTATATCATGATAAATGTTTATTATTCATGCTAGAATTGTATTAACCGGAAACATAATACATGTGTGAATATATAGACAAACAAGATGTCACTAGTATGCCTCTACTTGACTAGCTTGTTAATCAAAGATGGTTATGTTTCCTAACCATGAACAAGGAGTTGTTATTTGATTAACAAGGTCACATCATTAGTTGAATGATCTGATTGACATGACCCATTCCGTTAGCTTAACACTTGATCGCTTAAGTATGTTAATGCTTTCTTCATGACCCATACATGTTCCCGTAACTATGAGATTATGCAACTCCGTTTACCGGAGGAACACTTTGGTACTACCAAACGCCACAACGAATCGGGTGATTATAAAGGAGTACTACAGGTGTCTCCAAAGGTACTTGTTGGGTTGGCGATTTCGAGATTAGGTTTTGTCACTCCGATCGTCGGAGAGGTATCTCTAGGCCTTCTCGGTAATACACATCACCTAAGCCTTGCAAGCATTACAACTAATGAGTTAGTTGTGAGATGATGTATTATGGAACGAGTAAAGAGACTTACCGGTAACGAGATTGAACTAGGTATTGGATACCGACGATCGAATCTCGGGTAAGTAACATACCGATGACAAAGGGAACAACGATGTCGTTATGCGGTTTGACCGATAAAGATCTTCAGAGAATATGTAGGAACCAATATGGGCATCCAGGTTCCGCTATTGGTTATTGACCGAGAATGGTTCTAGGTCATGTCTACATAGTTCTCGAACCCGTAGGGTCCGCACGCTTAATGTTTCGATGACAGTTCATTATGAGTTTATAAGTATTGATGCACGAAGTTTGTTCGAGTCCCGGATGTGATCACGGACATGACGAGGAGTCTCAAATGGTCGAGACATAAAGATTGATATATTGGAAGCCTATGTTTGACTTGGAAGGGTTCCGAGTGAAAACAGGATGTTATGGGAACACCGGGGTTACGGAACCCCGGGGGTATATGGGCCTTCATGGGCCACAAGGGAGAAGAGGAAGGGCCGGCCAGGTGGGCTGCGCGCCCCTCCCCTCTGGTCCGAATAGGACAAGGAGAGAGGCGGCGCCCTTCCTCTTCCCCTCCTCCAATCCTAATCCAACTAGGAGGGGGAGTCCTACTCGGTGGGAGTAGGACTCCTCCTTGCGCGCCTCCCCTTGGGCCGCCACCTCCCCTTGTCTCCTTTATATCTGAGGCAGGGGGCACCCCATGACACACAAGTTGATCTACGGATCTTTCCTTAGCCGTGTCGGTGCCCCTTCCACCATATTCCACTTGGTCATATCGTCATGAGCTTAGGCGAAGCCCTGCGCCGGAGAAGTCATATCGTCGCGGAGCTTAGGCGAAGCCCTCGCCGGTGGAGCATCAACATCGTCACCACGCCGTCAGGTCGACGGAACTCATCCCCGACACTTTGCTGGATCGAGTCCGGGATCGCCATCGAGCTGAACGTGTGCGTAACTCGGAGGTGCCGACGCTCGGTGCTTGGATCGGTCGGATCGTGAAGACGTCGACTACATCAACCGCGTTGTTATAACGCTTCCGCTTTCGGTCTCACGAGGGTACGTGGACGGACACTCTCCTCTCGTTGCTATGCCATCACCATGGTCTTGCGTGATCGTAGGAAAATTTTGAAATTACTACGTTCCCCAACAAGGGTATCGAGCCTGGTTTTATGCGTTGATGTCATATGCACGAGTAGAACACAAGTGAGTTGTGGACGATACAAGTCATACCGCCTACCAGCATGTCATACTTTGGTTCAGCGGTATTGTGAGATGAAGCGCCCGGACCGACATTACGCCAGACGCTTACGCGAGACTGGTTTCACCGCCCGAGCACTCGTTGCTTAAAGGTGACCGGCGGTGTCTGCTCTCTCACTTTAGTTGAATCGAGTGTGGCTACGCCCGTCCTTGAGAAGGTTAAAACGGAGTCTATTTGACGAAGTATCGCTGTGGTTTTGATGCGAGGTAAGAACGGTTCTTGCTCAGCCCGTAGCAGCCACGTAAAACTTGCAACAACAAAGTAGAAGACGCCTAACTTGTTTTTGCAGGGCATGTTGTGATGTGATATGGTCAAGACGTGATGCTATACTTTATTGTATGAGATGATCATGTTTTGTAACCGAAGTTATCGGCAATGGCAGGAGCCATATGGTTGTCGCTTATTGTATGAAATGCAACGCCATGTAATTGCTTTACTTTATCACTAAGGAGTAGCGATAGTCGAGAAGCAATAGTTGGCGAGACGACAACGATGCTACGATGGAGATCAAGGTGTCGGCCGTGACGATGGTGATCATGACGGTGCTTGGCGATGGAGATCACAAGCACAAGATGATGATGACCATATCATATCACTTATATTGATTGCATGTGATGTTTATCCTTTATGCATCTTATCTTGCTTTGTTTGACGGTAGCATTATAAGATGATCTCTCACTAAAAATTATCAAGAAGTGTTCTCCACGAGTATGCACCGCTGCCAAAGTTCGAGTACCCGGACACCACGTGATGATCGGGTGTGATAAGTTCTACGTCCATCTACAACGGTGCAAAACAGTTGCACACGCGAATACTCGAGTTAAACTTGACGAGCCTAGCATATAACAGATATGGCCTCGAACACGGAGACCGAAAGGTCGAACGTGAATCATATAGTAGATATGATCAACATAGTGATGTTCACCATTGAAACTACTCCATCTCACGTGATGATCGGACATGGTTTAGTTGATTTGGATCACGTGATCACTTAGATGACTAGAGATGTCTCTCTAAGTGGGAGTTTTTAATATGATTAATTGAACTTAAATTTATCATGAACTTAGTACCGATAGTATTTTGCTTGTCTATGTTTAATGTAGATAGATGGCTCGTGCTGTTGTTCCGTTGAATTTTAATGCGTTCCTTGAGAAAGCAAAGTTGAAAGATGATGGTAGCAATTACACGGACTGGGTCCGAATTTGAGGATTATCCTCATTGCTGCACGTAAAAATTACGCCTGGAAGCACCGCTAGGTGACAGCCTGCTGCAGATGCCGAGCGGTTATGAACGTCCGCAAAGCAGAGCTGATGACTACTCTATAGTTCAGTGTGCCATGCTTTACGGCTTAGAACCGGGTCTTCAACGACGTTTTGAACGTCATGGAGCATATGAGATGTTCCAGAGTTGAAGTTAATATTTCAAGCAAATGCCCGGATTGAGAGATATGAAGTCTCCAATAAGTTCTATAGCTGCAAGATGGAGGAGAATAGTTCATCGGTGAGCACATACTCAAAATGTCCGGGTATAACAATCACTTAATTCAGCTGGGAGTTAATCTTCCGGATGATAGTGTCATTGATGTAATTCTCCAATCATCGCCACCAAGCTACAAGAGCTTCGTGATGAACTATAATATGCAAGGGATGACTAAGACAATTCTGAGCTCTTCGCAATGCTAAAAGCATGGAGGTAGAAATCAAGAAAGAGCATCAAGTGTTGATGGTCAACAAGACCACTAGTTTCAAGAAAAGGGCAAAGGAAGAAGAAGGAAACTTCAAAAGAACAGCAAGAAAGTTGCTGATCAAGAGAAGAAACCCAAGTCTGGACCTAAGCCCGAAATCGAGTGTTTTTACTGCAAGCAGACCGGACATCGAAGCGGAACTGCCCCAAGTATTTGGCGGATAAAAAGGATGGCAAGGTGAACAAAGGTATATGTGATATACATGTTATTGATGTGTACCTTACTAGAGCTCGTAGTAGCACTGGTATTTGATACTGGTTCATTGCTAATATTTGCAACTCAAACAGGACTACGGAATAGACGAGCAGCACGGCAAAGGACGAGGTGACGATCGCGTGGGAAATGGTTCCAAAGTCAATGTGATCACGGTCGGCACGCTACCTCTACATCTACCTTCGGATTAGTTTTAGACCTAAATAATTGTTTTGGTGCCGCGTTGAGCATGAACATTATATCTGGATCTTGTTTAATGCGAGACGGTTATTCATTTAAATCGAGAATAATGGTTGTTCTATTTATATGAGTAATATCTTTTATGGTCATGCACCCTTGAAGAATGGTCTATTCTTGTTGAATCTCGACAAGAGTGATACACATATTCATAATGTTGAAGCCAAAAGATGCAGAGTTGATAATGATAGTGCAACTTATTTGTGGCATCGCCGTTTAGGTCATATCGGTGTAAAACGCATGAAGAAACTCCATCGATGGGCTTCGAATCACTTGATTATGAATCACTTGGTACTTGCGAACCGTGCCTCATGGGCAAGATGACCAAAACGCCGTTCTCCGGAACTATGGAGCGAGCAACTGATTTGTTGGAAATCATACATACCGATGTTTGTGGTCCAATGAATGTTGAGGCACGCGCGGTATCGTTATTTTCTCACCTTCACAGATGATTTGAGCAGATATGGGTATATCTACTTAATGAAACACAAATCTGAAACATTTGAAAAGTTCAAAGAATTTCAGAGTGAAGTGGAAAATCATCGTAACAAGAAAATAAAGTTTCTACGATCTGATCGTGGAGGAGAATATTTGAGTTACGAGTTTGGTTTACATTTGAAACAATGTGGAATAGTTTAGCAACTCACGCCACCCGAACACCACAGAGAAATGGTGTGTCCGAGCGTCAGAATCGTACTTTACTAGATATGGTGCGATCTATGATGTCTATTTCGATTTACCGCTATCGCTTTGGGGTTATGCTTTAGAGACGGCCGCATTCACGTTGAATAGGACACCGTCAAAATCCGCTGAGACGACGCCTTATGAACTGTGGTTTGGCAAGAAACCAAAGTTGTCGTTTCTTAAAGTTTGGGGCTGCGATGCTTATGTAAAGAAACTTCAACCGATAAGCTCGAACCCAAATCGGAAAAATGTGTCTTCATAGGATACCCAAAGGAGATCTGTTGGGTACACCTTCTATCACAGATCTGAAGGCAAGATTTTCGTTGCTAAATTCGGGTCCTTTCTAGAGAAGGAGTTTCTCTCGAAAGAAGTGAGTGGGAGGAAAGTAGAACTTGATGAGATAATCAGATCTGCTCCCTTATTGGAAAGTAGTTCATCACAAGAAATGGTTCTGTGACAACTACACCAATTAGTGAGGAAACTAATGATGATGATCATGAAGCTTCAGATCAAGTTGCTACTGAACCTCGTGAGGTCAACCAGAGTAAAATACGCACTGAGTGGTACGGTAATCTTATTCGAAGTCATGTTACTTGACCATGGCGAACCCACAAACTATGAAGAAGCGATGGTGAGCCCAGATTCGCAAAATGGCTGGAAGCCATGAAATCTGAGATAGGATCCATGTATGAGAACAAAGTATGGACTTTGGTTGACTTGCCCGATGATCGGCAAGCCATTGAAAATAAATGGATCTTTAAGAAGAAGACCGACGCCGATGGTAATGTAACTGTCTACAAAGCTCGACTTGTTGCAAAAGGTTTTCGACAAGTTCAAGGGGTTGACTACGATGAGACTTTCTCACCGAAGCGATGCTTAAGTCTGTCCGAATCATGTTAGCAATTGCCGATTTTATGATTATGAAATTTGGCAAATGGATGTAAAACTGCATTCTTGAATGGATTTCTAGAAGAAGAGTTGTATATGATGCAACCAGAAGGTTTTGTCGATCCAAAAGGTGCTAACAAAGTGTGCAAGCTCCAACGATCAATTTATGGTCAGTGCAAGCCTCTCGGAGTTGGAATAAACGCTTTGATAGTGTGATCAAAGCATATGGGTTTGTCAGACTTTTGGAGAAGCCTTGTATTTACAAGAAAGTGAGTGGGAGCTCAGAGCATTTCTAATATTATATGTGGACGACATATTATTTATTGGAAATGATATAGAATTTCTAGATAGCATAAAAGGATACTTGAATAAAAGTTTTTCAATGAAAGACCTCGGTGAAGCTGCTTACATATTGGGCATCAAGATCTATAGAGATAGATCAAGACGCTTGATTGGACTTTCACAAAGCACATACCTTGATAAAGTTTTGAAAAGTTCAAAATGGATCAGCAAAGAAAGGTTTTTACCTGTGTTACAAGGTGTAAGATTGAGTCGACTCAATGCCCGACCACAAAGCAGAAGATAGAGAGAAAATGAAAGATGTTCCCTATGCTTCAGCCATAGGCTCTATCATGTATGCAATGCTGTGTACCAGACACGACGTATGCTTAGCTGTAAGCTTGGCAGGAAGGTACCAAAGTAATCCAGAGTGGATCATGGACAGCGGTCAAGAACATCCTGAAATACCGAAAAGGACTAAGGATATGTTTCTCGATATGGAGGTGACAAAGAGCTAGTCGTAAATGGTTACGTCGATGTAAGCTTTGACACCGATCCGGACGATTCTAAATCGCAAACCGGATACGTGTTTTTATTAAACGGTGGAGCTATCGGTTGGTGCAGTTCTAAACAAAGCGCCGTGGCGGGATCTACATGTGAAGCGGAGTACATAGCTGCTTCGGAAGCAGCGAATGAAGGAGTCTGGATGAAAGAGTTCATTTCGATCTAGGTGTCATACCTAGTGCATCGGGACCGATGAAGATCTTCTGCGACAATCTGGTGCAATTGCCTTGGCAAAGGAATCCAGATTTCACAAGAGGACCAAGCACATCAAGAGACGCTTCAATTCCATTCGGGACCAAGTCCAAGTGGGAGACATAGAGATTTGCAAAATACATACGGATCTGAATGTTGCAGACCGTTGACTAAGCCTCTTCCACGAGCAAAACATGATCAGCACCAAGACTCCATGGGTGTGAGGATCATTACTTTGTAATCTAGATTATTGACTCTAGTGCAAGTGGGAGACTGAAGGAAATATGCCCTAGAGGCAATAATAAAGTTATTATTTATTTCCTTATATCATGATAAATGTTTATTATTCATGCTAGAATTGTATTAACCGGAAACATAATACATGTGTGAATATATAGACAAACAGATGTCACTAGTATGCCTCTACTTGACTAGCTTGTTAATCAAAGATGGTTATGTTTCCTAACCATGAACAAGGAGTTGTTATTTGATTAACAAGGTCACATCATTAGTTGAATGATCTGATTGACATGACCCATTCCGTTAGCTTAACACTTGATCGTTTAAGTATGTTAATGCTTTCTTCATGACCCATACATGTTCCTGTAACTATGAGATTATGCAACTCCCGTTTACCGGAGGAACACTTTGGTACTACCAAACGTCACAACGAATCGGGTGATTATAAAGGAGTACTACAGGTGTCTCCAAAGGTACTTGTTGGGTTGGCGATTTGAGATTAGGTTTTGTCACTCCGATCGTCGGAGAGGTATCTCTAGGCCTTCTCGGTAATACACATCACCTAAGCCTTGCAAGCATTACAACTAATGAGTTAGTTGTGAGATGATGTATTACGGAACGAGTAAAGAGACTTACGTAACGAGATTGAACTAGGTATTGGATACCGACGATCGAATCTCGGGTAAGTAACATACCGATGACAAAGGGAACAACGATGTCGTTATGCGGTTTGACCGATAAAGATCTTCGTAGAATATGTAGGAACCAATATGGGCATCCAGGTTCCGCTATTGGTTATTGACCGAGAATGGTTCTAGGTCATGTCTACATAGTTCTCGAACCCGTAGGGTCCGCACGCTTAACGCTTCGATGACAGTTCATTATGAGTTTATAAGTATTGATGCACGAAGTTTGTTCGAGTCCGGATGTGATCACGGACATGACGAGGAGTCTCGAAATGGTCGAGACATAAAGATTGATATATTGGAAGCCTATGTTTGGACTTGGAAGGGTTCCGAGTGAAAACAGGATGTTATGGAACACCGGGGTTACGGAACCCCGGGGGTATATGGGCCTTCATGGGCCACAAGGGAGAAGAGGAAGGGCGGCCAGGTGGGCTGCGCGCCCCCCCCTCTGGTCCGAATAGGACAGGAGAGAGGCGGCGCCTTCCTCTTCCCCTCCTCCAATCCTAATCCAACTAGGAGAGGGGAGTCCTACTCCGGTGGGAGTAGGACTCCTCCTGGTGCTCCTCCCCTTGGGCCGCCACCTCCCCTTGTCTCCTTTATATACGGGGCAGGGGCACCCCATGACACACAAGTTGATCTACGGATCTTTCCTTAGCCGTGTGCGGTGCCCCTTCCACCATATTCCACTTGGTCATATCGTCATGAGCTTAGGCGAAGCCCTGCGCCGGAGAAGTCATATCGTCGCGGAGCTTAGGCGAAGCCCCGCGTCGGTGGAGCATCAACATCGTCACTGCGCCGTCAGGTCTTGTGGAACTCATCCCGACACTTTGCTTTGGATCGGAGTCAGGGATCGTCATCGAGCTGAACGTGTGCAGTAACTCGGAGGTGCCGTGACGTTCGGTGCTTGGATCGGTCGGATCGTGAAGACGACGACTACATCAACCGCGTTGTTATAACGCTTCCGCTTTCGGTCTACGAGGGTACGTGGACGGACACTCTCCCCTCTCGTTGCTATGCCATCACCATGGTCTTGCGTGATCGTAGGAAAATTTTGAAATTACTACGTTCCCCAACAAAATACTCCTCTTGATCCCAATGATATGCCTTTGTCTTACTTGATTGAGAATAATAATGAATCTATGGATGTGAATTTTGTTGGTAGGAATAGTTTTGGAAACAATGCTTATAGAGGAAATTTTAATGCTAGACCGTTCCCTAGTAATCCTTCTAATAATTATGGAAATTCCTACAACAATTCTTATGGTAATTTTAATAAGATGCCCTCTGATTTTGAGAATAGTGTGAAAGAATTTATGATCTCTCAAAAGAATTTTAATGCTTCGCTTGAAGAAAAATTGCTCAAAGTTGATGATTTGGCTAGGAACGTTGATAGACTTTCGCTTGATGTTGATTCTCTTAAAATTAGATCTTCCCCTACTAAGCATGATATCAATGAGTCTCTCAAGGTAATGAGAATTTCCATTGACGAGTGCAAGGAAAGAACCGCTAGATTGCGTGCTAAAAAAGAAAGCTTTATAAAGACATGTTCTTCTAGTTTACATGAAAATAATGATGAGGATCTTAAAGTTATTGATGCGTCTCCGATTAGATCTATGTTTTGCAATATGAATTTTGATGATTATGGGACTGATGATGAATCAACTTTGCCTAGAAGGCGTCCCAAGAATTCGGAATCTTTAGATCTTAATGTTAAATTTGGTAAAAGTGAGATTGGAGAATCCTCAACTTCTAATAATGTTGAACCCACTATCTCGGATTTCAAGGAATTTGATTATGATAATTGCTCTATAAAAGGTTGTATTTCCTTGTTGCAAGCGTTGTTAATTCTCCTCATGCTTATAGTCAAAACAAAGCTTTTACCAAGCATATTGTTGATGCCTTGATGCAATCTTCTGATCAAAAACTTAATTTGGAAGTTTCTATACCTAGAAAACTTAACGATGAGTGGGAACCTACTATAAAGATTAGAATTAAAGATTATGAGTGTTTTGCTTTGTGTGATTTGGGTGCTAGTGTTTCCACGATTCCGAAAACTTTATGTGATATTCTAGGTTTCCATGATCTTGATGATTGTTCTTTAAATTTGCACCTTGCAGATTCCACCATTAAAAATCCTATGGGAAGGATCAATGATGTTCTTATTGTTGCAAATATAAATTTGGTGCCCGTAGATTTTATCGTTCTTGACATACATTGCAATATTTCTTGCCCTATTATTCTTGGTAGACCTTTCCTTAGAACGATTGGTGCGATTATTGATATGAAGGAAGGGAATATTAGATTCCAATTTCCCTTAAAGAAAGACATGGAGCACTTCCCAAGAAAGAAAGTTAAATTACCTTATGAATCTATCATGCGTGCTACTTATGAGTTTAGTGCCAAAGATGGCACTCGTTAGATCTATGTCCGCTTTTATGCCTAGCTAGGGGCGTTAAACGATAGCGCTAGTTGGGAGGCAACCCAATTTTCTTTATATTTTTTGTTTTTGTTTCTGTTTAGGAATAAATAATCCATATACCTTCTGTTTAGATGTGGTTTTATCTTTTAATTAGTGTTTGTGCCAAGTTAAACCTATAGGATCTTCTTGGATGATAGTTATTTGATCTTGCTGTAATTTCCAGAAACTTTCGGCCCACGAAACAAATTGTTAAAAATCACCAGAACGTGATAAAATAGTGATTCCAGTTGATGCTGATCAATAAAACAATTTCCTAGGTCGTCCTATTTTGGCTGAATTTTTTGAGTTCCAGAACTTTGCGTTAGTTACAGATTACTACAGACTGTTCTGTTTTTGACAGATTCTGTTTTTCGTGTGTTGTTTGCTTATTTTGATGAATCTATGGCCAATAAAATAGTTTATAATCCATAGAGAAGTTGGAATACAGTAGGTTTAACACCAAATTAAATAAAGAATGAGTTCATTGCAGTACCTTATGTGGTGGTTTTGTTTTCTTTCACTAACAGAGCTTATAAGATTTCCTGTTGAGTTTTGTGTTGTGAAGTTTTCAAGTTTTGGGTAAAGCTTTTATGGACTACGGAATAAATGGTGGCAAGATCCTAAGATTGGGGATGCCCAAGGCACCCCAAGATATTCAAGAATAGACAAAAGCCTAAGCTTGGGGATGCCCCGGGAAGGCATCCCCTCTGTCGTCTTTGTTCATTGGTAACTTTACTTGGAGCTATATTTTTATTCGCCACATGATAAGTGTTTTGCTTGGAGCGTCGTGTATTATATTAGCCTTTGCTTTTTAGTTTACCACAATCATCCTTGCTGTACACACCTTTTGGGAGAAGCCTATTTGATTAGAATTTGCTAGAATACTCTATGTGCTTCACTTATATCTTTTGAGCTTGATAGTTTTTGCTCTAGTGCTTCACTTATATTTTTTGAGCACGGTGGTGTCTTAATTTTGAAGAAATTGCTAGTCTCTCATGCTTCACTTATATTATTTTGAGAGTCTTTTAGAACAGCATGGTATTTTCTATGATCAACTTGATACTTGATAATTGTTTTGAGATATGGAGGTAGTGATATTAAAGTCATGCTAGTTGGGTGATTATGAATTTAAAGAAAGCTTGTGTTGAAGTTAGCAAGTCCCATAGCATGCACGTATGGTTAAAGTTGTGTAACAAATTTGAAACATGAAGTGTACCTGGCTTGTGCATCCTTATGAGTGGCGGTCGGGGACGAGCGATGGTCTTTTCCTACCAATCTATCCCCTTAGGAGCATGCGCGTAGTACTTGATTTTTGATGACTTCTAAATTTTTGCAATAAGTATATGAGTTATTTTGACTAATGTTGAGTCCATGGATTATACTCACTTTTACCTTTCCGCCTTTGCTAGCCTCTTCGGTACCGTGCATTGCACTTTCTCACCTTGAGAGTTGGTGCAAACTTCGCCGGTGCATCCAAACCCTGTGATACGATACACTCTATCACACATAAACCTCCCTATATCTTCCTCAAAACAGCCACCATACCTACCTATTATGGCATTTCCATAGCCATTCCGAGATATATTGCCATGCAACTTTCCACCGTTCCATTCATCATCATCATGACATACTTTACTTTTATCATATTGCCATTGCATGATCATGTAGTTGACATCGTATTTGTGGCAAAGCCACCATGCATTAATTTTCATACATGTCACTCTTGATTCATTGCATATCCCGGTACACCGCCGGAGGCATTCATATAGTGTCATATTTAGTTCTAAGTTTCGAGTTGTAATTGTTGAGTTGTAAGAAAATAAAAGTGTGATGATCATCATTTTTAGAGCATTGTCCCAAGTGAGGAAAGGATGATGGAGACCATGATTCCCCCACAAGTCGGGATGAGACTCCGGACGAAAAATAAAAAAAATAGAAGAAAAAAAGAGGCCATAAAAAAGAGAAAAAGCCCAAACAAAATAAAAAAACAAAAAAATGAGAGAAAAAGAGAGAAGGGACAATGCTACTATCCTCTTACCACACTTGTGCTTCAAAGTAGCACCATGTGTTTTCATATAGTGAGTCTCATAAGTTGTCTTTTTCATACTAGTGGAAAATTTTCATTATAGAACTTGGCTTGTATATTCCTACGATGGGCTTCCTCAAATGCCCTAGGTCTTCATGAGAAAGCAAGTTGGATGCACACCCACTAGTTTTCTTTTGTTGAGAATTCATTTATAGCTCTAGTGCATCCGTTGCATGGCAATCCCTACTCCTCATGTTGACATCAATTGATGGGCATCTCCATAGCCCGTTGATTATCCTCGTCAATGTGAGACTTTCTCCTTTTTTTGTCTTCTCCACACAATCCCCATCATCATATTCTATTCCACCCATAGTGCTATATCCATGGCTCGCGCTCATGTATTGCGTGAAGGTTGAATTTTTTTGAGATTATTTAAGTATGAAACAATTGCTTGGCTTGTCATCGGGGGTATAGAAGTTGGGAACATCTTTGTGTGACGAAAATGAAGCATAGCCTAACTATATGATTTTGTAGGGATGAACTTTCTTTTGCCATGTTATTTTGAGAAGACATGATTACTTTGATTAGTATGCTTGAAGTATTACTATTTATTTTATCAATATGAACTTTTATTTTGTATTCATTTGGATCTGAACATTCATGCCACAATAAAGAAATTTACATTATGAATTAGGCTAGGTAGCATTCCACATCAAAAATTCTCTTTTATCATTTACCTACTCGAGGACGAGCAGGAATTAAGCTTGGGGATGCTTGATACGTATCCAACGTATCTATAATTTTGATTGTTCCATGCTATTATATTACCCCTTTTGGATGTTTATGGGCTTTATTTTACACATTTATATCATTTTTGGGACTAACCTACTAACTGGAGGCCCAGCCCATATTGCTGTTTTTTTTTGCCTATTTTAGTATTTCGAAGAAAAGGAATATCAAACGGAGTCCAAACGGAATGAAACCTTCGGGAGCGTGATTTTTGGAACGAACGTGATCCAGAGGACTTTGAGTGCAAGTCAAGAAGCTTCCGAGGAAGCCACGAGATAGGAGCCCCCCCCCCCTATAGGGCGCGCCCCCTGTCTCATGGGCCCCTCGGGCGGCCACCGACGTACTTCTTCTTCCTATATACACCTACGTACCCCGAAAACATCCACGGGGCACCATGAAACACAATTTCCACCACCGTAACCTTCTGTATCCGCGAGATCTCATCTTGGAGCCTTCGCCGGCACTCTGCCGGAGGGGGAATCAACCACGGAGGGCCTCTACATCAACATCCTTGCCCCTCCGATGAGTTGTGAGTAGTTTACGACAGACCTACGGGTCCATAGTTATTAGCTAGATGGCTTCTTCTCTCTTTTTGGATCTCAATACAATGTTCTCCCCCTCTCTTGTGGAGATCTATTCGATGTAAACTCTTTTTGCGGTGTGTTTGTCGAGATCCGATGAATTGTCGGTTTATGATCAAGTTTATCTATGAAAAATATTTGAATCTTCTCTAAATTCTTTTATGTATGATTGAGTTATCTTTGCAAGTCTCTTCGAATTATCCGTTTGGTTTGGCCTACTAGATTGGTCTTTCTTGCCATGGGAGAAGTGCTTAGCTTTGGGTTCAGTCTTGCGGTGTCCTTACCCAGTGACAGAAAGGGTTGCAAGGCATGTATTGTATTGTTGCCATCGAGGATAACAAGATGGGTTTTATATCATATTGCATGAGTTTATCCCTCTACATCATGTCATCTTGCTTAATGCGTTAATCTGTTCTTACGAACTTAATACTCTAGATGCATGCTGGATAGCGGTCGATGTGTGGAGTAATAGTAGTAGATGCAGGCAGGAGTCGGTCTACTTGTTATGGACGTGATGCCTATATACATGATCATGCCTAGATAATTTCATAACTATGCGCTTTTCTATCAATTGCTCGACAGTAATTTGTTCACCCACCGTAATACTTATGCTATCTTGAGAGAAGCCACTAGTGAAACCTATGCCCGCCGGGTCTATCTCTTATCATATTTGCTTCCAATCTACTTTTATTTGCATCTTTACTTTTTGCATCTATATTATAAAATACCAAAAATATATTTATCTTTTCATACTATCTTTATTAGATCTCACTTTCGCAAGTGGCCCTGGAGGGATTGACAACCCCTTTATTGTGTTGGTTGCGAGTTCTCAGTTTGTTTGTGTAGGTGCGTGGGACTTTTGAGGAGCTTCCTACGGTTCTCAAAACTAAGGGAAATACTTACGCTACACTTGCTGCATCACCCTCTCCTCCTGGAGGAAAACCAACGCAAGCTCAAGAATTAGCATTGCCACATAGGTGCCTGCTCAGCTGGTTCGGGCTGGCAGCTGTATGTGAACGGCGGTGGAGACTTGGCTGGTGCGGGCCTGGCGGTGGTCCTGCTGGCATCTTGTGATGCCCCCGATTCAATCGTACACTAATCATACACGCAAACGTGTACGATCAAGATCAGGGACTCACGGGAAGATATCACAACACAACTCTAAAAATAAATAAGTCATACAAGCCAGGGGCCTCGAAGGCTTGAATACAAGTGCTCGATCATAGAAGAGTCACCGGAAGCAACAATATCTGAGTATAGACATAAGTTAAACAAGTTTGCCTTAAGAAGGCTAGCACAAACTGGGATACAGATTGAAAGAGGCGCAGGCCTCCTGCCTGGGATCCTCCTGCCTGGGATCCTCCTAACTACTCCTGGTCGTCGTGAGCGGCCTGCACGTAGAAGTAGGCACCTCCGGTGTAGTAGGAGTAGTCGTCGACGGTGGCGTTTGACTCCTGGGCTCCAGCATCTGGTTGCGACAACCAGGTAGAATGGAAAGGGGGAAAAGAGGGAGAAAAGCAACCGTGAGTACTCATCCAAAGTACTCGCAAGCAAGGATCTACACTACATATGCATGGGTATCTATGTAAAGGGCCAATATCGATGGATTGTACTGCAGAAGCCAGAATAAGCGGGGGATAGCTAGTCCTGTCGAAGACTACGCTTCTGGCAGCCTCCATCTTGCAGCATGTAGAAGTAGATGGTAAGTTCACCAAGTAGCATCGTATAGCATAATCCTACCCGGCGATCCTCTCCTCGTCGCCCTGTGTGAGAGCGATCACCGGTTATATCTGGCACTTGGAAGGGTGTGTTTTATTAAGTATCCGGTTCTAGTTGTCATAAGGTCAAGGTACAACTCCTGTTCGTCCTGTTACCGAGGATCATGGCTATTTGAATAGATAAACTTCCCTGCAGGGGTGCACCACATTACCCAACACGCTCGATCCCATTTGGCCGGACACACTTTCCTGGGTCATGCCCGGCCTCGGAAGATCAACACATCACAGCCCAACCTAGGCACAACTGAGAGGTCAGCGCGCCGGTCTAAATCCTATGGCGCAGGGGTCTGGGCCCATCGCCCGTTGCACACCTGCACGTTGCATGGGCGGCCAGAAGCATAACTAGATCCCTTAATACAAGAGCAGGCTTACGTTCCAATCCGGCGCGTGCCGCTCAGTCGCTGACATCACGAAGGCTTCAGCTGATACCACGACGTCGAGTGCCCATAACTTTCCCACGTAGTTGGTTAGTGCGTATAGACCGAATGGCCAGACTCAGATCAAATACCAAGAACTCGTTAAGCGTGTTATTTTGAAGTAACCGCGGACGCCGACCAGGGCCAGGCCCACCTCTCTCCTAGGTGGTCTCAACCTGCCCTGTCGCTCCGCCATAAAGTAACAGTCAGGGGCCGTCGGGAACCCAGGCCCACCTCTACCGGGATGGAGCCACCTGCCACTTCAGCCCCCATCTCCTAACAATATCATAAGCAATGTAACGGTATAAAGTATATAGCATATGCCCGTGATCACCTCCCGAGTGATCACAACCCAGTAGTATAGCATGGCAGACTGACAAGAATGTAGGGCCACTGATGGAATACTAGCATCCTATACTAAGCATTTAGGATTGCAGGTAAGGGTAACAACTGTAGCATCAATGACATGCTATGCATCAGAATAGGATTAACCGAAAGTAGTAACATGCTACACTACTCTAATGCAAGCAGTAGAGAGAAGGAATAGGCGATATCTGGTGATCAAGGGGGGGGGGGCTTGCCTGGTTGCTCTGGCAAGGAGAGGTCGTCAACACCGTAGTCGAACTGGGGGTCGCCGGCAGTCTCGGGGTCAACCGGAAAGAAGTAATGGAGGGGGAACATAATAAATAAGAGCAATCAAAGCATCACAAAAGCATAACATGGCAAACGCGGTGCTAGATGTGCCCTAACGCAGTAGTAGGTGATACTGACGAATGGGGGAAACATCCGGGAAAATATCCCCAGTGTTTGGCATTTTCAGACAGATGGACCGGAGGGGGAAAGTTGCATGTTTGCTATGCTAGGAGTGTGTGGCGGATGAACGGGCTACGTATTCGGATTCGTTTCGCCGTTCTGATCAACTTTCATGTACAAAGTATTTTCATCCGAGCTACGGATTATTTGATATTAATTTATAAAGATTTAATCATTTTCAAGAATTAACATATCAATTTATTGAAAAGCATTTATGACTTCAGCATGACATCATCGGTCAACTCTGACCACTGACCAGTCAAACTAACAGCTGCACCCCGTTTGTCATTGACAGAGTTTGACTAAACAAGATTAGTTAGTGTAATAAGTGATTAGGTTAATTTAACAGATTTAATTAAGTTAATGAATTATTTAACTAATTAATTATTTACTTTTATTACTTCCTTTTTTATTATTTTCTTTTCATTTTAATAAAAAGGGCGTGGGGCCCATATGTCATAGGCCCAGAGGGCCACTGAAGCTGGCGACGGGTTACTGGCGCGCCCATTATTGGCAAGACGCTTGATGCACTGTGAGCATGGGGCTGGCGGCCAGAGCCAACGCGCGCACGCGAGGGGTGGTCGGGCGGCGCACGGGCGCCGGTGGTGAGCGGGATGGCAGGGCCGTTGGCCACGACGAGCTAGTCAAGGAGTGAGGCGAAGGGCGCGGGGTCCTCGAGCGGCACAACGAGGCAGTGGCCAAAGCGGGAGCTAGACGGGCGCTGCGGACAGGGGTGGAGGGCACGTTAGGCTCGACTCACGCGGCGAGCGGCAGCGGTAGCCGCAACAGAGGGCGGTGGTGTTGGCGGACGAGCATGGCGCGGTCAGGCAGGGCGAGCGGCGAAGCCTGCAGGCGCGACGCGAGCAGGCGCGCGGGCGAATGGCGGAGACGGGGCTGCGTTGCGTGCGCGTGGACGACGCGGGCGAAGCAGCGAGCAGCGGCATGTGCAGTCATCGATGGGGGGTGGGAGGAGATAAGGCCGAAGCCTGAGCCTCACCCACGTTGGAGGGACAAGGAGCGGCGAGGCGTGACTTGGTCCGGCGGGGAGGAGATCGGGGACGAGCGACAGAGACGGGGAGCGATCCGGCGACGGGGTGGCGAGGCGTTAAGGATTGGCTCCGGTGCAGATCCAGATCGGGGCGAGGGGGATCAGGCGGAGGGGCTCGGTACGACGACGTTGGAGGAGCTGCAGGGCAGAGGCGGCGGTCCTTGGGCGCGGTGCGCGTCGAGAGGAGGGGACCAAACAGGGGCGCCCCTCCTGCACGCGTCTGCGTCGTGTGTCGTAAAAAGGGAGGCGACACTGGGAGGGAGACGAGGGAGCGAGGTGGGTTAGGGTTTTGGTAATAGGGGGGTTATAGGCGCGGTTGGGCCGGGGGAAGGAGCTGGGCCGGCCTGGGGTTGGCCTGGTGGCAGAACGGCCAGGGGGGTTCCTTACCTGTTGTTTTACATTCTTTTCTTTATATATATTTCTCCTTTTGCTGATTTAGTTTTGTTTCTTATTAATTTTAGTCTTAGTAAAATATACACGTAGCATCTAAATTAGTATTTCAACTTTGTCCATAGTCACAAAAAGTCTAGTCCTCAAATAAATTAGTCTGACATTTTATTAATTACAAAAGGTATTTAAATAATTGTTTTACTGATGTTTTATTCATCTTATATTATTTATTTAAACATTTTTTATAAAGGTGTGGTTTCTCCACCATAATTACCTATGCAATATTTGGTTCACTCCGAACATTTTAGTTTTAATATTTGAAAACTTTTATTGTTTGCTTGATTTTGAATTTGAATCGGTTCCGAACTAACGCGAGATTAGCAACAGTAATCGAATTGACGTGGCACCATTAGCAGAGAATTACTGTAGCTTGATTATCCGTGCGTCACAATTCTCCTCCACTACAAGAAATCTCATCCCGAGATTTAAGAGGTAGTGAAAGGGGAAGGTTTGGTAACGAAGCTAGCGGGTCTTCTCATCCTGGCTTGCTCTTCTCGAAGAGGCCGGTCAAATACATTGATGTCTTCATTTCGCTGCTTTAGGTCATCAAGATGAAGTCGGCGTCCTTTCTTTGGGAACTCCAACGTACTTACGAATACATAACGGGCAGCTCGGCTACGACAGAATGCTTATGAGGGAAACAATCTGGGGGTTAACCCATGAATGAGCATAAGAGTATCTCTCGAGTTGAACCTATTTAAAATACATCGAGAGTAAGGTAAGAAGGTACATAAGAGGTTCCAAGCGGATAGATAGTTGCTCGAAGCCTGAACCAGAGTGAGAAAGGGGTTCAGAGTAGCGAGAGTAAGTATTGCGTCTGATACCAGAATTGATGATATCTCGGAACATGGCTCGTGATACGAAGCCACGCGCAAGGAATAAACTTTGGGAACAGGGGGTTTACAAGAGAGTCAGGTTTCGATCCTGTGGAACTGTGGGTTATGGGCCGACCATGTGGGTTAAAAGTAGAAAGGGCGCTGACACCTTGCACGGTCATGATAGCAAGGCATGCCAGAGGATAGCCTGCCAGTTATGTTGGCAACAACGTTGGTACCAAGGGCGAGGGACAAATAGAACCATTTCCTGCTCGTTAGGACGAGGCGGACCAATAGGCAAAGTTCTCGTCCATCGGTGGTTACCGGAATGTCATCAACAATAGTAACAGGGTCTTACTGATAGAGTTGTACACCGAGGTGTTTACATAAGCAGGAGAATTTTACTGCTTAGATCATATAGATCACAAGAAACGTTAAACCAACCAATGGAAAGGAAAATACGATTATCAAATTTAATCAGAACAATGTAAAGAAAAATGTGTTTAAACACATAATTCAGGGGTATATCCTTCCCAAGGACAAGCAGAGCATGATATCCATGACAGGATATAACATAGAAAACCATTTAGGTTAGGGGAGAGGAAGTTCATGACATTACCCAAACAACTGTGTTTGGATAATTGATAAGGAAAATTTAGCATTTTGCTTCAAATGTTATTATTGATGATAGGAGTACCACATACATGCTTCGAGATAGCATTGACATGGTCTTCAAGCAAAGGTCGGACTTTGCATACACAAAGGATTCATCAGGAACGACTTATAAAAATAAGTCTTACGATTTCCTCATGGAAGAATCGCTAAGTTTGCTAAAAAGGAAACTATAACAATAGGTCCTCCGGCCAGGTGTGCTAGGCATGACATCATCTTACCGGGTCATATAAAGACCAATGTTATAACTCTTGGAAATATGTTCCCACCATCATATCTGACCGAGGTTCAGATCTAATTGGTGTCGGGATACCTCAGACTCGGGATGCCTGAGAAGAAAAGGCGCAACACCAATTGACGAGATGACATTGTAAGATTCTCGGGAAATGAAATATGGAAGCGAGTTCTGAATCAAGTGTTCATCATTAAGCCAAGGAGATGGTGAGAGGTGTTACTATATCAAGAATTTTTAAGAGGTGGAGCAGTCCCCACAACATTCTAGACATCAAAGATGGTAATACTCCGCGGTAGAACATAACATAGGTTGGATAGCAAGGAACTCAAGGTACAGCACAAAACAAGAACAAGTTTTGTGTTGGAGGGAATGCAATAATGTTGTCAATGATAACCCAAATCATCGAGGGCAAATGATGGCATTTCTCATCAAGAATTCGATAGATATCTTGGAAGACCTCAGAATGTTGATGATGATCACGACACATTTGTCGAGAGGTTTCGAGAAGATGTAACTGATCGGTGACGACATCAAGTCAACAGAATGATGAAGCAAAAGTTATTGGAACCATGGGTACGACACAAACTCGAAATCAAGCTTGTTGTTCAAGGACAAACGATATGACGAGGAAGTTCGATTGTAAGATTAGCTCACCGTCGAAATCTGTGCTCCGGGAAGAAGGACCCGGTAGCACAGTTAAAATTTAGCACGATAATGATATAGCCGATCAGGCTAGGAATGACTTGAAGGATTATTAATCTCGTAAGCAACGAGATTTACTTAGAGTTATTGAATCGGAGTGCGGAATCAATTCACTTATCGGTGTTCTCGAGTAACTAATAACTCAGAACCCGGGGAAAATCTGAAAACGGTGAGAAGCAATACTAGATGAAGACTCATAGGAAGGAACACAGTTCTTTGATATTCTCAAGATAGCGGAGGGCAATACTCGAAGGAATATCAAAAATAGAGGTTGCGAAGATGTATCGATCAACAGAAGACAAGTATTTTAACTTGTGTGAGAAATGGAATCAAGGAGAAAATGTGGTCGGAACCACGATTGCAAAAAGGCCAGATCCCAGATATGAGATGAACTTATACCAAGGGAATAATTAATGTAAGAGAAGCTTTAATGATAAGATCTACATCGTTTCCATGGGCATGAACACAAGTTGAAGGTCGACTCCCACTTCTCCAATGTATAAACTTTCATTTACTTCTCGCTTTCGATGAAGTTGTAGTGTTGAAATTTTATCTGGCAAAATACCAGAAGAGTATGACTCGTGAAAACTTTCGAGTTCACACATATTAAGGAAGGCGTAGGTTCAAGCCATCGGGGCTTCTTAGAACATATACCACGAACTTCAGGAGTAAATAACACACGCTCAAAAGTAGAGCATGGTTGACAAAGCAGAGGATACAATTTACCAAAGGCATTATATACCCGTGGAAAGGCTCACAAGGTTATTGAATATGAAGGACGATGTCGGATGAAATCCAACAATGGATCGGGCGATCCACAACGGAGCTGATGTGAGTATCGGTACTCAATCAGAGGAAAAAAGAATGCACGGGCATCATATTATAGAACATCTGAATAATTAGATGCTTAGATAACAAAGGAATTATGATTTCCAAAACAAAGGATCAGAAGCAGACGCTCTGATCAAGGATGGATAAGTTGGATAGACCAGAGGCACAATTGACGACAAATAGTTTGGTCGAGAACCAGCTCATGTTCAAAATGACGTCTGAGCCGGAAAGATAATTTAGAAGGGTCGATTGATGATTGTGTGCATTCGCACACATGTTGAATCAATAGGATCAGAATGACGGTGTCAAAAGATACTAGTGAATATTGCTAATGGTATGGGAGCATCCATAATGTAAGCATACAAGTATTTGCAGAGCAATAGTTTGAAGAGGATGCTCAGAAGGTCGGATAGTATTTCAGAGTATCTTATGAAACATACGAACAACTGGGGATGAATGGATACTCAAGAAGTGTGAGGAATTTTCAATAGGGGTATTCATGTGGTAAAGAACTGCAAGGCAGTAAGCTTAAAGGATTTTCGAAACAACGGAGAGCAATTTAGGGCATCTTGTAATAACAAGAGCAACTGAGGATGAAGGTATGAACGACAATTGTAGGTAGTTATCCATAAGGGTATATCGGCGGTAGGGGATTGTAAAGTTGGTGGGCACAAGGGTCTCGGGAAAACCTCGGAGAGTATCTACGAAATCTTCTGGTGCAGCAAGCGATCATCTAGACTAAAGGGCTCTCCGGGAGAAAGTATTTTCGAGAACCTAAAGTTAGATTTTAGCAAAATTATTTTAACCCGAATAGAAGAGATATCAGAATCCTAGAGTATAGATGAGGAATAAAAGATCCTAATACCACCCAAATGGTGACGTGGGCCCGTAAGCCGCACAGTCATGTTAGTAAAGTTTTTCAATGACTAGACTCAACTTCGGCCAAGGAGTGTGGAAGGGGGATTCCTACAGGCAGTCGGCTCTGATACCAACTTGTGACGCCCCGATTCAATTATACACTAATCATACACGCAAATGTGTACGATCAAGATCAGGTACTCACGGGAAGATATCACAACACAACTCTAAAAATAAATAAGTCATACAAGCATCATAATACAAGCCAGGGCCTCGAAGGCTCGAATACAAGTGCTCGATCATATACGAGTCAGCGGAAGCAACAATATCTGAGTACAGACATAAGTTAAACAAGTTTGCCTTAAGAAGGCTAGCACAAACGGGATCTGAGATCGAAGCAAAGCATGCCTCCTGCAGGATCCCCTAACTACTCCTGGTCATCGTCCGCAGCCTTTGCACATAGAAGTAGGCACCTCCGGTGTAGTAGGAGTAAATAAATCGATGGTGGCGTCGACTCACAGGCTCCGACATCTGGTTGCGACAACCAGGTAGAATAGAAAGGGGAAAAAGAGGGAGAAAAGAAACCGTGAGTACTCATCCAAAGTACTCGCAAGCAAGGATCAACAGTACATATGCATGGGTATCTGTGTAAAGGGCCAATATCGATGGACTGTACTGCAGAAACTAGAATAAGCGGGGGATAGCTAGTCCTATCGAAAACTACGCTTCTGGCAGCCTCCATCTTGCAGCATGTAGAAGAGAGTAGATGGTAAGTTCACCAAGTAGCATCGTACAGCACAATCCTACCCGGCGATCCTCTCCTCATCGCCCTGTGTGAGAGCGATCACCGGGTTATATCTGGTACTTGGAAGGGTGTGTTTTATGAAGTATCCGGTTCTAGTTGTCATAAGGTCAAGGTACAACTCCGGGTTGTCCTGTTACCGAGGATCACGGCTATTCATATAGATAAACTTCCCTGCAGGGGTGCACCACATTACCGAACACGCTCGATCCCATTTGGTCGGACACACTTTCCTGGGTCATGCCCGACCTCAGAAGATCAACACGCCGCAGCCCTACCTAGACACAGCAGAGAGGTCAGCACGCCGGTCTATATCCTATGGCGCAGGGGTCTGGGCCCATCGCCCATTGCACACCTGCATGTTGCATGGGCGGCCGGAAGCAGAACTAGATCCCTTAATACAAGAGCAGGCTTACATTCCAATCCGGCGCGCGTCGCTCAGTCGCTGACGTCATGAAGGCGTCGGCTGATACCACGACATCGAGTGCCCATATCTTTCCCACGTAGTTGGTTAGTGCGTATAGACCAAATGGCCAGACTCAGATCAAATACCAAGAACTCGTTAAGCATGTTATTTTGAAGTAACCGCGGACGCCGACCAGGGCCAGACCCACCTCTCTCTAGGTGGTCTCAACCTGCCTGTCGCTCCGCCACAAAGTAACGATCGGGGTCGTTGGGAACCCAGGCCCACCTCTACAGGGATGGAGCCACCGCCTTCAGCCCCCATCTCGAACAGTATCATAAGTAATGTAACAGTATAAAGTATATAGCATATGCCCGTGATCACCTCCCGAGTGATCACGGCCCTGTAGTATAGCATGGCAGACTGACAAGAATGTAGGGCCACTGATGGAATACTAGCATCCTATACTAAGCATTTAGGATTGCAGGTAAGGGTAACAACTGTAGCAACAATGACAGGCTATGCATCAGAATAGGATTAACCGAAAGTAGTAACATGCTACACTACTCTAATGCAAGCAGTAGAGAGAAGGAATACGCGATATCTGGTGATCAAGGGGAGGGGGGCTTGCCTGGTTGCTCTGGCAAGGAGAGGTCGTCAACACCGTAGTCGAACTGGGGGTCGCCGGCAGTCTTGGGGTCTACCGGAAAGAAGTAATGGATGGGGAACATAATAAATAAGAGCAATCAAAGCATCACAAAAGCGTAACATAGCAAACGCGGTGCTAGATGTGCCCTAACGCGGTAGTAGGTGATACTTACGAAGGGGGGAAACATCCGGGAAAATATCTCCGGTGTTTGGCATTTTCGGACAGATGGACCGGAGGGGGAAAGTTGTGTGTTTGCTATGCTAGGAGTGTGTGGCGGACGAACGGGCTACGTATTCGGATTCATCTCGTTGTTCTGAGCAACTTTCATGTACAAAGTATTTTCATCCGAGCTACGGATTATTTGATATTAATTTATAAAGATTTAATCATTTTCAAGAATTAACATATCAATTTATTGAAAAGCATTTATGACTTCAGCATGATGTCATCGGTCAACTCTGACCATTGACTAGTCAAACTGACAGCTGGATCCCGTTTGTCATTGACAGAGTTTGACTAAACATGATTAGTTAGTGTAATAAGTGATTAAGTAAATTTAACAGATTTAGTTAAGTTAATTAATTATTTAACTAATTAACTAATTATTTATTTACTTTTATTACTTCCTTTTTTATTCTTTTCTTTTCGTTTTAATAAAAGGGGCGTGGGGCCCATATGTCATAGGCCCAGAGGGCCATACGGGCATGGCGACAGGTTCTGGCGCGCTCGTTGAGGCGCATGCCGAGGGCATCTTGGCGTGGCGTGGCGCGGCAGAGCCAACGCGCGCACGCGAGGGGTGGTCAGGCGGTGCAGGCGCCCGTGGTGGCGGGACGGCAGGCCGTTAGCCACGATAAACTAGTCGAGAGCGAGGCGAAGGCGCTGGGTCTCGAGCGGCTGGCAGCGAGGCGATGGCGGGCGGGAGCTAGGCAGGCGCCACGAGGCGAGGTGGAGGGCACAGCAGGCTCGACTTCATGGCAGCGGCGGCAGCCGCAATAGAGGGCAGTGGTGTTGGCGGATGAGCATGGAGCGGTCAGGCCAGCGAGCGGGCGAGCCCGTGTGGCAAGGCCGCAGGCACGACACGTGGCGGATGGCGGAGACGGGGCTGCGCTGCGTGCGCGTGGACGATGCGGGCGAAGCAGCGGGCAGCGGCATGTGCAGTCATCGATGGGGGTTGGGAGGAGATAAGGCCGAAGCCCGAGCCTCACCCGCGTTGGAGGGACGAGGAGCGGCGAGGCGCGATGTGGTCCGGCGGGGAGGAGGTCGGGGACGAGCAAGGGAGACGGGGAGCGATCCGGCGACGGGGTGGCGAGGCGTTAGGGATCGGCTCCGGTGCGGATCCAGATCGGGACGAGGAGGATCCGGCGGAGGGGCTCGATACGACGACGTTGGAGGAGCTGCAGGGCGGAGGCGGCGGTCCTTGGGCGCGGTGCGCGTCGAGAGGAGGGGACCGAACAGGGGCGCCCCTCCTTTGCATGTCTGCGTGCGTGTGTCGTGTGTGTGTGTGGGAGGCGGCGCTGGGAGGGAGACGAGGGAGCGAGGTGGGTTAGGGTTTCGGTAATAGGGGGGTTATAGGCGCGGTTGGGCCTGGGGAAGGAGCTGTGCCGGCCTGGGATTGGCCTGGTGGCAGAACGGCCAGGGGGGTTCCTTACCTGTTGTTTTACTTTCTTTTCTTTATATATATTTCTCCTTTTGCTGATATAGTTTTGTTTCTTATTAATTTTAGTCTGAGTAAAATATACACGTAGCATCTAAATTAGTATTTCAACTTTGTCCATAGTCACAAAAAGTCTAGTCCTCAAATAAATTAGTTTGACATTTTATTACTTACAAAAGGTATTTAAATAATTGTTTTACTGATGTTTTATTCATCTTATAGTATTTAAACATTTTTATAAAGGTGTGGTTTCTCCACCATAATTACCTATGCAATATTTGGTTCACTTCAAACATTTTAGTTTTAATATTTGAAAACTGTTATTGTTTGCTTGATTTTGAATTTGAATCGGTTTCGAACTAACGCGAGATTAGCAACATTAATTGAAGTGGCGTGGCACCATTAGCAGAGAATTAATGTAGCTTGATTATCTGGGCGTCACACGTCTTTGGCGAGATCCTTGCCGGGGACCCCGGCAAGGGTCTTGCCGTGGCGCGCTGTCGTCCCCGGCAAGAATCTTGCCGGGGGCCTCGTGGCTCTCCTCGGCAAGGATCTTGCTGAGGATCATTGTCTTCTAATCCTCATCTGATCTTGAATATGTCTTCACAAAGATATGCACCACAGAGGTGCCTCACGAGCCCCGGCCCCACGTGGCTGATGGTGTTGGGGACGTGGGCTCAATGGTGGCTCGCCCTGTTGGTGTTTGGGCGCGCTGCCCAGGCAAGGGTCTTGCCGGGGGAAACTGCCCCGCCCCTCTGCTTCTTTGCATTCTTGGTTTTGGCGTTGCTCTGGCTGTCTTGGGCTTCGGTTTTTTCCTTGGTTCACCTCCCCTGCTCTGCTTGATGTGGCCGTGGGCGCGGCTCCGACTGCCCGTGCACAGGTAAAGGGGTACAAAGGTGGACCCCTTCTTTTGTACACCGACAACAGGCGATGCACTGTCTAGACGCGGCAGTGCTGGAAGCGCACGCGCCTCCCCCTGTGGCCGCTGGACCTCCTGGAAGCTTCGTTCTTCGTGCATGGTGGGTCACACCATGGGGCCGCGCGCCTTGGTGCTAGGGCAACGTCTTGACGAGGCAGAGGTGGTGGAGGTGCTCCGTGGGCTACGTCGCCCGCTGCAGACGGTGGGCGAGGTAGCGAGAGGGACGGTGCAGGAGAGCCCCCAACGGCGCTGACCAGCTCGGCGATGCGGTCCAGCCATTCTTTGTAGAAGTCGTCGACGAGGTGGTAGCACAGGAGCTCGCGTACCATGAGCAATGCAGCCTGCGCGTTTGCCGGGCCGTGACGAGCGTGATATGAGGAACTAGCCGGAGTCAGCGACGGGGTGGCCATGCGCATGTCACGCCGCACGGAGGGGTGCAGCGACGAGGCTTGCTACTCGTGCCCCGCCGGGCCGGTGGCAACGTTTGCGGCAGGTGATGGAGAACGACGGGGAGGCCCGCCAGCAGGAGCCGTCTGGGCGATGCGGGCGGCGCGATGCTCAGTACGGGCTCGACGAGCGTCAACCATGGAAGCAGTTTAGTGGCGGCGAGTCGATTGGCGGAAGTGAAGCTCCGACGCACCCCTACTTGGCACGCCAAATGTAGGATTCGGGGTTCCGCAGACCCTTGAGAGGTTCGAACTCTGGGGTGCATGCGAAGAACTCTCTCTCCCCAGTCTACCCACTCAACGATTCCATGGCCTAGCTCGTCGAACCCAAAGAACAAGAGACACGACAGTTTATCTTGGTTCAGGCCACCTTGCGGTGTAATACCCTACTCCATCTTTGTGGTGGATTGCCTCGAGGGGCTGAGGATGAACTAGTACAATGTGGGAACGGCCTCAGGAGGTGAGGTGTTCTTGAGCTCGAAGAGCTGGTGAGGTGGTCAGGGTGGAATCAATCCGTCCTCTCTATGGTGGTGGCTAAGTCCTATTTATAGTGGCCTTGGTCCTCTTCCCAAATGTAGGCGGGAAGGGATCCCACAACGGCCAAATTTTAAGGGAGACAACTAGTACAAGCTATCCTGACAAAAGTAGTATTCGCCTGCAAAATGGTCTGGTGGTGACGCCGCGGTGGTCTCCACGATGACCTCCGTCCTGCCGTCCTGGTGGTCTTGGTCTTGTTGCACCGATATGGAAACCTTTGCTTGATTCCTCAGGACCCCGCGCCTACGCTTGCCTCCTTAGCACCGAAGAGGAAACTGGTACACTGCGCCCGCTGGCGCCCACCTGGCCTTGGTCGTCATGGCTCATGTCACATGAACCTCGCGAGGTGTACCTTGCATAGATATCTCCGCTCCTTGGGAGCCAGCCTAACGAAGCCGCCCCAGGGAGGTCTTGGTGTCGTCTGCCTCGCGAGGCTTGGCCCTCGCGAGGGTCTTGGGTTGTTGTTGCTGAAGCTGGGCCGTAACAGGCCGTTGAGGGAGCCACGCCGTGGGCCGCAGGTAGGCAAGTCTGGGTACCCCCGTTCCCAGGACGCCGACAATACTGAAAATTATTATGAGGGAGGAGTATATGCTTGTAGGAATTGCAATAATATCAAGTTTCCTCTCTATGTGCTTAAAATCTTGAAGTTTTGCTTGTTTTGCCTTCCTATGCTAGTTTATTATTATTCCCATAAATTGTTTGTTCACAAAATCCCTAGGCATAGGAAGTGGGTTAGACTTAAATGTGCTAGTCATATGCTTCATGATGCTCCCATTATGTTTCAATTCTTATCTTTTATGTGAGCATCATTGCATTCATCATGCCTAGCTAAAAAGGCATTAAAGAAAAGCGCTTGTTGGGAGACAACCCAATATTTACCCCTACTGTTTTTGTGTGTTCACATGATTAAGCTACTGTAGTAATCATGTTTTATAGCTTTTGTTTCAATAAAGTGCCAAGTAAGACCTTTGGTATGGCTTACGGAAATAGTTGATTTGATCTTGCTGAAAAATAAAAACTTTCGCGCTCACAAAAACAATTTTCATAATTCACAGAAGCGTGCTTTTAAGTTGATTCTTATAAACAAATTGCTTAGGACTTCCTAATTTCTCAGGATTTTTGGAGTTACAAAAGTATTCGAGAGTTACAGATTATTATAGACTGTTCTGTTTTTGACAGCTTCTGTTTTCTATGTGTTGTTTGCTTATTTTGATGAATCTATGAGTAGTATCGGAGGGTATGAACCATAGAGAAGTTGGAATACAGTAGATATTACACCAATATAAATAAAGAATGAGTTCACAACAATACCAAAAGTGGTGATTTATTTTTTTATACTAACGGAGCTTATGAGATTTTCCGTTGGGTTTTATGTTGTGAAGTTTTCAAGTTTTGGGTGAAGTTTCGATGGACTATGGAATAAGGAGTGGCAAGAGCCTAAGCTTGGGGATGCCCAAGGCACCCCAAGGTAGTATTGAAGGACAACCAAGAGCCTAAGCTTCGGGATGCCTCGGATGGCATCCCCTCTTTCGTCTTCGTTCATCGGTAACTTTACTTGGAGCTATATTTTTATTCACCACATGATATGTGTTTTGCTTGGAGCGTCATTTTACTTTATTAGGATTTGCTTGCTGCTTGAATAAAATATTAAGATCTCAAATTCTTAAATGTTAGAGAATCTTTACATAGTTGCATAATTATTCAACTATTCATTTATCTTCACTTATATCTTTTGGAGTAGTTTGTCATTTGCTCTAGTGCTTCACTGATATCTTTTTAGAGCACGACAGTGGTTTTATTTTGAAGAAATTGATGAACTCTCGTGCTTCACTTATATTATTTTGAGAGTCTCTTAACAGCATGGTAATTTGCTTAGGTTATGAATTTAGTCCTGATATGATGGATATCCAAGGGGGATATAATAAAAACTTTCATATAAAGTGCATTGAATACTATGAGAAGTTTGATTCCTTATGATTGTTTTCAGATATGAGGATGGTGATATTAGAGTCATGCTAGTGGAGTAATTGTGAATTTGAGAAATACTTGTGTTGAGGTTTGTGATTCCCGTAGCATGCACGTATGGTGAACCATTATGTAACAAAGTTGGAGCATGAGGTATTTATTGATTTTCATCCTTTGTGTGGAGGTCGGCATCGCGCGATGGTTAACTCCTACCAACCCTTCCCCTAGGAGCATGCGCGTAGTGCTTGGTTTCGATGACTAATAGATTTTTGCAGTAAGTATGTGAGTTCTTTATGAATAATGTTGAGTCCATGGATTATACGCACTCTCACCCTTCCACCATTGCTAGCCTCTCTTGTGTCACACAACTTTCGCCTACACCCACCATATACCTTCCTCAAAACAGCCACCATACCTACCTATTATGGCATTTCCATAGCCATTCCGAGATATATTGCCATGCAACTTTCCACCGTTCTGTTTATTATGACACGCTTCATCATTGTCATATTGCTTTGCATGATCATGTAGTTGACATCGTATTTGTGGCAAAGCCTACTTTCATAATTCTTTCATACATGTCACTCTTGATTCATTGCACATCTCGGTACACCGCCAAAGGCATTCATATAGAGTCATATTTTGTTCTAAGCATCAAGTTGTAATTTTTCGAGTTGTAAGTAAATAAAAGTGTGATGATCATCATTATTAGAGCATTGTCCCATGTGAGGAAATAAAAAAAGTGAAAAAAAAGAGGCCAAAGAAGCCAAGAAAAAAGAATAAAAAGGAAAAAAGGAAAAAAAGAAAAGAAAAAAATGAGAGAAAAAGAGAGAAGGGGCAATGTTACTATCCTTTTTCCACACTTGTGCTTCAAAGTAGCACCATGATCTTCATGATAGAGAGTCTCTTATTTTGTCACTTTCATATACTAGTGGGAATTTTTCATTATAGAACTTGGCTTGTATATTCCAACGATGGGCTTCCTCAAATGCCCTAGGTCTTCATGAGAAAGCAAGTTGGATGCACACCCACTTAGTTTCTTTTTGAGCTTTCATACACTTATAGCTCCAGTGCATCCGTTGCATGGCAATCCCTACTCACTCACATTGATATCTATTGATGGGCATCTCCACAGCCCGTTGATACGCCTAGTTGACGTAAGACTATCTCCTTCTTGTTGTCTTCTCCACAACCACCATTCTATTCCACCTATAGTGCTATGTCCATGGCTCACGCTCATGTATTGCATGATAGTTGAAAAAGTTTGAGAATACTAAAGTATGAAAGAATTGCTTGCCTGAAACCAGGGTTGTGCATGATTTGAATATTTTGTGTGATGAAGATGGAGCATAGCCAGACTATATGATTTTGTAGGGATAACTTTCTTTGGCCATGTTATTTTGAGAAGACATGATTGCTTTATTAATATGCTTGAAGTATTATCGTTTTTATGTCAGTATTAAACTTTTGTTTTGAATCTTATGGATCTGAATATTCTTGCCACAATAAAGATAAATTACATGGATAAATATGTTAGGTAGCATTCCACATAAAAAATTCTATTTTTATCATTTACCTACTCAAGGACGAGCAGGAATTAAGCTTGGGGATGCTTGATACGTCTCCAATGTATCTATAATTTTTGATTGTTCCATGCTATTATATTATCCATCTTGGATGTTTTATATGCATTTATATGCTATTTTATATGATTTTTGGGACTAACCTATTAACCTAGAGCCCAGTGCCAGTTTCTGTTTTTTTTCCTTGTTTTTGGGTTTCGCAGAAAAGGAATATCAAATGGAGTCCAATTAACCTGAAAATTTATGGAGATTATTTTTGGACTAGAAGAAGCCCACGGAGCATCGGAGATGGACAAGAAGAGTCGCGAGGCAACCACGAGGGTGGAGGGCGCGCCTACACCCCTGGGCGCGCCCCCTACCTCGTGGCTGCCTCATGGAACCCCCTAACTTGTTCCCGACGCCAACACCTATTATATATCCCCAAACTTTCAGAACAGAATGAAGATAGGGAGTTCCACCGCCGCAAGCCTACGGAGCCACCAAAACCAATCGGGACCCTGTTCCGGCACCCTGTCGGAGGGGATCCATCACCGGTGGCCATCTTCATCATCCCGGTGCTCTCCATGACGAGGATGGAGTAGTTCATCCTCGGGGTTGAGGGTATATACCAATAGCTATGTGTTTGATCTCTCTCTCTCTCTCTCTCTCTCTCTCTCTCTCTCTCTCTCTCTCTCTCTCTCTCTCTCGTGTTCTTGATATGGCACGATCTTGATGTACCGCGAGCTTTGCTATTATAGATGGATCTTATGATGTTTCTCCCCCTCTTTCTTCTTGTAATGGATTGAGTTTTCCCTTTGAAGTTATCTTATCGGATTGAGTCTTTAAGGATTTGAGAACACTTGATGTATGTCTTGCGTGGGATGCCCGTGGTGACAATGGGGTATTCTATTGATTCACTTGATGTATGTTTTGGTGATCAACTTGCGGGTTCTGTGACCTTGGGAATCTATGCATAGGGGTCAGCACACGTTTTTGTCTTGACTCTCCGGTAGAAACTTTGGGGCACTTTTTGAAGTTCTTTGTATTGGTTTGAATAGATGAATATGAGATTGTGTGATGCATATCATATAATCAAACCCGCGGACACTTGAGGTGACATTGGAGTATCTAGGTGACATTAGGGTTTTGGTTTATTTGTGTCTTAAGGTGTTATTTTACTACGAACTCTAGGGCTGTTTGTGACACTTATAGGAACAACCCAATGGATTGATCGGAAATAATAACTTTGACGTGGTTTCGTACCCTACAATAATATCTTCGTTTGTTCTCCACTATTAATGACTTTGGAGTGACTTTTTGTTGCATGTTGAGGGATTGTTATATGATCTAATTATGTTATCATTGTTGAGAGAACTTGCACCAGTGAAAGTATGAACCCTAGGCCTTGTTTCTAAGCATTGCAATACCGTTTTCGCTCACTTTTCTTACTAGTTACCTTGCTGTTTTTATAATTTCAGATTATAAAAACCTATATCTACCATCCATATTGCACTTGAATCACCATCTCTTCACCGAACTAGTGCACCTATACAATTTACCATTGTATTGGGTGTGTTGGGGACACAAGATACTCTTTGTTATTTGGTTGCAGGGTTGCTTGAGAGAGACCATCTTCATCCTATGCCTCCCACGGATTGATAAACCTTAGGTCATCCACTTGAGGGAAATTTGCTACTGTCCTACAAACCTTTGCACTTGGAGGCCCAACAATGTCTACAAGAAGAAGGTTGCGTAGTAGACATCATTCTGTCAGCATGACAGCGTGGTGATGGTGAAGTTATCCGCGCAGGGCTTCGCCTAAGCACTGCGTGAATATGACTGGAGGCGTAAACTGTGGAGGGGGGTGGGGCGCCGCACACGGCTTAGAACAATTGATGTGTCTTCTTGGGGCGCCCCTGTTGGGGTACGTAGTAATTTCAAAAAAATTCGTACGAACACGCAAGATCATGGTGATGCATAGCAATGAGAGGGGAGAGTGTTGTCCACGTACCCTCGTAGGCCGAAAGCGGAAGCGTTAGCACAACGCGGTTGATGTAGTCGTACGTCTTCACGATCCGACCGATCAAGTACCGAACGTACGGCACCTCCGAGTTCAGCACACGTTCAGCCCGATGACGTCCCTCGAACTCCGATCTAGACGAGTGTTGAGGGAGAGTTTCGTCTGCACGACGGCGTGGTGACGATGTTGATGTTCTACCGACGCAGGGCTTCGCCTAAGCACCGCTATAGTATTATCGAGGTGGACTATGGTGGAGGGGGGCACCGCACACGGTTGGGAGAGATCAACTGATCAACTTGTGTGTCTAGGGTGCCCCCCTACCCCCGTATATAAAGGAGCAAGGGGGAGGTGCGGCCGGCCAGGGAGGAGGCGCGCCAGGAGGAGTCCTACTCCTACCGGGAGTAGGACTCCCCCCTTTTCCATGTTGGACTAGGAGAGAGAGGGGGAAGAGGTGGAGGGGAGGAAGGAAAGGGGGGGCGCCGCCCCCCCTCTCCTTGTCCTATTCGGACTGGGGGGGGGAGGGGCGCGCGGCCTTGCCCTGGCCTCCTCTCCTCTCTTCTACCAAGGCCCACTAAGGCCCATTAAGTTCCCGGGGGGTTTCCGGTACTCCGGAAAAATCCCGATTTCACCCGGAACACTTCCGATATCCAAACATAGGCTTCCAATATATCAATCTTCATGTCTCGACCATTTCGAGACTCCTCGTCATGTCTGTGATCACATCCGGGACTCCGAACAACCTTCGGTACATCAAAACATATAAACTCATAATATAACTATCATCGTAACGTTAAGCGTGCGGACCCTACGGGTTCGAGAACTATGTAGACATGATCGAGACACATCGCCGGTCAATAACCAATAGCGGAACCTAGATGCTCATATTGGCTCCCACATATTCTACAAAGATCTTTATCGGTCAGACCGCATAACAACATACGTTGTTCCCTTTGTCATCGGTATGTTACTTGCCCGAGATTCGATCGTCGGTATCTCAATACCTAGTTCAATCTCGTTACCGGCAAGTCTCTTTACTCGTTCCGTAATACATCATCCCGCAACTAACTCATTAGTTGCAATGCTTCCAAGGCTTAAGTGATGTGCATTACCGAGAGGGCCCAGAGATACCTCTCCGACAATTGGAGTGACAAATCCTAATCTCAAAATACGCCAACCCGACATGTACCTTCGGAGACACCTGTAGTACTCCTTTATAATCACCCAGTTACGTTGTGACGTTTGGTAGCACACAAAGTGTTCCTCCGGTAAACGGGAGTTGCATAATATCATAGTCATAGGAACATGTATAAGTCATGAAGAAAGCAATAGCAACATACTAAACGATCGTGTGCTAAGCTAACGGAATGGGTCATGTCAATCACATCATTCTCTTAATGATGTGATCCCGTTAATCAAATGACAACCCATGTCAATGGCTAGGAAACATAACCATCTTTGATTAACGAGCTAGTCAAGTAAAGGCATACTAGTGACACTCTGTTTGTCTATGTATTCACACATGTATCATGTTTCCAGTTAATACAATTCTAGCATGAATAATAAAAATTTATCATGATATAAGGAAATAAATAATAACTTTATTAATGCCTCTAGGGCATATTTCCTTCAGTCTCCCACTTGCACTAGAGTCATTATTCTAGATTACACAGTAATGATTCTAACACCCATGGAGCCTTGGTGCTGATCATGTTTTGCTCATGGAAGAGGCTTAGTCAATGGGTCTGCAACATTCAGATCCGTATGTATCTTGCAAATTTCCATGTCTCCCACCTGGACTAGATCCCGGATGGAATTGAAGCGTCTCTTGATGTGCTTGGTTCTCTTGTGAAATCTGGATTCCTTCGCCAAGGCAATTGCACCAGTATTGTCACAAATGATTTTCATTGGACCCGATGCACTAGGTATGACACCTAGATCGAATATGAACTCCTTCATCTAGACTCCTTCATTTGATGCTTTCGAAGCAGCTATGTACTCTGCTTCACATGTAGATCCTGCCAAGACACTTTGTTTAGAACTGCACCAACTGACAGCTCCACCGTTCAATGTAAACACGTATCCGTTTTGCGATTTAGAATCGTCCGGATCAGTGTCAAAGCTTGCATCAACGTAACCATTTACGATGAGCTCTTTGTCACCTCCATAAACGAGAAACATATCCTTAGTCCTTTTCAGGTATTTTAGGATGTTCTTGACCGCTGTCCAGTGATCCACTCCTGGATTACTTTGGTACCTCCCTGCTAGACTTATAGCAAGGCACACATCAAGTCTGGTACACAACATTGCATACATGATAGAGCCTATGGCAGAAGCATAGGGAACATCTTTCATCTTCTCTCTATCTTCTGCAGTGGTAGGGCATTGTGTCTTACTCAACTTCACACCTTGTAACACAGGCAAGAACCCTTTCTTTGCTTGATCCATTTTGAACTTCTTCAAAACTTTGTCAAGGTATGTACTTTGTGAAAGTCCAATTAAGCGTCTTGATCTATCTCTATAAATCTTAATGCCCAATATGTAAGCAGCTTCACCGAGGTCTTTCATTGAAAAACTCTTATTCAAGTATCCCTTTATGCTATCCAAAAATTCTATATCATTTCCAATTAGTAATATGTCATCCACATATAATATCAGAAATGCTATAGAGCTCCCACTCACTTTCTTGTAAATACAAGCTTCTCCAAAAGTCATACAAAACCAAATGCTTTGATCACACTATCAAAGCGTTTATTCCAACTCGAGAGGCTTGCACCAGTCCATAAATGGATCATTGGAGCTTGCACACTTTGTTAGCTCCTTTGGATCGACAAAACCTTCCGGTTGCATCATATACAACTCTTCTTCCAGAAATCCATTCAGGAATGCAGTTTTGACATCCATCTGCCAAATTTCATAATCATAAAATGCGGCAATCACTAACATGATTCGGACAGACTTAAGCATCGCCACGGGTGAGAATGTCTCATCATAGTCAACCCCTTGAACTTGTCGAAGACCTTTTGCAACAAGTCGAGCTTTGTAGACAGTAATATTACCGTCAGGGTCAGTCTTCTTCTTGAAGATCCATTTATTCTCAATTGCTTGCCGATCATCGGGCAAGTCAACCAAAGTCCACACTTTGTTCTCATACATGGATCCCATCTCAGATTTCATGGCTTCAAGCCATTTTGCGGAATCTGGGCTCACCATCGCTTCTTCATAGTTCTTAGGTTCATCATGATCTAGTAGCATGACTTACAGAACAGGATTACCGTACCACTCTGGTGCGGATCTTACTCTGGTTGATCTACGAGGTTCAGTAACAACTTGATCTGAAGTTCCATGATCATCATCATCAATTTCCTCACTAATTGGTGTAGGTGTCACAGAAACCGGTTTCTGTGATGAACTACTTTCCAATAAGGGAGCAGGTACAGTTACCTCATCAAGTTCTACTTTCCTCCCACTCACTTCTTTCGAGAGAAACTCCTTCTAGAAAGGATCCATTCTTGGCAACAAATATTTTGCCTTCGGATCTGTGATAGAAGGTGTACCCAACAGTCTCCTTTGGGTATCCTATGAAGACACATTTCTCCGATTTGGGTTCGAGCTTATCAGGTTGAAGCTTTTTCACATAAGCATCGCAGCCCCAAACTTTCAGAAACGACAACTTTGGTTTCTTGCCAAACCACAGTTCATAAGACGTTGTCTCAACGGATTTCGATGGTGCCCTATTTAACGTGAATGCAGCCGTCTCTAAAGCATAACCCCAAAATGATAGCGGTAAATCAGTAAGAGACATCATAGATCGTACCATATCTAGTAAAGTACGATTACGACGTTCGGACACACCATTACGCTGTGGTGTTCTGGGTGGCGTGAGTTGAGAAACTATTCCGCATTGTTTCAAATGTAGACCAAACTCATAACTCAAATATTCTCCTCCACGATTAGATCGTAGAAACTTTATTTTCTTGTTACGATGATTTTCAACTTCACTCTGAAATTATTTGAACTTTTCAAATGTTTCAGACTTATGCTTCATCAAGTAGATATACTCATATCTTCTTAAATCATCTGTGAAGGTGAGAAAATAACGATATCCACCACGAGCCTCAACATTCATCGGACCGCATACATCTGTATGTATGATTTCCAACAAATCTGTTGCTCTCTCCATAGTACCGGAGAACGGCGTTTTAGTCATCTTGCCCATGAGGCACGGTTCGCAAGTACCAAGTGATTCATAATCAAGTGGCTCCAAAAGTCCATCAAGAGAGTTTCTTCATCGCTTTACACCGATATGACCTAAGCGGCAAGTGCCACAAATAAGTTGCACTATCATTATCAACTCTGCATCTTTTGGTTTCAACATTATGAATATGTGTATCACTACTATCGAGATTTATCAAAAATAGACCACTCTTCAAGGGTGCATGACCATAAAAGATATTACTCATATAAATAGAACAACCATTATTCTCTCGATTTAAATGAATAACCGTCTCGCATCAAACAAGATCCAGATATAATGTTCATGCTCAACGCGGCACCAAATAACAATTATTTAGGTCTAAAACTAATCCCAAAGGTAGATGTAGAGGTAGCGTGCCGACCGCGATCACATCGACTTTGGAACCATTTCCCACGCGCATCGTCACCTCGTCCTTGGCGGTGTTAAGCAATCCGTAGTCCCTGCTTTGAGTTGCAAATATTAGCAACAGAACCAGTATCAAATACCAGTGCTCTGCGAGCTCTAGTAAGGTACACATCAATAACATGTATATCACATATACCTTTGTTCACCTTGCCATCCTTCTTATCGCCAAATACTTGGGGCAGTTCCGCTTCGATGACGATCGCTTGCGGTAGAAGCACTCGATTTCGGGCTTAGGTCCAGACTTGGGTTTCTTCTCCTGAGCAGCAACTTGCTTGCTGTTCTTCTTGAAATTCCCCTTCTTCTTCCATTTGCCCTTTTTTTGAAACTAGTGGTCTTGTTGACCATCAACACTTGAATCTCCTTCTTGATTTCTACCTCCGCAGCCTTTAGCATTGCGAAGAGCTCGGGAATCGTCTTTTCCATCCCTTGCATGTTATAGTTCATCACGAAGCTCTTGTAGCTTGGTGGCGGTGATTGGAGAATTCTGTCAATGACGCTATCATCCGAAAGATTAACTCCCAGTTGAATCAAGTGATTATTATACCCAGACATCTTGAGTATATGCTCACTGACAAAACTATTCTCCTCCATATTGTAGCTATAGAATTTATTGGAGACTTCATATCTCTCAATCCGGGCATTTGCTTGAAATATCAACTTCAACTCCTGGAACATTTCATATGCTCCATGATGTTCAAAACATCGTTGAAGTCCCGGTTCTAAGTCGTAAAGCATGGCACACTGAACTATCGAGTAGTCATCGCTTTGCTCGCGCAGACGTTCATAACATCTGGTGTTGCTCTGCAGCAGGCTGGCACCAGCGGTGCTTCGGGACGTAATTCTTACGTGCAGCAATGAGGATAATCCTCAAGTTATGGACCCAGTCCGTGTAATTGCTACCATCATCTTTCAACTTTGCTTTCTCAAGGAACGCATTAAAATTCAACGGAACAACAAAGACGGGCCATCTATCTACAATCAAACATAGACAAGCAAGATACTATCGGTACTAAGTTCATGATATATTTAAGTTCAATTAATCATATTACTTAAGAACTCCCACTTAGAAAGACATCCCTCTAATCCTCTAAGTGATCACGTGATCCAAATCAACTAAACCATAACCGATCATCACGTGAAATGGAGTAGCTTTCAATGGTGAACATCACTATGTTGATCATATCTACTATATGATTCACGCTCGACCTTTCGGTCTTAGTGTTCCGAGGCCATATCTGCATATGCTAGGCTCGTCAAGTTTAACCTGAGTATTTTGCGTGTGCAAAACTGGCTTGCACCCATTGTAGATGGACGTAGAGCTTATCACACCGATCATCACATGGTGTGCAGGCACGACAAACTTTGGCAGCGGTGCATACTCAGGGAGAACACTTTTATCTTGAAATTTAGTGAGAGATCATCTTATAATGCTACCATCAATCACAACAAGATAAGATGCATAAAAGATAAACATCACATGCAATCAATATAAGTGATATGATATGGCCATCATCATCTTGTGCTTGTGATCTCCATCTCTGAAGCACCTCCATGATCACCATCGTCACCGGCGCGACACCTTGATCTCCATCGTAGCATCGTTGTCGTCTTGCCAATCTTATGCTTCTACGACTATTGCTACCACTTAGTGATAAAGTAAAGCATTACAGGGCGATTGCATTGCATACGATAAAGCGACAACCATATGGCTCCGGCCAGTTGCCGATAACTCGGTTACAAAACATGATCATCTCATACAATAAAATGTAGCATCACGTCTTGACCATATCACATCACAACATGCCCTGCAAAAACAAGTTACACGTCCTCTACTTTGTTGCCGCAAGTTTTACGTGGCTGCTACGGGCTTAGCAAGAACCATTCTTACCTACGCATCAAAACCACAACGGAGTTTGTCAAGTTGGTGCTGTTTTAACCTTCGCAAGGACCGGGCGTAGCCACACTCGGTTCAACTAAAATTGGAGAAACTGACACCCGCTAGCCACCTCTGTGCAAAGCACGTCGGGAGAACCGGTCTCGCGTAAGCGTATGCGTAATGTCGGTCCGGGCCGCTTCATCCAACAATACCGCCGAACCAAAGTATAACATGCTGGTAAGCAGTATGACTTGTATCTCCCACAACTCACTTGTGTTCTACTCGTGCATATAACATCTACGCATAAAACCAGGCTCTGATACCACTGTTGGGGTACGTAGTAATTTCAAAAAAATTCTTACGCACACGCAAGATCATGGTGATGCATAGCAACGAGAGGGGAGAGTGTTGTCCACGTACCCTCGTAGACCGAAAGCGGAAGCGTTAGCACAACGCGGTTGATGTAGTTGTACGTCTTCACGATCCGACCGATCAAGTACCGAACGTACGACACCTCCGAGTTCAGCACACGTTCAGCCCGATGACGTCCCTTGAACTCCGATCCAGCCGAGTGTTGAGGGAGAGTTTCGTTACCACGACGGCGTGGTGACGATGTTGATGTTCTACCGACGCAGGGCTTCTCCTAAGCACGCTTCTGATGATATCGAGGTGGACTATGGTGGAGGGGGCACCGACACGGTTGGGAGAGATCAACTGATCAACTTGTGTGTCTAGGGTGCCCCTGCCCCCTGATATAAAGGAGCAAGGGGAGGTGCGGCCGGCCGAGGAGGGCGCCAGAGGAGTCCTACTCCTACCGGGAGTAGGACTCCCCCCCTTTTCCATGTTGGACTAGGAGAGAGAAGGGGAAGAGGTGGAGGGGAGGAAGGAAAGGGGGGCGCCGCCCCCCTCTCCTTGTCCTATTCGGACTGGAGGGGAGGGGCGCGCGGACTTGCCCTGACCTCCTCTCCTCTCTTCCACCAAGGCCCACTAAGGCCCATTAAGTTCTCGGGGGGTTCTGGTAACCTCCCGGTACTCCGGAAAAATCCCGATTTCACCCGGAACACTTCCGATATCCAAACATAGGCTTCCAATATATCAATCTTCATGTCTCGACCATTTCGAGACTCCTCGTCATGTCCGTGATCACATCCGAGACTCTGAACAACCTTCGGTACATCAAAACATATAAACTCATAATATAACTGTCATCGCAACGTTAAGCGTGCGGACCATACGGGTTCGAGAACTATGTAGACATGACCGAGACACGTCTCCGGTCAATAACCAATAGCGGAACCTGGATGCTCATATTGGCTCCCACATATTCTACGAAGATCTTTATCGGTCAGACCGCATAACAACATACGTTGTTTCCTTTGTCATCGGTATGTTACTTGCCCGAGATTTGATCGTCGGTATCTCAATACCTAGTTCTATCTCGTTACCGGCAAGTCTCTTTACTCGTTCCGTAATACATCATCCCGCAACTAACTCATTAGTTGCAATGCTTACAAGGCTTAAGTGATGTGCATTAACGAGAGGGCCCAGAGATACCTCTTCGACAATTGGAGTGACAAATCCTAATCTCGAAATACGCCAACCCAACATGTACCTTCGGGGACACCTGTAGAGGACCTTTATAATCACCGAGTTACGTTGTGACGTTTGGTAGCACTTAAAGTGTTCCTCCGGTAAATGGGAGTTGCATAATCTCATAGTCATAGGAACATGTATAAGTCATGAAGAAAGCAATAGCAACATACTAAACGATCGTGTGCTAAGCTAACAGAATGGGTCATGGCAATCACATCATTCTCCTAATGATGTGATCCCGTTAATCAAATGAAAACCCATGTCAATGGCTAGGAAACATAACCATCTTTGATTAACGAGCTAGTCAAGTAGAGGCATACTAGTGACACTCTGTTTGTCTATGTATTCACACATGTATCATGTTTCCGGTTAATACAATTCTAGCATGAATAATAAATATTTATCATGATATAAGTAAATAAATAATAACTTTATTATTGCCTCTAGGGCATATTTCCTTCAGCCCCCCCCCCCTCGTATATAAAGGAGGGATGGAAAGGAGGCAGGCCCTAGGCGCGCCCCCAAGTAGGAGGAGTCCTAGTTGGGGTCTTAGTAGGATTCGTCCCCTTCCTTTTACCGGAGGGGGAAAGAGGGAAGGAGAGGGAGAAGGAGAAGGAAAGGGGGAGCTGCCCCTCCCCTAGTCCAATTCGGACTCCTCCCTTGGGGGGCACCTCTTGTGGGCTGGCTTGCCTCCCTCCTATGGCCCATATCTTCCCCCGGGGGGTTCCAGTACCCCCAGTACTCCGATATGTACTTGATACATTTTGGAACACTTCCGGTGTCCGAATACTATCATCCAATATATCAATATTTACCTCCCGACCATTTCGAGACTCCTCGTCATGTCTGTGATGTCATCCGGGACTTTGAACAACATTCGGTCACCAAATCACATAACTCATAATACAAATCGTCATCGAACGTTAAGCGTGTGGACCCTACGGGTTCGAGAACTATGTAGACATGACCGAGACACCTGTCTGGTCAATAACCAATAGCGGAACCTGGATGCTCATATTGGTTCCCACATATTCTACGAAGATCTTTGTCGATCAAACCGTTATGACAACATACGTTATTCCCTTTGTCATCGGTATGTTACTTGCCCGAGATTCGATCGTCGGTATCCTCACACCTAGTTCTATCTCGTTACCGGCAATTCTCTTTACTCGTTCCGTAATGCATCACCCTGCAACTAACTCATTAGTCACATTGCTTGCAAGGCTTATTATGATGTGCATTACCAAGAGGGCCCAGAGATACCTCTCCGATACTCGGAGTGACAAATCCTAATCTCGATCTATGCCAACCCAACAAAACACCTTCGGAGATACCTGTAGAGCATCTTTATAATCACCCAGTTACGTTGTGACGTTTGATAGCACACAAGGTATTCCTCCGGTATCCGGGAGCTGCATAATCTTATAGTCAAAGGAATATGTATAAGTCATGAATAAAGCAGTAGCAATAAAACTTAACGATCATTATGCTAAGCTAATGAATGAGTCTTGTCCATCACATAATTCTCCTAATGATGTGATCTCATTCATAAAATGACAACACATGTCGATGGTTAGGAAACTTAACCATCTTTGATTAGCGAGCTAGCCTAGTAGAGGCTTACTAGGGACACTGTGTTTTGTCTATGTATCCACACATGTATCAAGTTTCCGGTTAAAACAATTCTAGCATGAATAAATAGATATTTATCATGATGTACGGAAATATAAATAACAACTTTATTATTGCCTCTAGAGAATATTTCCTTCAGGACTGCTAATGTTTAGTTCTTATTTTCATTTGTATTGATGAACAATGTGAAACTATGTATGTATATATGGATGAACTCCGTGAAACTATGTATGTATGGGATCTTTTAATACCCTATGCGTTTTGTTGCATTGATGGACTGCTAGATGTTTGATACATGGGCTAGTTTGATGTTGAAACTATATATATCATATATATCTTTTGAAAATGCAGGGATATAACAGAAAACAGAAAAACAACAACAATACATGCACTTTGCCGTCCGCCGCACACGGCAAAGAGACCAACCTGTGCAACCTAGGAACAGACCCATTTGGTCAATTTGCCGTCGGTGGCAGACGACAAAGAGCTGGGTCTGCTGATGCATCTGCTGACGTCTGGGCTGGGCAGCTTTGTCGTCCGCTAGCAGACGACAAAGGCTGGCGTTAGCCACCTAACGTGACTAACGCATGTTTTTGCCGTCCATGTTCTTTGCCGTCCGCCGCCGACAGCAAAGAGACTTTGCCGTCCGCTTTGAGGAAACAGACGGCAAAGAACATGTTTACCGTCGCTCTCTTTGTCGGGCAGGTTTGTCGTCGATGGTGGACGGCAAAGAGCTTTACCGTCCGCTTTTGGTGCGTTTGCGCCATGGCGGATGACAAATAAGATGATTCCTATAGTGACCACGGGTATTCATAGCAAGACATACATCAATTGCTCTCAAATGCATAAAAGTATTCAATCTGATAATAACAAAATCTCAAAAGGAAAACTCAATTCATCACAACAAGATAGAGAGGAAGAAACACCATATGATCCAACTATATTAACAAAGCACGCGATACATCAAGATCGTGCCAAATCAAGAACACGAGAGAGAGAGAGAGAGAGAGAGAGAGAGAGAGAGAGAGAGAGAGAGAGAGAGAGAGAAAGAGAGAGAGATCAAACACATAGCTACTAGTACAAACTCTCAGCCCCGAGGGTGGACTACTCCCTCCTCATCATGGTGGCCGCCGGGATGATGAAGATGGCCTCTGATGATGATTTCCCCCTCCGGTAGGGTGCCCGAATAGGGTCCAAATTAATTTTTCATGGCTACATAGGCTTGAGGCGGCGGAACTTCTGATCTAGGGTTATTTCTGTGGGTTTCTGTATTTATAGGATTCTTTTGGCGTCGGTCACACGCTGAGATGGGCTTTGAGGGGCCCACTACACACCACCAGACGGCCAAGGCCTCTGGCGCGCCCTGGTGGGTAGTGGCCACCTCCTTCACCTTCTGCTCCTCCCACGAAGCTTCTAGTGCCTCTTTTGTTCCAAAAAAAATCGTCAAAAAGTTTCGTTGCATTTGGAGAACTTTTATTTCTGCACAAAAACAACACCATGGTAGATCTGCTGAAAACAACGTCAGTCCGGGTTAGTTCCATTCAAATCATACCAAAACCATTAAAATTGTTGTAAACATGACATGTATACTTCATAAATTATAGATGCGTTGGAGATGTACCAATACCCTAAATATCCCCAGCATTGGCATATATAGCGGAATGGAAGGCGGTTTATGGGTGGGGCCGTTTTTAGGGGACCTGTACGAGTCGTCAATTTCGCCCGTCCCGTAAAACCGCCAGAAAAATAAGCCTCGGTGAGCTTTTACAGGATCCGCTAGAGATGCTCTAGGGCCTCCAAACCAGAGGAATTCTATAGGATGGGATTTTTTATGAATTTTTCTTTATATCCCTTTGGTTCATAAGAATGAATTCCTATTCCTACATAGGATTGGTTCCTATCCTCCACATTTCAAAGAAAATAAACATAAGTCTAGACTAAAAAAATTCCTATGATGTGAACCAAATGACAAGACCTTTCCTAATCCAACAATAGGATATGAGATACATGTCATCTCATTTCCTATTAGTTTCCTAATCCTATGGTAATCCAATCCTATGAACCAAAGGAGACTCAAGTTGCTATACATATATAGTAGCAAGTAAAAGAAATATACATACGAACAAGATATTTTAATTATGTATGCATGTTCCCCGAGAGAGGGAGGGAAGATGTTTGGAAGGCTCTTTTTTATATTATTGATTTAAAAGCCCCAAGGTCAGATGGACTCCATGCTTTTTTACAAGAGATTTTGGTTCATGTTAGTGAAAGAATCGGCCGAGGAGGTTTTGCAACCGGTTACGTGTATTATTCCTATTGTGATGATTCTGATGCTTAACTCTCTAGAAAAGATAACAAAATTTTGTTGATTAGCTTGTGTAATGTGGTATACAAGACTATAGCAGAAAATGGTGGCTACTTGTTTGAAGGACTTCCTCCCACAAATTATTAGTCTGACTCAAGATTATTTTCTCACCAGGAAGATTTAAGAAACTGTTCATGGTTTATTCCATAAACGTCCATTGTGTGTTTGAAAAGTATTAATAGTGTATTTAGAAAATATTTGTAGCGTACTTAAAAAAACTCATGTACTTTTGTATTTTTTTAAATCATGTAATCAAAAAAGATTGGACATATTTTTAAAAAAGTGGTTATGTAATTTAAAAGGTATTTGACACATTTTAAAAACACTCATGTCATTATAAAATGATCACCTATTAAAACATCAATGTAATTATAAATGTGTTTGACACACTTTTATGAAAATTTTCATGTAAATAAAAAAGTGTTCAGTGCAGTTTAACAAAAATGTTCATGTAATTAGGAAAATTTTCATGTATTTTTTTTTTCATGTAACTAGTAATTGTGTTCGACACATTATTAAAAAATGTTCATGTAATAAAAAAGTTGCTTGACGCATATCTAACGGATGTTCATGTAATTAGAAAATTGTTCGCGTATTAAAAATGTCTAATCAATTTAAAACAAGTGTTCGAGCCATTTAAATAAAAAATTCATGTAATTTCAAACAAGAAATTAAAAAAAATTACCTTCATTGTTAGAATAATGTTTAAATATGTGCTTTTATGTGTTTGTTTTCAGGGTTTTAAGTTTCATTTAGGGCAACTCCAACGGACTAACCTAAACTGATAGAAAATTTGTCCCTTTTTTGTCTGTTTGCATGGCCAAGCTGATATCGAAAGTCTACTCGTATCCGTCTACCCACAGGCGCGTGGGACGCATTCCAACTTAGTTTCCAGATTTCCATCTGAAATACATATATTAGCTGCCAAAAGTTTGTCAATTACATTAGTTACACAAAAAAATGTTAAGTAAAAAATAAACTAAACCTTAGATCTACTTATCTCGTCATTGTTCTCGTCCACTAGGTTGAAGTAGACTGGAGCCAACCATGGATATGGCCATGGTGCTAGTCCTGCCACCGGTGCGCTGGCGTGGCAGGCGCCTCCACTACTTCGGCATACCAGGGACCATGGACGTCAACGCACACATGTGGCCCACTAGCCTTGCTAGTGACCACGACTCTGGCTGCGATGGCAGAGGGATTTCGCGAGTTGCAGCTCAGGCCACCGGGCGAGCTCGGCCAACTCGGAGTCCTTGATGGCCTTCTTAAGGGCCTCGCCCTCCTCCTCCTCCTTCACCGCGGGCTATGGCGTTGGAGCGCGCATACGGGGGGCGCCGGTGCACGAGCGACGAAGCACGACCGACGATGCTGGCCGTGCTTGTCCATGAACCAAGTGTCCCAGTGTGTCGAATCCAACACAAACGCAGGGTCACGGCGGAGCTCATCGGGCAGCTGAGCGCAACGGCAACAGATCTCCGCCTCCCACGCGTGCGCAGTGGCCGGAACCACTTGCACTAGAACCCTATCCGGGTTCAGATGTCAGCCATTTGGTTGGTGCACGTCTGGTCAAGGCACGGGGTGGCGTGCTCCCACTAGTGTTGGCACCAATGGACGGGCATGCACACACGGCCGTGCATCAACGGCATAGCTCCTAGTGGCATCACAGTGAAGATTGTCGCGCGACGCCGCCCCGTGGAGGAGTCGGTCTCGTGTTCGTGCGCTCCGGGCGTCCACTTCCACAACATTGTAGGCGGCAATAATGTCTCGTGGTTAACTTAACTGTTGAGCAGCTCCGGAGCAAAGGAAGGGAGAAGATAATGATCATATGCGACCGCTCACTCGCACCCTCTTCCCCCAAAGGGCGCGGCTATGCTTCGCTTGTAGCGAGCGCGAGGAGAGCACCACTCACAGCCCCCTGTACATGGGGTAGGCCGACTGAGCGACGTAGCCAACCTCCTCCCCACCACGCAGAAAGGAGCACACACATGCACATTTTTTGCCTCTACTTTTAGAAATACACATTTAAATTATTGTAGTAAATATTTTTGAATTAGTATTTTTATATAAAAAAAATAACCTACTATATTTTTTTGTTAAAAATTTATTCCATAAGTGTTCATTGTGTGTTTGAAAAATGGTTCATCATGTGTTTAAAAAGTATTGATCACATATTTATAAAAATAGTCAGGGGTAATTAATTTTTTTGATGTCCTTTAAAGAAATGTTCACATTTTTATTTTAAATTATTTAATTCTAAAGAAGTTGTTTGAAGCATTTACAAAAATATGCAAGTGACCAGAGAAATGTTAATTTATTAAATATTCATGTAATTTAAAAAGGGTTTTAGAAATTTTAAAATTTAAAAGTGCAGCACTAAGAAACCTTGTAATTAGTAAAAGGGTTTGATGAACTTTAAACAAATGTTCATGGATTTGGGAAAATTTCAAGTATTGAAAATGACCATGTGATATAAAACAAGCATTCATGCCTTTTATAGGAAATGTTCATGTAACCTTAAAAGTATTTTTAACATCCTTTATAGTTAATTTCTTAAGGAAACATAAGAAGAAGGAAAAACAAGTGGAAAGTGTTTAAAATATATAAAATGTTTTTATTTAAGGAAAAGGAAAGAGAAAACAATAACAAAAAGAAAGAAGAAAAAACAGAGAAAATATAAAACTAGACAAAAAATGAAGCTACCACACAAACTCCACATAAAAATAATAAAAAGGGAACAAAACTGCTAGGGTAGAAACAAAACTGCTAAGACCTAGAAAATATGGAAAAACTAGGAACAAAACTGCTAAGAACTGTTTCAGTTTGGGGCTACTTGGCTGAACCGTGTTATAACGATTTTAGTTGACCAATAACTATGCCTCGCGCGTAGCGAGATATAGAATGTACACCTCGATTACCCTGGTGTCCAAGAGGACTATGGTAGGAGCCTGTCATGGGGACCATTTGATCGAGGAGGTTTTGCAAGTGGTCACATGTATTATTCTACAGGATGGAATGAAACTGCTATTGTGACGGTTCTGAAGGTTAACTCTCTAGAAAAGATAACCTATTTAGCCTGTCTATAGATTATTGCAAAAAGAGAAAAGTATACTTTTCGTTCCTCAATTCCAGGCGGAGTCTAGATTTGGTCCCTCAACTCCAAAACCGGACAACTTGCATTCTTAACTTCTGAAACCGGACAAGATTCATCACTGGTCACGGTTTTGACCGGTTTTGGTGCTGTCCTACCCCGGTTTTGACCGTTCCGACACAAATAGGCCTACCTTTTTTAAAGTTCATTTAGTTTTTTCAAATTGATGTACCTTTTCATATTCGAGTACATTTTCTTTGAAAGAGTTCATGAATTTGAAATTTTTATGTGAACTTGAAAAAAGTACACGGATATGGACTTCTTTTACGCAAAATATGTGGATTTAAAAAATTATTTCAACTTGAAACAAACACGTGAATTTCAAACAAAGTTCATGGATTATAAAAGGAATACAGATTTGAAAAAAAAGCGGACTTTGAAAAGCAGGTGGATTTGAAATAAGTATGCAAATTTCAAAAACAGTTCATGGCTTTGAAAAATACTTGGATTTGATAAAATTACACATACTTGGGAAAAATATGGGGATTTGGAAAAAGTACGTAACGGTTAAAAAATCATGGATTTGAAAAAAGTACGCGAATTTCTGAATAGTTCGCTGATTTGAAAAAAGTATGTTTATTTTTTTTAAAAAAAAAGTACGCGAATTTCAGAATAGTTCGCTGATTTGAAAAAAGTATGTTTATTTTTTAAAAAAAATACGCGGCCCTGAAAAACCTACGCAGAGTTGAAAAGTGTATGTGGATTTCAAAAGTTCACGGATATAAAAAAATTATAGGAATATGAGTGAGCACCGGTCAAAACAGGGGTGAGTCAACACCAAAACCGGTCAAAACCGAGTCTAGGGACGAACCTTGTCCGGTTTCGGTAGTTGGGGGTGCAAGTTGTCCGGTTTTAAAGTTGGGGGACCAAATCTAGACTTCAACAAGAGTTGAGGGACGAAAAGTATACTTTTCTCTTGCAAAAAAACATGACTACTCGATTTAAGGTCTTTCTCCCAGAAATTTATTCGTAGCGTACTTCAAAAAACTCATGTACTTTTATAAGATGTTCCCATATTTACTTTTCTCTTCTAAAAAATGTCATGTAATTAAAATAATTGACAATTTTTAAGAAGTGATTATGTCATTTAAAAGGTGTTCAACGCATTTTGAAAAATGCTCATGCCATTATAAAAATGATCACCTGTTAAAAATATCCATGTAATTATAAATGTGTTTAACACATTTAAAAACCCCTCATGCAATTAAAAATGTTCAATGCATTTTAACAAAAAATTCATGTAATTAGGAAAATATTTCATGTATAATAACATTCATGTAAATAGAAAAAATGTTCAACGCATTATAAACAATGTTCATGTAATAAAAAAGTTGTTCGGCACATTTCTAACAGACCTTCATGTAATTAGAAAAATGTGCGCTTATTAAAAATATCCAATTGGTATAAAACAAGTGTTCGAGCCATTTAAAGAAAAGGTTCATGTAATTTTAAAATTTAAAAATCTTTGTTCATTGTTACACTAATGTTTAAATTGGTGCTTTTATTTGTATATATATTCAGTTTTTTTAAGTTCCCTTTAGGGCAACTCCAATGGGCCGACCCAAACGGACATAAAAATTGTCCGTGTCTGCTTGTCCATAGGTGCATCCAATGCGCGGGACACATTTCAATTTTTTTTCCGGATTTCCATTTAAAATATATTTGTTAGACGCTAAAAGCATGTCGATTACACTAATTAAACTAAAGAAACATAAGTAAAAAAACTAAATCATAGATCTACTCGTCCTCGTCATGATCCTCGTCCACCAGGTCGATGTAGACCGGTGTCGGCCATGGATATGGCCACGGTGCCGGTCCTGCCACCGATGCACGCGATGGCCACGACTCCCGCTGTGACGATGGGGGGGGGTCGGCCAGCTCGGAGTGCTTGAGGGCCTCGTCCTCCTCCTCCTTCATCGCAGACTATGGTGCTAGACCGCGCAAGCGTGGGGGGCGCTAGCGCACGAGCGGCGAAGCACGACCGACAATGCTGTCCGTGCTAGTACATGAACCAAGTGGCCCGGTGTGTTGAGTCCAACAGGAACACCGGGCCGCGACGGAGATCGTCGGGTAGCTGAGCGCGATGGTGGCGGATCTCTGCCACCCACACGTGGCCGAAGGCCGGAACGACCGGCACTAGAACCCTATCCGGGTTCAGATGCCAATCGTCTGACAAGTGCACGTCCCGGTAGGGCACGTGGATGGCGTGCTCCTAGTAGTGCTGGCACCGGTGGAGGGGCACGTACACGTGGTCGCGCGCTAGCAGCATGTTGGGAAACGTTGCATGAAAAACAAAAAAAAATTATGCACACGCAATGATCTATCCATGGAGATGCGTAGCAACAAGGGGAAGAGTATGTCTAAGTACCCTCGTAGACTGTAAGCGGAAGCGTTTCACAACGAGGTTGATGTAGTCGAACTTTCTTCGTGCTCCAACCAATCTAGTACCGAGCGCACGATACCTCCGAGTTCTGCACACGTTCAGCTCGGTGACGTCCCCGCCTTCTTGATCCAGCAAGACGGGCGAAGTAGTAGACGAGTTCCGACAGCACGACGGCGTGGTGACGGTGATGGTGAAGTTATCTTCGCAGGGCTTTGCCTAAGCACTACGAAAAAATGACCGAGGGACGAACTAGAGGGAGAGGGGCGCCGCACACGGCTAGAGAATCGTGGTGTGTGTTTCCCTCTCCTTTCTCTCATATATATAGGTGGAGTGGAAGGGAAGGCAGCCTCTAGGGCGCCCCAAGTGGCCGGCGGCTGCCCTTGGGTGCCTGCCCTGGCCGAATCCCCCTTTCCATATTTGTGTATTGCCGGGGGGGGGGGGAGGAAAGGGGGTTGGCTGCCTGTGGGGCCCTTCCCCTTCCTTCCCTCCCTCTTTGGTATGTGGGCAAGATTCTCCCTCTTTGGCCCATAAGGCCCATACACTTGCTGGGGGTGTCAGGAACCCCTTCCGATGCCCCAATGACTACCCGATGCACCCCGAAACTCTTCCGGTGTCCGAATACCATCGTCCTATATATCAATCTTTACCTCTTGACCATTTTGAGACTCCTGGCCATGTCCGTGATCTCATCCTGGACTCCGAACAACATTCGGTCACCAAATCATATAACTCATATAACACGTATCGTCAATGAACGTTAAGCGTGCGGACCCTACGGGTTCGAGAACTATGTAGACATGGCCGAGACACCTCTCCGGTCAATAACCAATAGCGGAACCTAGATGCCCATATTGGTTCCTACATATTCTACGAAGATCTTTATCGGTCGAACCGTTATGCCAACATACGTAATTCCCTTTGTCCATCGGTATGTTACTTGCCCGAGATTCGATCGTCGGTATCTCTATACCTAGTTCAATCTCGTTACTGGCAAGTCTCTTTACTCGTTCCATAATACATCACCTCGAAACTAACTCCTTAGTCATTTGCTTGCAAGCTTATGATGTGTATTACCGAGAGGGCCCAGAGATACCTCTCTGATACTTGGGGTGACAAATTCTAATCTCTATCTATGCCAACTCAACAAACACCTTCAGAGATTCCTGTAGAGCATCTTTATGATTATCCAATTATGTTGTGATGTTTGATAGCACACAAGGTATTCCTCCTGTATCCGGGAGTTACATAATCTCATAGTCGAAGGAATATGTATTTGATATGAAGAAAGCAATAGCAATAACTGAACGTGGGTCTTGTCCATCACATCATTCTCCTAATGATGTGATCCCGTTATCAAATGACAAAACATGTCCATGGTTAGGAAACTTTGACCATCTTTGATCAACGAGCTAGTCTAGTAGAGGCTTACTAGGGACACGATATTTGTTTATGTATTTACACATGTATTTAAGTTTCTGATCAATACAATTCTAGCATGAACAATAAATCTTTATCATGAATAAGGAAATATAAAATAACAACTTTATTATTGCCTCTAGGGCATATTTCCTTCACATAGCCCCCAACGATGTCACAGTGAAGGTTGCTGAGTGACGCCGCCCCGAGGAGGACCCGACTTCGTGGTCGTGCACTCTGGGTGTGCACTTCGATGACATGTTGAGCAACAAAAATGGCTAGGGTTTGACTTGACTGTCGGGCGACTGGGGCAGAGGAAGGGAGAAGATAATGATCATATGCGGCCACTCACTCACACCACCCCTCCCCCTGGAGAGTGCAGCTATGCCTCACTTGTGGCGAGCGTGAGGGCAACATCACTCACAACACCCTTGTGTATAGGGTAGGCCGAATGCGCGAGGTAGCCACCCCCTCCCAGACACACACAAAGGAGTGCACATATGCACACTTTTTCCTCTTTTTTTCTTTTCATACATTCTCTTTTTGCCTCTACTTTTTGAAATACACATTTGAATTGTTGGAGTAAATATTTTTAATTTACTAATTATATATAAAAATATTAAACATGCATTCAAAAAATTGTTAAAAAGTGCCTTTCATAAGTGTTCATTGTGTGTTTGAAAAATTGTTCATCATGTGTTTTAAAAGTATTAATCACACATTTAGAAAATATTCAAGGCGTAATTAAAAATGTTTACGTCCTTTTCTCAAATGTCCACATTTTTTTATTCTTCTGAATAATTTTATTATAAAGAAGCTGTCTGATGCATTTACAAAATATTCATGTAACTAGAGAAATGTTAATCATTTACATATTCATGTATTAAAAAATGTTTGACACATTGAAAAAAATAAAAGTGCCGCATTAAAAACCATGTAACTAAAAAATGGTTTGGTGCACTTTAAACAAATGTTCATGTAATTGGGAAAATTTCAAGTATTGAAATGACCGTGTGATTTAAAAGAAGTGTTCAAGCCTTTTATAGGAAAAGTTCATGTAACCTTAAATGGACAATTTTAAAATAATATATATAGCTATTTTTTAAGGGAAACATAAGAAGAAGAAACAAGTGTGAAGTATTTAACATGTATATTTTTACTTAAGTAATGTAAAGTGAAAAAATGAAAAAAAATGAAAGAAAAGATATAAAAAATAAGAACAAAAAAAGAGAAAAACATATAACTAGACAAAAACTGGAGCTACCATACAAACGCCAGATGAAGAATAAAAAGAGGAATCGCTGGATTGCACACAAAGTAGAAAATATGGAAAAACTACGAATAAAACTGCTAGGAACCGTTTCAGTCTGGGGATACTGGGCTGACTCGTGCTAGAGCCGTTATAGTTGAGCAACAGCTATGCCGCGCAATAGGCGAGATATAGGATGGACAACTGATGACCCTGGTCAATGTAGTCCAAGAGGACGATGGTAGGAGCTCGTCATGTTAGGGGGGCATTTGATCGAGGAGGTTTTGCAAGTGGTCCAGGGGCGGAGCCAGGATTCAGGCATTGAGAGGGCCAGGACAACGGTGAAGCTAGAAATTTTATTTTGTGCTTCACACACTAAGTAATAGTTTTATATCCAAATATCATTTACATTTTATTTTGCATAGGTACACTATTTTTTTCAGCTGGAGCGTGTCGAGCTATAGCTAATATCGGCCAATATATAATTCACATATGCACCGAGTAGACGAGGTTCATATTCAAACTACTCCCTAATATGACATGACATGCCTTGCTACAAAACATTGTCATATGAAAAATTTAAGATATATGGACAAGGACCATTCTTTTGTGGGGAATGTTGGAATTTTGCTAGTAGGCCTTTGGCCTAAAGCCCAACTAAAATTCTAAAATTCTCTTAGCCCATTCATGCACACATGTGAGTGGAGTGAGTGAGACTAGAGTTTAGTCTCACCACAGAAGTTGAGGAAGAGTTGCACCTCTTTATAAGGTGAGCTCTTCTACCACTTGTATGAGCATGAGAAGAGAAGATCTACACGCGCCTCCTCCTCGCTCGCCTCGCCACGCCACGCCTCGTCACGACGCGCCGCGGGATTGAGCCGAGCCGAGGACAGAGCTATGCACGTTGTCTATATTTTTGCTGCTCGGGAAAAATTAATGAGTCATTAATTAATAATTAACGGACGCGTTAATTACTGAACCGTTTTTGATTTTTTTGGATCATGACGACTCGGACATGGGGTTTACTCCCACGACTTATCCGGCCCACACTATATAGTCAGGCAGACGTCTACCCTAGCCGCCGCCGCTTCGTATGGTTTCGCACCATCGTTCCAGATCATTGTGCCGCCAAGCAAGTCTTCTACATCCCTCCTTTCGGCGTGCACCGGGAGAAGGGACAGCAGGCCTCCGGAACCCCGCCTCTCGTGATCCTGTATGGGAGAGGGGCGATTAGGTTTTTGGGGAACGCACTCGCGCGACTGCTTGCAGCGACGACTACTTCCCCGACCTCGGCAACCTCATCCTCGACGACATGGGTGACAACGTCAACGCCGGCGGTGCTGCTCCCGCTGCACTGTATGTGATTCTATCCTTCCTGGTCGAGATCGTGGTAGAATTCATGTTTTTAGTATGTGCCCTAGCTGTGATCTGTTCATCTTCTATGCTAGTTCGCATGATTAGTTTAATCTCTGCTATTGCAGTCATGATTTATCTTCTGTTTATTTGGATTAAATCTCGTAGTAATTTGCTCATATTTCCAACAATTCAAAAACCTGACTATAGGCAATTTACTCCGAGTGGTTTTGCTGCCCATCTGAAGCCGCCTGCTTTAAGAGGGCGCAATATAAGAGGTGGAGCACGAGAGCAGTCTACTGGTTCCAGACCATGGGCTGCTATGACGCCACCAAGGGCAAGCCTGAGGGCGATCTTAATCCAGCACAACTGGAAGCTTTTGAGAAGATCGATACTCTCTTTAAAGGCGCTCTTTTTAGTGTTCTTGATGCTTCCATTGTGGATTTGTATATGTCGTTTGACAACGCAAGGACATGTGGGCTGCGCTCAAGGCCAAGTTTGATGCCTCGGACGCCGGCAACGAGTTGTACATCATGGAGCAATTCTATGACTACAAGATGACTGATGAGCGCTCTATTGTACAGCAGGCTCATGAGATACAGTCGCTCCCAAAGGAAATCGAGTACTTCAAGTGTGTGTTGCCGGACAAATTTGTTGCCGGAGGCATTATTGCCAAGCTTCCACCTTCGGGAACAATTTTACTACTTCCCTGAAACACAAGAGACAGGAGTTTTCCGTTGCGGATCTCATTGGTACTCTTGATGTTGAAGAGAAGGCGAGAGCAAAGGACACACGTGCTTGAGTTGCTGAGGGAGCTTCTAGTGCCACATGGTACAGAAGAAGTGTTGGGGAACGTTGCAGAAAATTAAAATTTTTCCTACGGTTTCACCAAGATCTATCTATGAGTTCATCTAAGCAATGAGTCACGAGAGAGAGTTTGCATCTACATACCACTTGTAGATCGAGTGAAGGCGTTCGAGGGAGTGGTGATGATGAAGACGTTCCCAACGTGATTCCGATCACCGATGACCAAAGTCTGAAAGGACAGCACCTCCGTGTTCAACACACGACGGGACGATGGCGTCTCCTCCGTCTTGATCCAGCAAGGATGAAGGAGAGGTTGAGGAAGACAACTCCAATGGCAGCACGACGGCGTGGTGCGGTTGGTACTGGCAGTTCTCCCAGGGCTTCGCCAAGCTCGCGTGGAGAAAGAGAGGTGTTGGGAGGGAGGGCTGCGCCTTCAATGGTGTTGGCAGCCTCCCCCACCCCTCTATTTATAGGAGGAGAGGGCCAAGGGGGCCGGCCATCTAGGGAAAACCCTAGGGGGGCGGCCAAGGAGAGGAGGAAAGGGTGGCTTGCCCCCAAGCTGAGGCGCCCTTTAGGGTTCCCCTCCCAAACCCTAGCCGCATGGGCCTAGGTGGGGGCGTGCCCAGCCCACCAGGGGCTGGCTCCCTCTCCACTTAGCCCATGTGGCCCCCGGAGGTGGCCCCTCTGGTGGACCTCCGGAACTCTCCGGTGGCCCCGGTACATTACAGTATACCCCGAAACTTTCCGAGTCCGTTTAACCACTTTCCATATATAAATCTTTACCTCCGGACCATTCCGGAACTCCTCGTGACGTCGGGATCTCATCCGGGACTCGAACAACATTCGGTAATCACATACTTGTCTTCCTATTAACCCTAAGCGCCACCGAACCTTAAGTGTGTAGACCCTACGGGTTCGGGAGACATGCAGACATGACCGAGACTACCTCAAGTCAATAACCAACAGCGGGATCTGGATACCCATGTTGGCTCCCACATGCTCCTCGATGTTGTCATCGGATGAACCACGATGTCAAGGGTTCAAGCAACCCCGTATTCTATTCCCTTTGTCAGACGGTATGTTACTTGCCCGAGACTTGATCGTCGGTATCCCAATACCTCGTTTAGTCTCGTTACCGGCAAGTCACTTTACTCGTACCGCAATGCATGATCCGTGACGGACACTTGATCACTTTGAGCTCATTATGATGATGCATTACCGAGTGGGCCCGTGATACCTCTCCGTAACACGGAGTGACAAATCCCAGCCTCGATCCGTGTCAACCCAATGGTCACTTTCGGAGATACTGTAGTGCACCTTTATAGTCACCCGATTACGTTGTGACGTTTGATACACCCAAAGCACTCCTACGGTATCCGGAATTGCACGATCTCATGGCCTAAGGAAGAGATACTTGACATTGGAAAAGCTCTAGCAAAGCGAACTACGATCTTGTGCTATGCTTAGGATTGGGTCTTGTCCATCACGTCATTCTCCTAATAACGTGATCCCGTTGTCAATGACATCCGATGTCCATAGTCGAAACCATGACTATCTGTTGACCAACGAGCTAGTCAACTAGAGGCTTACTAGGGACGTGTTGTAGTCTATGTATTCACGTGTATTACGATTTCCGGATAATACGCTTATAGCATGAATAAAAGACAATTATCATGAACAAGGAAATATAATAATAATGCTTTTATTATTGCCTCTAGGGCATATTTCCTGATCTCCCACTTGCACTAGAGTCAATAATCTAGTTTACATTGTGATGAATCGAACACCCATAGAGTTCGGTGTTGATCATGTTTTGCCCATGGAAGAGGTTTAGTCAGCGGATCTGCGACATTCAGATCCGTATGCACTTTACAAATTTCTATGTCTCCATCTGAACATTTTCACGGATGGAGTTGAAGCGACGCTTGATGTGCTGGTCTTCTTGTGAAACCTGGGCTCCTTGGCAAGTGCAATAGCTCCGGTGTTGTCACAGAAGAGTTTGATTGGCCCCGACGCATTGGGTATGACTCCTAGGTTGGTGATGAACTCCTTCACCCAAATTGCTTCATGCGCTGCCTCCGAGGCTGCCATGTACTCCGCTTCACATGTAGATCCCGCCACGACGCTCGCTTGCGGCTGCACCAGCCATCTTGCTCCACCATTCAACATATACACGTATCCGGTTTGTGACTTAGAGTCATCGGATCTGTGTCGAAGCTAGCGTCGGCGTAACCTGTTCTGACGAGCTCTTCGTCACCTCCATAAACGAAACATGTCCTTTGTCCTTTTCGGTACTTCAGGATATTCTTGACCGCTGTCCGGTGTTCCTTGCGGGATTACTTTGGTACCTTCCTACCAAACTTACGGCAAGGTTTACATCAGGTCCGGTACACAGCATGGCATACATAATAGATCCTATGGCTGAGGCATAGGGATGACACTCATCTCTTCTTTATCTTTTGCCGTGGTCGGGCATTGAGCTGAGCTCAATCTCACACCTTGCAATCTGAGGCAAGAACCCTTTCTTGGACTGATCCATTTTGAACTTCTTCAAAATCTTATCAAGGTATGTGCTTTGTGAAAGACCTATGAGGCGTCTCGATCTATCTCTATAGATCTTGATGCCTAATATATAAGCAGCTTCTCCAAGGTCCTTCATTGAAAAACACTTATTCAAGTAGGCCTTAATGCTGTCCAAGAATTCTATATCATTTCCCATCAAGTATGTCATCTACATATAATATGAGAAATGCTCTGAGCTCCCACTCACTTTCTTGTAAACGCAGGCTTCTCCATAAGTCGCATAAACCAAACGCTTTGATCATCTCATCAAAGCGAATGTTCCAACTCGAGATGCTTGCACCAGCCCATAAATGGATCATTGGAGCTTGCATACTTTGTCGACATTCTTAGGATCGACAAAACCTTCCGGCTGTATCATATACAACTCTTCCTTAAGATAGCCGTTAAGGAACGCTGTTTTGGCGTCCATCTGCCATATCTCATAATCATAGTATGCGGCAATTGCTAACATGATTGGACGGACTTAAGCTTCGCTACGGAGAGAAAGTCTCATCGTAGTCAATCCCTTGAACTTGCCGATAACCCTTAGCGACAAGTCGAGCTTTATAGATGGTGACATTACCATCCGCGTCCGTCTTCTTCTTAAAGATCCATTTGTTTTCTATCGCTCGCCGATCATCGGGCAAGTCGGTCAAAGTCCACACTTTGTTTTCATACATGGATTCTATCTCGGACTTCATGGCTTCTAGCCATTTGTTGGAATCTGGGCCGCCATCGCTTCTTCATAGTTCGAAGGTTCACCGTTGTCTAACAACATGATTTCCGTGACAGGGTTGCCGTACCACTCACAGTGCGGGCGTGTCCTAGTGGACCCTGAAGTTCAGTAGTAACTTGATCTGAAGTACCTTGATCATCATCATGAATTTCCTCTTGAGTTGGCGTAGGCATCACGGGAACATTTTCTGAGCTGCACTACTTTCCTGTTCAAGAGGTAGTACTTCATCGAGTTCTACTTTCCTCCCACTTACTTCTTTCGAGAGAAACTCTTTTCCGAAAGGTTCCGTTCCTGGCAACAAAAATCTTGCCTTCGGATCTAAGGTAGAAGGTATACCCAAAGGTTTCCTTAGGGTATCCTATGAAGACGCATTTTTCCGACTTGGGTTCGAGCTTTTCAGGTTGAAGTTTCTTGACATAAGCATCGCATCCCCAAACTTTTAGAAGCGACGACTTAGGTTTCTTCCCAAACCATAATTCATACGGTGTCGTCTCAGCGGATTTAGGCGGTGCCCTATTTAAAGTGAATGTAGCTGTCTCTAGGCGTATCCCCAAAATGATAGCGGTAAATCGGTAAGAGACATCATAGATCGCACCATATCTAATAGAGTGCGATTCGACGTTCGGACACACCGTTCTGTTGAGGTGTTCCGGCGGCGTTAGTTGTGAAACGATTCCACATTTTCTTAAGTGTGTACCAAATTCGTGACTTAAATATTCTCCTCCACGATCCGATCGTAAGAATTTTATCTTTCGGTCACGTTGATTCTCTACTTCATTCTGAAATTCCTTGAACTTTTCAAAGGTCTCGGACTTGTGTTTCATCAAGTAGACATACCCATATCTACTCAAGTCATCTGTGAGAGTGAGAACATAACGATATCCTCCATGAGCCTCAACGCTCATTGGACCGCACACATCGGTATGTATGATTTCCAACAAGTTGGTTGCTCGCTCCATTGTTCCGAGAATGGAGTCTTGGTCATCTTGCCCATGAGGCATGGTTCGCATGTGTCAAATGATTCATAATCAAGAGACTCCAAAAGTCCATCAGCATGGAGCTTCTTCATGCGCTTGACACCAATGTGACCAAGGCGGCAGTGCCACAAGTATGTGGGACTATCGTTATCAACTTTACATCTTTTGGTATTCACGCTATGAACATGTGTAATACTACGCCGAGATTCATTAAGAATAAACCATTGACCATCGGAGCATGACCATAAAACATATCTCTCATATAAATAGAACAACCATTATTCTCGGATTTAAATGAGTAGCCATCTCGCATTAAGCGAGATCCGGATACAATATTCATGCTCAAACTTGGCACCAAATAACAATTATTAAGGTTTATAACTAATCCGTGGGTAAATGAAGAGGTAGCGTGTCGACGGCGATCACATCGACTCGGAACCATTCCCGACAGCGCATCGTCACCTCGCCCTTCGCCGGTCTCCGCTTATTCCGCAGCTCCTGCTGTGAGTTACAAATATGAGCAACGGCACGGTATCAAATACCGGGAGTTACTACGATTCTGGTAAGGTACACATCAATTACATGTATATCAAATATACCTTTGGTGTTGCGGCCTTCTTATCCGCTAAGTATTTGGGGCAGTTCCGCTTCGGTGACCCTCCTTGCAATAAAAGCACTCAGTCTGGGTTTGGGTCCATTCTTTGACTTCTTCCGGCAACTTGCTTACGGCGCGGCAATCTCCTTGCCGTCCTTCTTGAAGTTCTTCTTACCCTTGCCCTTCTTGAACTTAGTGGTCTTATTGACCATCAACACTTGATGTTCTTTCTTGATTTCAACCTCGGTGACTTGACATAGAGAACACTTCAGAATGGTCTTTACCATCCCCGCATGTTGTAGTTCATCACAAAGCTCTTATAGCTTGGTGGGAGCGATTGGAGGATTCTGTCAATGACCGCCTCATCGGGGAGGTTAATATTCATTTGGGTCATACGGTTGTGCAACCAGACATTTTGAGAATGTGCTCACTTGTGAACTGTTTTCCTCCATCTTACAACTATAGAACTTGTCGGAGATGTCATATCTCTTGACCCGGCGTGAGCTTGAAAACCAGTTTCAGCTCTTGAACATCTCATATGCTCCGTGATGCTCAAAACGCTTTTGGAGCCCGGTTCTAAGCTGTAAAGCATGCCGCCTTTGAACGAGGGAGTAATCATCAAGACGAGACTGCCAAGCATTCATAATGTCTTGGTTCTTCGACGGGGCGTCACCTAGCGGTCCTTCTAGGGCGTATTGTTTCTGGCAGCTATGAGGATGATCCTCGGGTTCGGACCCAGTCCGTATAGTTCTGCCGTCATCTTTCAGCTTGGTTTTCTCTAGGAGCGTTGAAGTTCAAGTTGACATGGCGTTGGCCATTTGATCTACAAGACATATCATGTAAAAGATTTTAGACTATTGTTCATGATAATAAAGTTCATCTAATCAAATTATTAATGAACTCCCACTTAGATTAGACATCCTCTAGTCATCTAAGTGTTACACGATCCGAGTCGACTAGGCCGTGTCCGATCAACACGTGAGACGGACTAGTCTGCGTCGGTGAACATTCTCATGTTGATCGTATCTTCAATACGACTCGTGTTCGACCTTCGGTCTCCGTGTTCGAGGCCATGTCTGTACATGCTAGGCTCGTCAAGTTAACCCTAAGTGTTTCTGCGTGTGTAAATCTGTCTTACACCCGTTGTATGTGAACGTAAGAATCCATCACACCCGATTAACACGTGGTGCTTAGAAGCGACGAACTGTAGCAACGGTGCACGATTAGGGAGAACACTTCTTGAAATTGTTCTAAGGATCATCTTATTTACTACCGTCGTTCTAAGTAAACAAGATGTATAATCATAATAAACATCACATGCAATTATAAAGTAGTGACATGATATGGCCAATATCATATAGCTCCTTGATCTTCATCTTCGGGGCTCCATGATCATCCTGTCACCGGCATGACACCATGATCTCCATCATCATGATCTCCATCATCGTGTCTTCATGAAGTTGTCACGCCAACGACTACTTCTACTTCTATGGCTAACGCGTTTAGCAATAAAGTAAAGTAAGTTACATGGCGTTCTTCAATGACACGCAGGTCATACAAAATAAAGACAACTCCTATGGCTCCTGCCGGTTGTCATACTCATCGACATGCAAGTCGTGATTCCTATTACAAGAACATGATCTCATACATCACAATATATCATCATTCATCACAACTTGGCCATATCACGTCACATGACAATTGCTGCAAAAACAAGTTAGACGTCCTCTAATTGTTGTTGCATCTTTTACGTGGCTGCAATTGGGTTCTAGCAAGAACGTTTTCTTACCTCGAATAACCACAACGTGATCTTGTCAACTTCTATTTACCCTTCATAAGGACCCTGTTCATCGAATCCGCTCCAACTAAAGTAGGAGAGCGGACACCGCCAGCCACCTTATGCAACTAGTGCATGTTAGTCGGTGGAACCGGTCTCACGTAAAATGCGTGTAAGGTTGGTCGGGCCGCTTCATCCCACAATACCGCGGAAGCAAGAAACGACTAAGTAACGGCAAGTAAGTTGACAAGATCCACGCCCACAACAAAATTGTGTTCTACTCGTGCAAAGAGAACTACGCATAGACCTAGCTCATGATGCCTTTGTTGGGGAGCGTTGCAGAAAATTAAAATTTTTCCTACGGTTTCACCAAGATCTATCTATGAGTTCATCTAAGCAACGAGTCACGAGAGAGTTTGCATCTACATACCACTTGTAGATCGAGTACGGAGGCGTTCGAGGAGTGGTGATGATGAAGGCGTTCCCAACGTGATTCCGATCACCGATGACCAAAGTGCTGAAAGGACAGCACCTCCGTGTTCAACACACGTGCGGGACGATGGCGTCTCCTCCGTCTTGATCCAGCAAGGATGAAGGAGAGGTTGAGGAAGACAACTCCAATGGCAGCACGACGGCGTGGTGCGGTTGGTCTGGCAGTTCTCGGCAGGGCTTCGCCAAGCTCGCGTGGAGAAAGAGAGGTGTTGGGGAGGGAGGGCTGCGCCTTCAATGGTGTTGGCAGCCTCCCCCACCCTCTATTTATAGGAGGAGAGGGCCAAGGGGGCCGGCCCTCTAGGGAAAACCCTAGGGGGCGGCCAAGGGAGAGGAGGAAAGGGTGGCTTGCCCCCAAGCTGGGGCGCCCCTTTAGGGTTCCCCTCCCAAACCCTAGCCGCATGGGCCTAGGTGGGGGCGTGCCCAGCCCACCGGGGCTGGCTCCCTCCCACTTAGCCCATGTGGCCCCCGAGAGGTGGCCCCTCCGGTGGACCTCCGGAACTCTCCGGTGGCCCGGTACATTACAGTATACCCCAAACTTTTCGAGTCCGTTTAACCACTTTCCATATATAAATCTTTACCTCCGGACCATTCCGGAACTCCTCGTGACGTCCGGGATCTCATCCGGGACTCCGAACAACATTCGGTAATCACATACTTGTCTTCCTATTAACCCTAGCGTCACCGAACCTTAAGTGTGTAGACCCTACGGGTTCGAGAGACATCTGAGACATGACCGAGACTACCTCAAGTCAATAACCAACAGCGGGATCTGGATACCCATGTTGGCTCCCACATGCTCCTCGATGTTGTCATCGGATGAACCACGATGTCAAGGGTTCAAGCAACCCGTATTCTATTCCCTTTGTTAGGCGGTATGTTACTTGCGAGACTTGATCGTCGGTATCCCAATACCTCGTTTAGTCTCGTTACCGGCAAGTCACTTTACTCGTACCGCAATGCATGATCCGTGACCGGACACTTGATCACTTTGAGCTCATTATGATGATGCATTACCGAGTGGGCCCGTGATACCTCTCCGTAACACGGAGTGACAAATCCGATCTCGATCCGTGTCAACCCAATGGTCACTTTCGGAGATACCTGTAGTGCACCTTTATAGTCACCCGATTCGTTGTGACGTTTGATACACCCAAAGCACTTCTACGGTATCCGGAATTGAACGATCTCATGGCCTAAGGAAGAGATACTTGACATTGGAAAAGCTCTAGCAAAAGCGAACTACGATCTTGTGCTATGCTTAGGATTGGGTCTTGTCCATCACGTCATTCTCCTAATAACGTGATCCCGTTGTCAATGACATCCGATGTCCATAGTCAGGAAACCATGACTATCTGTTGACCAACGAGCTAGTCAACTAGAGGCTTACTAGGGACGTGTTGTAGTCTATGTATTCACACGTGTATTACGATTTCCGGATAATACAGTTATAGCATGAATAAAAGACAATTATCATGAACAAGGAAATATAATAATAATGCTTTTATTATTGCCTCTAGGGCATATTTCCAACAAGAAGAACTTCCAGCCCAACAAGTTCAAAAACAACAAGAACAAAACTCAGGGCAAAGGCAAGTTTGATACAAAGAACAAGCCATCACATTTGTAACACCTCGAGAATCATGCTACAGTAACTCCACACTAATGATGCCAAGTCATCATCATCATGCCCTAAGAAAAATAATTAAGAATACTTCAACCTCAATTTCAAATTTAAAATGCAAGTCAAATATTTATTTCTTCAAATAGTAAAATAAAAATGTTCAAATTGTCCTATAAATACGCCTGACCATTTTCATGTTGGAACCAGCCTCTTTTGAATTCTCAAAATGCCCCTGGGAAATATTTAAGTGGATCAACAGCAATTTACTTGACCTTTTCTTTTTCTAAAAATGTTTAAAGTTCTCCAAATGTCCCCAAACGTTGCCAGCCACTCCATGATATTGCCTTTGATTTATTTACCAAATATCATGGGAAAAATAAATGTTTTGTTATCTTTTAAAATGCAACATAAATAAAAGAAAGTAACAGTCAGAAAAGGAATAAAAACTAAATTTGTCTTCTGTACACTTTGGCCCACCATGAGCAGTACCCAGCCCAGCCCATCTCACCATTATCTTCAATCCCTATTCATCCATGGCGCAGTGGCTGTTGCCCGCGCGCCATGGCCGGTTCCTCCACGCGGCAGCCATCCGCCGCTCCTCGGCGCCTATTAGGTCGCCGTCGACCCCCTGCAAACCCTAACCTCCATTCGCCCCTCTCCTTACTCCCTCGTCCTGTTCTGGACGTGCCCAACGCCGTCATCGCCATGGCCCTCGTCGATCCCGTGGCCACTGCCCTCCCCGTCCCCTATGACTGTGCCAGGAGCTCCTCCCGCCTCCGCTGCTTCCTCTACACTGAAGAACGCGAGTCGAGTGCCTCTGCTTCGACCGGATCGAGTCGTTCCCCTTCTCTGAACCGCCGACGCCATTGCCGGAATTCGTTGCCTCCGAGCCTCCCCCGAGCCCGCTATGCACCCCTACAGGCTCACTGTGAGCTCCTCCCCCAAACCCCCCTTCGTAATTCCCGCCTCGATTTGTTGCCGTAGCCGCCGTTTCCGAACTCGTCCGAGCTCCCGCATACGTGCGTGCTTGAGCCACCGCTCCTACCGCCTTTTCACTGCTGCTCCTGCTGTTCCCTGGCCGTGCCCTCGCAGCTGTCCGCGCCCCGAGCACGCCAGCGCGTGCGTCCGTCCGTTACTGCTCGCGCCACGCACGAGCATCCATCCGGTGCTTCGCCCCGCGTCCTGCAGACGCCCGCGCCTGCCCGCGCGCACCTGCTGCCCCGGCCGCCTGCTGCCACTGCTCTTACTGCTGCTGCTCGTGTACTACTGCTGCCGCTAGGTGCCACCGCTGCCCGTCGGCGCCACTGCTCGCCGGCGCCGTTGCTCGCGTGCATTGCTGCCGACCGCCGAGCGGCTGTGGGTGTGTGCAGCGTGTGTGTGTATGCTGTGTGTGCATGCGTGTTGTGTGTGTGTGTAGAGTGTGGCCACGCCCCTCTGCCGTTGCTCCTCTGCTGCTCTGCTACAATAACTGAATGTTACTGTAGCAGTAGCTACCTTTGCTACTCCTACGTTGACTAACCCTCTGAGCAGTCCCTAAACAGCGACTAAACGACGGTTAACATAGTAAAAATAATACAGGCAGAAAGTACACTTGACAAGGTTCAAAACATCCCATTGGGCCAAATTCAAAAGATGTAAGGATTAAATCCTATGAAAATCACAAAATCCTATGTTCGTATATTTTAGCAGTTTCTGATTTTAACTTCAAGTGGCACTTTCAAAATGCAGTTTTGATCAAGCAACTGAACTCTAACATGGATGTCAATAATACTGTCATGTAGATCTCAGAAAGATGATAAAAATCGGTAAAGGTCACTAAGCCATAGGATGTACAGAACTACGGTTATAGCCTTTGGGAAACAGCTAAGTGGTGTTAAAACTGAGTGATTCTCAGACTTGGCCAATTTTCAGGAAATTCCGAATAACTGTTTAAAACTTTGAAAAATCATATAAAATAATCCATAACTCAGATAAAAAAGTTTTATACATGAAAGTTGCTCAGAACGACGAGACGAATCCGAATGTGCGGTCTGTTTACCTGTCAAATGCCTCTAACTATCTAAACATGGAACATTCCCCTCCGGTCATCTGTCTGACACAGGTCTGGAACCGGGAATACATTCCCGGTTGAATTCCCCCTTCACCTATATCGTGTTGCCATGCGTTAGGTCACACCCGGCATAGCATATTGCCATGTTATGCTTTGTGATGCTATGTTTGCTTTATATTTACTGTTTCTTCCCCCTCTTCTCTCCGGTAGACCCTGAGACCGATGCTGCCCCTGTGATCGACTATGTCGACGACGACCCCTCCTTGCCAGAGCAACCAGGCAAGCCCCCTTTGATCATCCCGATATCGCCCATTCCTTTCTCTCATGCTTGCATTAGATTTTGCTACTGTTATTGTTTGCTCCTATTCTGATGCATAGCCTGCTTTTGTAACCTACTTATTGTTACCTACCTGCTTATCCTAAACTGCTTAGTATAGGTTGGTTAGTGATCCATCAGTGACCCTCACCTTGTCCTTGTTGCCCCTGCTTCATCATCGAAGACCCGATCAACGGGATCGAAGACCAGGCCCCGGCACCGCACATCACTTTCCCCTTAGTTGCTCGACACTCTTTGGGTTACTATCGAGTGCCGAGGGTGAGACCTCTACAACACTTCGATGTTAACCTGTAGTGTAGCTATTGATCGTGGTTATCGAGGGTGATTCCGCCTTAACCACTTCGATCGACTACGTCGTGCAACCCCTCAAGTGTGAACCTCGGGGGTGATTCCTCTTACGTTCACCTTGATGATTACATCGAGTGGAATCCGTCAAGGGTGATTCCTCGAGTTTTCCTTGGTGTTAGACACACGTTACTATGGTTACTATGACTTTACTTGAACCATGTTACTAAAGGCGAATTCGGCCTTGAGGGTACCAGCGAGCTTAATTGCGAGTGATGTGGAGACGGGTTGACCTGGAGGGTGCCCGCGAGATAATTATGAGGCGTGGCCGGGCATTCCTAACCCTTGCCGCAAATCCTCGAGATGGGGCAATGGGGTCACATCTTTCGTGAGTCTCTGCTTGTTACCGCGCGTTCCTAATCCACTACAATTTGGATATTTGATTCGAGGGGCCTCTGGCCTGATAGCATTAACCATCACGTGGGCATAGTATGGGCGTTCTGTGTCGTATACATCAGCGAAGCTTAATAAGCGTCGGCGACCGCGGCGCGCGTGCGAGTTGGACTGCGTAAGCACCTGCCTTGTTGAAGGAGGTAGCTAGGTCTGCTCACCGGCCGCGTACGCAACATGCAGGAGTTCTCGGGAGATGGCCCATGACCCCGGGGCATAGGTTTAGTCCGCGTCTGACCTCTCTATTAGGCCTAGGCGGGTTGCGGCGTATTGTTTGGCGAGGCGGGCATGACCCAGGAAAGTGTGTCCGGCGAAGTTAATCGGCGTGGTGGGTAAGTTGGTGCACCCTGCGGAAAAAAACATCTATCGATAGCCTGTCCCACGATAGCGGACACTTGGAGTTGTATCGATCGATACAACTAGAACTGGATACTTGAGATGAGACATGGATATGAGAAATGGATAGTATGGCTCGGGATTGCTTTCTTGCGAGTCGAAAGGATCTCGGCGAGGTTGATAACACTTCTACTACTTTACTTTATGCTACTCTACTCCCCCCTGTTGCTGCAAGATGGTGGTTTCCAGAAGATGCTAGTCTTCGATAGGCTAGGCTTTCCCCTTCCCTTCTGGCATTCTGCAGTCCAGTCCACAGATACAACCCTTTTCATTGATACCGATGCATATGTAGTGTAGATCCTTGCTTGCGAGTACTTTGGATGAGTACTCACGGTTGCTTTGCTCCCCTTTCCCCCTTTTCCATTCTTCTCGGATGTCGCAACCAGATGGTGGAGCCAGGATCGAGCGCCACCTTCGGCGGCATTTGCTACTACACTGAGGGTGCCTACTACTACGTGGAGGCCACTGTCGGTGTCAAAATCGGCGGATCTCGGGTAGGGGGTCCCGAACTGTGCGTCTAGGCGGATGGTAACAGGAGACAAGGGACACGATGTTTTTACCCAGGTTCGGGCCCTCTTGATGGAGGTAAAACCCTACGTCCTACTAGATTAGTATTGATGATGTGTGTTACAAGAGTGGATCTACCACGAGATCAAAGAGGCTAAACCCTAGAAGCTAGCCTATGGTATGATTGTTGTTCGTCCTACGGACTAAAACCCTTCGGTTTATATAGACACCGGATAGGGTTAGGGTTACACAGAGTCGGTTACAATGGTAGGAGATCTACATATCCGTATCGCCAAGCTTGCCTTCCACGCCAAGGAAAGTCCCATCCGGACACGGGACGAAGTATTCAATCTTGTATCTTCATAGTCTTGGAGTCCGGCCGATGATGATAGTTCGGCTATCCGGACACCCCCTAGTCCGGAACTCCCTCAGTAGCCCCTGAACCAGGCTTCAATGACGATGGGTCCAACGCGCATATTGTCTTCGGCATTGCAAGGCGGGTTCTTCCCCCGAATAATTTATAGAAGACTGTGAACACCAAGATAGTGTCCGACTCTGCAAAAATAAATTACACATACCACCGTAGAGAGAATAATATTACACAAGATCAATCTGCTGACATATTTTGTGGCGTGACGTCGCACCACTACCAAGCCTTTATTCAAATTGTTTTACTGTTCCACCTCGGTAGCGTTTAGCGGCGGTTTCCTTGGAACGTCTTGTCGGCGAGATCGTGTTCCCCTTATTCCGGGATTCCCATCAATACGGACGTGGGTAACCCAACTGCGCCATTGATTGTGTGGCGCTTGGGAGATAAGCGAGTTTTACTAGGCCGGTGGGGACACATGTTTTTGTCCGCCCATATAAGGGGGTAAGGATCCACCCTTTCACCTACGCCTTCTTCCTCCTTTGCTCATCCATTCCCGTGCACTCGAGCTCTAGCGCCCAAGTCCGCACTTTCCTCCTCAACCTTCTCCAACCATGTCAGGAGCGGGAGGCAGATGGATGGCCTCCTCCGTCACGGAGGGGCACATCACAAGGCTGCGGGAGGCCGGATACTTGTCCGGCGATATCGCGCCTGAGCTGCCCGGACGCGGGCATCTTATTCAACCCCAGTCCCCATGAGAGGTGGTATTTCTCCCCACTTCCTCCATGGACTAGGTTTTCCACTTCACCCATTTGTCCAGGGGCTCATGTTCTACTACGGCCTGGACTTCCATGACTGGCCCAATTTCGTCCTCAACGTCTCGGCGTTTATAAATCGTGTCGCGAGGCCTTCCTCTGCATCCAACCCCACTTCGCTTGTGGCTCAAGACCTTGATGTCAAGCGAAGGTTGTGAAGGGCAGCCAAGCGGAGTGCGGAGGCGCCATGGTCGGCAAGATGGCCAAAGTTCTATGGCTCGAGGCTCCTTGTGGAGACAATAAAGGGGTGGCAATCGGGGTGGTTCTACATCACGAGCCTCGCGACCACTGAATGGGTGGCGGCCCCAATTCAGATCTGGATTCCCACACGGCTCTTGTCATGGAAAGAGACGGGCTGAAGTGGGGGATTGGACGAGCTATCCGGACTCCAAACACGTGTCCGGAACTGGCGGACAAGAATCGCAGCTCGTCGGCGTAATCCGGTGATGCTCATCCGCGGATTCTCCCATGCCAACAACGGGACTTCAATTTGTGGGAGTTCGATCCGCACAGCACGAACCTTGAGCGGCTCTTGATACCACGCACGAAGATGCGGAAGGTGCTGTTCAAGGCGCAAGCCCCGCATCCGCTAACAAAGATCGTGGATACAGCTCGCGGCGTCAAGCCAGCGAGGTAAGTTATTTTACCCTTTACGGGACTCCTTTTCCATAGATTGACTCTCGTGGGTTACGAAAACTCCCTATTCTTGACGAGTGCGGCTGAAGGCGTCCGGACAGATTAACTGTCCGACTCTTTGACGAAGACCAGCGGACGCCCGATTGACGGGCTGCTGGTTCCGGTACCCATGTGGTGCGGAGAAGAAGGCAAGAAGGAGGCTACGGAACTCGAAGGAGCACCCGGCGCCAGTCTTTGTCGGATTTCAAGCGAATCTTCTCACGAAGGCGAGGAGGAAGAAGAAGAAGCTTCTCCCCGGGAGAGGAGAGGAAAAGGAAGGCCGCCTAACTGGGAGGCGGAGGGTCAAGAAGGAAGAACCCTTCCTCCGGACTTCTCCACCAACGTCGATGACGACGAGGGGGATCGGCCTACGAGGGCCAAGCCCCTGGCGAGATCGTAAGTGTCCGGATACCCGTGTTTTTTTTTATTATCGCAGAGTGTTCTCTAATGTCGAACAACCGTGCAGCCCACCCAAAGGCGAGTTCGTCGATTCATCGAGCGGGTCCCTGGGCTCGTCGGAAATGGAGAGTACTTCGCTTCCGACCGCCTCCTCGCCTCATGCTGCGGACAACGCCGCGGCGGAGCTCCAAAGGGGGCTTGGTCATGAGGAAGTGGCGCAGGAGGTGCCACAAGGCAACCTCCGGACTCAGAGCGTGGGGGCAAGACCCCGGGGCTCTAAGCCCGACCCTTGTCCGGGCTTCATGCGGAACCGGTGGTTCCGAGTCGAAGCGATCCCTTCACAAGAAGGGTAAGGCGCGGTGTCCCGTCCAACGGAGGCACGGATAGCTTCTTGGGCGCTCAACGGCGCCTCCATCAGGAGGAGCACCGCCTTTGTTATGAGTGCGGTGATCCGGACAGTTCGATCCGCCAAGAGTGGGCTGACGAAGCTGCACCGATCTTCTATCGGGCTTTGAGGTAAGAAATTTTAATATATGTAAATGGTACCGCATAGACGGTAGCCTGATGCTCGGTTGGTGTTGGAAAGAAAAGCGGGTGAGGATCTTTAGAAAGATAAACGCAGGAGCCATAAAAATATGTCAATATGGGATTGCAAGGCTGTCTGCTGACCTCCCAAGACTTGATCATGCGGAGGTCAATAATTTGAAGAAAAACCTCGGCGGTTCGAGAACGAGCTCGGCCATGCCAAGAAGCAGCTCGAGGAAAAAGAAGGTGAGTAATACCTTATGAAAAGTGTACCTTCTGAAAAAGGATTTGGTTGCAAGAAAATGACAAGGATAACGTGGGTATTGTAGGGGCCCCTAACGAGGTGGCGACCACGAAGGAGGCGGTGGCGCGGCGAACGTGTCTGACATGAACGCACTCAAGCGAGAGAAGCAGGAGGCGTGGGTGGCGGAGGTACAGCAAGAGCTCCAAGATCTCGTGAAAAACATGAGAACTTGGGCGTGACTCAAGACTCGAGAGTCGAGCTTGCAACGGCTCTTGTGAGTGCCAAAGCCGCTAAGGCGAAGCCTACAAGGCCCTCTAGGAGATTGAGGCGGTGAAGAAAATAGCAGCGGTAAGGCATTTTTCATGCGAGTAAGCATGCGAGTGTTAATTACTGTTGCTTACCCGGTCGGAGCTCTCGAGGCGTTCGCAGATCTTCCTCATGGCGTGTCCGATCTGCCGCATTCTATCGGGCGAGGAGGGAGCTCAACGGAGAAGGTCTTCTGGTCGCGATATCTTGAGGCCGGCCATCCGGTGCCCTTAGCGACCAGTGAAGCAGCTGGTCGAGCTCCACAAGGCGGCGAACAGGCCATGAAGGGCCTCATAGTGCGGATGTGGCCTAAGGAGGCCATGCACAGGAGCTACTTCGGCTGGTGTGGCGGCTGGTGGATGCGTGCCCGTGGGTTGAAGTTATCAAGCATTCCGCTTGTATCGAGGGTGCCGTCGGGCTCTTGCCCGCGCAAAGGTGCACTGGGGCAAGATGGATGCCCGAAGCTCGTGACGGACCCTCCACGGAGGGCAAGGAGCATCGCACGCCCGAGATGTATTATAAGAGTGTCTTGAAGGCGCCCGCACTATTGCGGGTGAGTGCTCAAAGATGTAATATTTGAGTAGACTCGCATTTTGTTATCCTGCGCGCTGAAAACTTAGTTCATATCGCTAAGCAACGCTTGTTAATTTAAAATATTACCTTACATGCGGCTGTTTATCAAATCGAGAGATGGCAAGTCGTCGGCTTCAGCCCCCATGCCACAGTCTTTGGGGTGTTGGGATAAACTTGGCGCTCTTGTTCCCATTTTGGGTCCATCTAGGAGGCGCTCAACACAGCGAAACCAGGCAACCGGACTTATAATGCTTGAACACTCTCACTTAGCCATAGAATTCTATAATTTTAAATTTGGTGAAGCCCCTAGTCTTGGAAGGCCAAATTTGGGGCGCTATCACGCCTTGGCGGACAGTATCCGGCTCCTCGCTCTAAGCGGCATAAGTCTTTAAGGACTCTTAAAAACCTCTCGAACAGCGACGGTCTCTCGCCTCATCATGACGGTCAGTTTTAGCTTTCCATCGAGGCGTTAACCCGGCCGAGGCCGGGCGGAATCGCGATGGTTCTCCGGTGCTACCTTAGCCGATATAACGGGCGTAAGGTACCAAAACACGGAGCCGGGCAAACCCAACTATTGACCCAAGACATGATTGAGCCGATGCATATAGTGCTATAAGTTCTGGGTGCCGCACTTGTGAAAGTGTTCGGACTCATCACACCATAACGCGGGAAACGTAAGCCCCTGGTGTATATTAGCCATACCAAAGTGTACGGATGCAACATGTCGTAAATGAACATATGTATGAAAAAGAAATGCAATTATAAACAAAAAGGTGCTGCATTGTTTTATTCAACGAGTGCTGCTACGAATGCAGAACGATACAAATAGTGCGATAAGCAAGGTATGAGACTGTTAAACATGTCCCCCTCCAGGGGTAGGCTGGAGATTGGTGTATGAAAATACTCGTAATGGAGACCACCTGTATATTCGTTGTAGCCTTTATCCTTCCCTGGCTGTTGCATCGTGAGTTCGGCAGGTCTGCTGCCGGACAGGGCTTCTGACAAACGAAGTCCTATGGGTAAAAAGTAAAAGGTAAAAAGAAAAGAAAAAGGAACGGCACACTTGAGAGCCCCTGGTGTGGTTGAGCTGCAGTCTGGGTTTATCGTGGTCGTGCCCCTCTCCCCATGCCCATGGTATCTTTAGAGCGTAATGGTGTACGCGAAGGACCTGCTTTGATGTTTCACAGAGGCGGGGTTGGGGCCGCCTTCGCTGGCGTGCTCGGGCGTGCCGGTGGTCTTGTTGTAAGTTACTCCGGGCGTGCTTGGCTGTGTCCGGCCGTTTAACGGCCGGATTCGATAATTGCCTTAAGAGGCTGCATTGCACTTCTGTCGCGAGAGCCGCTGTATGTTCCTCCGTGCGGAGAGAACTTTCAGTGTTTCCGTTGACCGTAATGACTCCTCGAGGGCTGGCATCTTGAGCTTGAGGTATGCGTAGTGCGGCACGCGTTGAACTTTGCAAGCGCGATGCGTCCGAGCAAGGCATGATAGCCGCTGCGGAGCGGGACTATGTCGAAGATTAACTCCTCGCCGGAAGTTATCCGGGATCCGAAGACCACTTCGGTGTAATTGAGCTCTGTACAATTGGCTTCTACACCGGTATGGCGCCTTTAAAGGTCGCTTTGGTAGGTTTAATCCTTGAGGTGTCTATGCCCATTTTGCGCCTTGTATCACGGTAAAGCAGGTTCAGTTGCTGCCGCCAAATCCATCGGGACTCGGTTAGGTGAAATCCATCGACGATTGGGTCTAGGACGGTCTGGCGAATCCGCCGTGGCGGATCTTTGGTGGGGTGGTCCTTCGGTCAAAAGTGATCGGGCGGGAGGACCATGGATTGAACTTCGGGTAATGGCTCCATCGCGTAGACATCCACGAGGCGCTTCCGCTCCCTTTTGGGTATGTGCATTGCGTATATCATGTTCATTGTCTTTTGTGGGGAAAACCTTACATCCTCTATTGTTCAGCGGTTGGGTCTCGTCTTCGTCATCGCTATGCAGCCCCTTGTCATTATTTTCGGCAATTAACTTGCCTGCCTGCTTGAATACCCAAAAGTCCCTGTTGGTGTGGTTAGCTGGCTTTTCTGGGGTGCCGTGTATCTGGCACAAGCGGTCGAGTATTCGGTCCAACTTGGACGGACCCGGAGTAGTTCTTTTGAATGGCTTTTTCCGCTGACCGGGTTTAGAGCCTTTGAATCCGGCATTGACTGCCGTATCCTCAATATTATCGCCGTTAGTGCGGCGTTTGTTTTTGTTACGACGTGGCCTGCCGTTTTGGTCCTTGAAGTCCGGACTGCCAGAATTTTTGCTGAGGTTGTTGCTGCGTGCTAGCCAGCTGTCCTCACCCGCGCAGAAGCGGGTCATGAGTGATGTGAGGGCTGCCATGGATTTCGGCTTTTCCTGTCCTAGGTGCCGGGCAAGCCACTCGTCATGGATGTTATGCTTGAAGGCCGCGAGGGCCTCCGCATCCGGACAGTCGACGATTTGGTTTTTCTTGGTTAAGAACCGTGTCCGAATTATCCGGCCGATTCGTCTGCTGCTGAATTATGTGGCTTAGGTCATCGGCGTCGGTGGTCGCATAAGTTCCTGGAAGTTATCGAGGAATGCGGCTTCGGGTCCTCCAGCTCCCAATTGACTCTGCTGGCAAGCTGTTGAGCCAATGTCGGGCTGGTCCTTTAAGCTTGAGGGGGAGGTATTTGATGGCGTGAAGATCGTCACCGCGGGCCATGTGGATGTGAAGGAGATAGTCTTCGATCCAAACTGCGGGTCTGTTGTGCCATCATAGGATTCAATATTGACGGGTTTAAACCCTTCGGGGATTTGATGATCCATTACTTCGTCTGTGAAGCATAGTGGGTGTGTGGCGCCTCTATACTGGGCGATATCACGACGGAGCTCAAAAGAGCTTGGTCTGTTTTGTTCGGCCCGGCCGGACTTACTGTGTCCGGCGCGACGGTTGTAAATCACGTCGTGGGGGCCACGCGATCCATAGATCGATCTTGATTGTCTTGTCTTGTCCTCCAATATATCTCGCAGGGTCGGGCGTTCCCCTTTGGCCGTGTGCTTTTTGAGCGATGCCGAGTGCGGTTCTAGTGAAGGGCCTAGAGGCCTCTCTGTCGCGACCACGGGTGGTCGGTCACCGTATTGTCTCCTGGTGATGCGGTTTCGTAAGCCTCCTCCTCTAATCGGGGATCAGCTTGCGTTTAGGGTAGCTTTGGGGCGTTCGAGCTCATGCTCTTGACGCGAGGACTTGATCCATTTGTCGGCTAGCAGTCTGATCAGCTCTAAGCTGTTGTTGCTGCTTTTCTTGAGGCTGTTCGCCGTGGCCATAAGCCTGCGTCTAAAACGCTCTTGTTCGACGGGATTCTCAGCACGACAATTCATTGTCGTCGAGGCTTGCCGTCTTCGGAGGGAGGCATATAATCCTCTACCTCTTCTTTCGCCACTCTCGTGAGGGTGGCGTCTCCATCTTCCTGCGCTGGATCTTCTTTGGAGTGGATTGTCTTGACCTTGTCCGGTGTATTGTTAACTCCGGTGCGGAATCTTCATTCTTGCTGTGGCGGGATTTAGAGCGGCGCCCGCTGATGCGGCGCTTGGGCTGCTTCTTGGAGGGTCATCCTCCGTTGTTCCATCGTCGTTCCCTCTTTTGGGATGTCCACCATGTATATGTCATATGACTAGCTGGCCTTCCGATTGCCACTGTAGGCGCTGGGTCTTGGTCGTCTCGGCATCGTCGTCCATACCGTCGATGTCTTGAGTCGTAGTCTAGCATGTCGGTTAGGTCGTCGACAGTGGCTACCAAGTGGGTGGTGGGTGGGCGTCGAATTTCTTCGTCGATCAGTATCCCAACCTTCGACCGTAGTCCGGCCAGGGCTCTCCGGATAAAGAGAGACTTTAGTGAATTCAGGATGTCGCCAAAAGGCGAGTCTTTGAAAGATGTCATGGCCGTGAACTCCATAACGGGCGCCCAATCGGATTCGATCTGCAAGGGCGCGGAGGGTTCAGAGTCCGGATAGGAGTCCGGCGCCCTGGAGTCGGAGTCTTTGCAAAGGACAGGGATGGAGCTCGGCTCGATCGCCGTAGAGATTGTAGCCCCCGAGGCGGTGTCCAACCACTCGTCCTCGGTCGGGGAATCCGGCTCCGGATTAAAGGCCGGAGCGGATACTGGTGTGGCCTCCAAGGCACTGTTCGGCTGCAGAGCTAGAACATGCCCATCGAGACAGTGCGGCATGCTTGGTTGCGGCTCGAATCCGTCGAAGATCAAGTCTCCGCGGATATCGGCCGTATAGTTTAAACTTCCAAATCTGACCTGATGGCCAGGGGCGTAGCTTTCGATCTGCTCCAGATGGCCATGCGAATTGGCCCGCAATGCAAAGCCGCCGAACAAAAAGATCTGTCCGGGGAGAAAAGTCTCACCCTGGACCGTGTCGTTGTTGATGATCGGAGGAGCCATCGGGCCTATCGGCGACGACACAGAGGAACTCTCAATGAAAGCACCAATGTCGGTGTCAAAACCGGCGGATCTCGGGTAGGAGGTCCCGAACTGTGCGTCTAGGCGGATGGTAATAGGAGACAAGGGACACGATGTTTTACCTGTGTTGGGCCCTCTTGATGGAGGTAAAACCCCACGCCCTGCTAGATTAATATTGATGATGTGTGTTACAAGAGTGGATCTACCACGAGATCAAAGAGGCTAAACCCTAGAAGCTAGCCTATGGTATGATTGTTGTTCGTCCTACGGACTAAAACCATCTGGTTTATATAGACACCGGATAGGGTTAGGGTTACACAGAGTCGGTTACAATGGTAGGAGATCTACATATCCTTATCGCCAAGCTTGCCTTCCACGCCAAGGAAAGTCCCATCCGGACACGGGACGAAGTCTTCAATCTTGTATCTTCATAGTCTTGGAGTCCGGCCGATGATGATAGTTCGGCTATCCGGACACCCCCTAGTCCGGAACTCCCTCAGCCACCGACGACCAGGAGTAGGTAGGAGGCTCCCAGGCAGGAGGCCTTGCCTTTTTCGATCGTAAATGCTTTTGTGCTGGCCTTCTTAAGGAAAACTTGTCTAACTTATGTCTGTACTCAGATATTGTTGCTTCCGCTGACTCTTGTGTTTTCGAGCTTATATATTCGAGCCCTCGAGGCCCTTGGCTTGTAATATAAAGCTTGTATTATTTTAATTTGTGTCTAGAGTTGTGTTGTGATATCTTCCGGCGAGTCCTTGATCTTGATCATACACATTTGCGTGTATGATTAGTGTATGATTGAATCGAGGGCGTCACAACATTCTATCAACTTCAAGAAGAATTCTCGTAAGAAGGGGAAGGGACTTTGCCATGTCTGCGGTGATCCTAATCACTGGGCTCCAAACTGTCCTAACCGCTTTGAGGAGCGTGAACATGAGAAGAGCGGCAAGTCCGCTAATATTGTCATCGGTGATCTTGATATGAAGGAATCTGGGTGCAGTATTCTTCCTACCATCCTTTCGAGATTTCAATCTCTCGATTGGTTAATTGACACCGTGCCAATGTACATGTTTGTCTTGATGCCTCTATGTTTTCTTCTTATCAGTCACGGGGACTTCTTCCTTGATGGGAAGCGGGTCACATGCCATCGCTCAAGGTGTCGATGCGGTCGATCTGAAGTTTACTTCGGGGAAGACTGTGCGTCTGAAGAACGTTCATCATGTGTCGTCCATCAATAAAAATCTCGTTAGCGGTTCCCGTTTATGTCGAGATGGTTTTAAGTTGGTTTTCGAATCCAATAAAGTTGTAATTTCTAAGTATGGACAATTTGTTGGAAAAGTCTATGAGAGCGGAGGCTTGTTCCGCCTATCTTTGCCAGATATTTGCACTAAAGTTATTAATAATGTTTGCCACAATAATGAGTCTGACATTTGGCATTTACGACTTTGTCACATTTACTTTGGTTGCATGACGTGGCTAGCCAATATGGATTTAATTCCGAAAATCTCTACTGTCAAAGGCTCTAAGTGCCAAGTATGTGTGCAAGCTAAGCAACCTCGCAAGTCCCATAAGACTGCAGAGGCAAGAGACTTGGCGCCACTAGAGCTTATACATTCTGATCTTTGTGAGATGAATGGCGTGTTGACAAAAGGTGGAAAGAGATACTTCATGACGCTGGTTGATGAGTCCACTAGATATTGTTATGTGTATCTTCTGAAATCAAAAGATGAGGCTTTAACTTTCTTCAAAAATTATAAAGCTGAGGCAGAGAACCAACTTGATCGAAAAATTAAACGGCTTCGGCCCGATCATCGTGGAGAGTATTTTTCCAATGAATTTGATCTGTTTTGTGCGAAACATGGTATAATCCATGAGAGGACGCCTCCCTACTCACCTCAGTCAAATGGGGTAGACGAAAGAAAGAACCGAACTCTAACTGATATGGTTAACACCATGTTAGACACATCGGTTCTCTCCAAGGAATGGTGGGGGGAGGCGCTAATGACTGCGTGTCATGTCCTAAATCGAGTTCCCACAAAGCATAAGACCATGACTCCATTTGAGGAATGGAAAAGGAAAAGATTGAAACTCTCTTACCTACGTACTTGGGGTTGTTTGGCGAAAGTCAATATACCAATTCCCAAGAAGCGCAAGCTTGGACCAAAAACCGTGGATTGTGTTCTTCTGGGCTATGCTTTTCATAGCATTGGTTGTAGATTTTTTATAATAAAATCTGAGGTATCCGACATGCATGTTGCTAAGATTATGGAGTCGAATGATGCAACTTTCTTTGAGGACATATTTCCTATGAAGGATATGTCGAGTTCATCAAATCAGGAGATACCTACTCCATCTAGTGAGAAATTCACTGTAATTCCTGAACCCACCATTGCGATGGAACACGTTGAGAATCCTGTTGAGGCTGACAATGGAACTCCTGTGAGGAGTAAGAGACAGAGGACTGCAAAGTCTTTTGGTGATGATTTCATTGTGTACCTTGTGGATGACACACCCAGGATTATTTTAGAAGCATATGCATCTCCTGATGCTGACTACTGGAAGGAAGTTGTTCGTAGCGAGATGGATTCCATCTTAGCTAACGGAACCTGAGAGATCACTGATCGTCCTTATGGGTGCAAACCTGTAGGATGTAAGTGGGTGTTCAAGAAGAAACTTAGACCTGATGGTACAATTGAAAAGTACAAGGCACGGCTTGTGGCTAAGGGTTATACCCAGAAAGAAGGTGAAGACTTCTTTGATACTTACTCACCGTGTCTAGATCGACCATAATTGGTGCTCACACTGGCTGCCTCACATGGTCTTCTCGTTCATCAAATGGACGTTAAGATGGCTTTCCTCAATGGAGAGTTGAAGGAGGAAATTTACATGGATCAGCCAGATGGTTTTGTAGTACCTGGTCAGGAAGGAAAGGTGTGCAAGTTATTAAAGTCTTTATATGGCCTTAAACAAGCTCCCAAGGAGGGGCCTGAGAAGTTCGAAAGAACATTAATTGCAGCCGGCTTTGTAGTAAATGATGGTGACAAATGTTTGTAGTATCGCCATGGTGGGGGCGAAGGAGTTATTCTTTGTCTGTATGTCGATGACATACTTATCTTTGGAACCAAACTTGATCTAATCAAGGAGATTAATGATTTCTTATCTCGCTGTTTTGAGATGAAGGATCTAGGAGTAGCTGATGTTATCTTAAACATCAAGCTGTTGAGAGATGAGAATGGTGGGATCACACCGCTTGGTCTCACTATGTGGAAAAGATCTTGAGTCGTTTTGGGTATAGCGACTGCACGCCTTCTCCAACTCCATATGATGCTAGTGTGTTGCTTCGAAAGAATCGACGGATTGCTAGAGATCAACTGAGGTATTCTCAGATTTTTGGCTCGCTTATGTATTTGGCGAGTGCCACGAGGCCTGACATCTCTTTTGCTGTGAGCAAGCTGAGTCGGTTTGTGTCAAAACCGGGAGATGATCATTGGCATGCGCTTGAGAGAGTTATGCGCTATTTGAAAAGCACTGCGAGCTATGGGATTCACTACACCGGGTATCCAATGGTACTAGAGGGTTATAGTGACTCAAACTGTATACCTGATGCTGATGAGATTAAGGCCACAAGTGGTTATGTTTTTACACTTGGTGGTGGCGCTGTTTTCTGGAAGTCTTGCAAGCAGACCATCTTAACGAGGTCAACTATGGAAGCATAACTCACATCGTTAGACACTACCACTATTGAAGTAGAGTGGCTTCGTGAGCTCTTGATGGACTTACCTATGGTTGAAAAACCAATACCCCCTATCCTGATGAACTGTGATCGTCAAGCTAAATAGTTCTAAGGATAATATGAAGTCCTCAAGGCATGTGAAGAGGAGACTAAAATCTGTCAGAAAATTGAGGAACTCCGGAGTTATTACGTTGGATTATATCCAAACGTCGAAAAACTTGGCAGATCCCTTCACAAAGGGTCTATCACGTAACGTGATAGATAATGCATCGATGGAGATGGGCTTGAGACCCATCGCATGAGTTGTCCATAGTGGTAACCCACTCTATGTGATCGGAGATCCCGTGAAGTAGAAGTGGGAGACAAGCTGTTGGTCAGCTGAGAGGAGAGTATCCCTATTTTAATTATCCCACTCCACGAAGATGCAATACTCTCCTGATCTGCATGGCAGGTTGATATTTATCTTAATGTGTTTCGAGTGGCTTTTTTGAGTAAGCAGAGATGTTGTCCTGCAAAGCATCTTCTGAGAACACACCTATATGAATTTGATTATTAACGTCGCAGTCTGTGAGAATTGGGTGTTCTCTAATAAATCCATGAAAGGCCCTGAAGTATGACATATACGCTCCACCCGCGGGGAAGCCTTGCGGCAGCCCAGTATCGGTCAAGAATTTGTGTGAAACTAGTTTCGCAGAAAACTTGTAGTTCAAGGCATAGTCCACTATTCAAGTTGTGATCTAGTGTAGCATAAAACTCTAAGTGGAAGTTCAACTTCACAGTCTCCACTAAGCACCGGTATGTAAACAATGTTTTGGAACTAAATGATGAGATGTGCCAATGAGACTTTGTGGGGGATTGTTGGAATTTTGCTAGTAGGCCTTTGTCCCAAAGCCCAACTAAAATTCTAAAATTCTCTTGGCCCACTCATGCACACATGTGAGTGGAGTGAGTGGGACTAGAGTTTAGTCCCACCACGGAAGTTGAGGGAGAGTTGCACCTCTTTATAAGGTGAGTTCTTCTACCACTTGTATGAGAATGAGAAGAGGAGACCTACATGTGCGCTCCTCCTCCTCGCTCGCCTCACCACGCCACACCTCGTCACGACGCGCCGCGGGTTGCGGGATTGAGCCGAGCCGAGGACAGAGCTATGCACGTTGTCTATATTTTTGCTGCTCAGGAAAAATTAATGAGTCATTAATTAATAATTAACGGACGCGTTAATTACTGAACCGTTTCCGATTCTTTTGGATCGTGACGACTCGGACGTGGGGTTTACTCCCACGACCTACCCGGCCCGCACTATATAGTCAGGCAGACGTCTACCCTAGCCGCCGCCGCTTCGTATGGTTTCGCATCACCGTTTCAGATCATTGCGCCGTCAAGCAAGTCTTCTCCATCCCTCCTTTCGGCGTGCACCGGGAGAAGAGACAGCAGGCCTCCGGAACCCCGCCTCTCGTGATCCTGTATGGGAGAGGGGCGATCATGTTTTTGGGGAGCGCACTCGCGCGACTGCTGGCAGCGACGACTTCGCCAACGACGACTTCTTCCCCAACCTCGGCAACCTCATCCTCGACGACATGGGCGACAACGTCAACTCCGGCGGTGCTTCTCCCGCTGCACCGTATGTGATTATATCCTTTCTGGTCGAGATCGTGGTAGAATTCATGTTTATAGTATGTGCCCTAGATGTGACATGTTCATCTACTATGCTAGTTCGCATGATTAGTTTAATCTCTGCTATTGCAGTCATGATTTATCTTTTGTTTATTCGAATTAAATCTTGTAGTAATTTGCTCATATTTCCAACAAGGAATATAGACAAGGACATTCATTGTACTCCTATATGGGTTTCAATGAAAAATCATCACTAATATTAGGAAATTTTGTTATCGTATTAGGAAAAATCATCACTAATATTAGAGAGCAACTAGTTAACGAGTGCTCCTTCAGAAAGCCTCGCAACGATCAGCATCAGCTGGAGTGCTCTCAGCCATTCGTCATGTGTCGCACTCTGGACGCTCTCTCCGTATTTTATTTTTTTTAATTTTTTCGCACGCGTTTTCGGTTTTTTAAACGGTTTTTTTCAGGGTTTTTCGATGTTTTGGTTTCCCTCGGTCTTCCTTAACTTTTTGATTAAAAAAATTCAATTTTTTTTTCGCAAAAAACGCGTTTATTTCCTCTTTCGTGAGAGTCGCGGTTTTTCTTCCGCGAGAAGCACGGTTGTGCTTTCGCGAGAGTCACACGGCCGTGCCTTTCGGAAACAGAAAAACAAAACACATTTTCTGTTTTTTCTTTCGCGAGAGTCGCGGTTTTGCTTCCGCGAGAGGCACTGTTGTGCTTTCGCGAGAGTCACGGCCGTGCCTCTCGGAAAGGGAAAAACAAAATGTGTTTTTTGTTTTTTTTCTTCCGCGAGAGTCACAGTTTTGCTTCCGCGAGAGACACGGTTGTGCTTTCGCGAGAGTCACGGTCGTGCCTCTCCGAAAGGAAAAAACAAAGCGCGTTTTCTGTTTTTTTTCTTTCGCGAGAGTCACGGTTTTGCTTCTGCGAGAGGCACAGTTGTGCTTTCGCGAGAGCCACGGCCGTGCCTCTCGGAAAGGAAAAAACACGTGTTCTCTGTTTTTTTTCTTTCGCGAGAGTCATGGTTTTGCTTCCGCGAGAGGCACGATTGTGCTTTCGCGAGAGTCACGGCCATGTCTCTCGGAAACGAAAAAAACCGCAATTTTTGTTTTTTTTCCTTCCATGAAAGTCACGGTTTTGCTTCCACGAGAGGCACGGTTGTGATTTCTCGAGAGGCATGGGCGTGCCTCTTTCGAAAAGGGAAAAAACCCGTGCTCCCAGTTCGGTTTTTTCGTCCGTTTTTTTTTCTGAAAAAAAGTTCATCAAAACATATCAACATGAAATCTAGTTTTGAAGATCTCGACGCGAGGAATCCAACAATGAAAACGGTTCGAGATTTGGACATACGGTTTAAGAGATAAAACGTTTTGAATAAACGGATCTACGAAAAAAAAGAAAACTCCCAGATTGCGACAAGTGGCGTCACGACCAGGAAAGGTGAAGTGTTCTTTACAACGAGTACTCTTTAATTAGTAATTTTGCGGACATTAGCGGAGGCCAACTGCCAAATCAGGCCTTGCAATGGACTTGCAAATAAGCAACTTATTCATGGGCTTTCACATAGGCCTGTTTTCCTTTTTTTTAGAATCAAGATAGGGGGGCCAAGTACTTTTTACGTGAAACGTATCGCTAATTAACTAGCGTACCCTCAGTGATTACTCGATCGATAGGGGGGGCAGGCCCTGCTCGCCTGAAGTGGTCGCGTGTATTCTTCCTACAAGATGGAATGACACTGCTATTGTAATGATTCTGAAGATTAACTCTCCGGAAAAAGGTGTAATGCTACATCTACGAAAAGGTTTTTACGTACCTTACGTATGGGGTGATTTGGCTGTTTTTAATTGGACATTAGTGGAGGCTGGGGCCCACCCCGAGAATCAGGCGGAGTGTTTAGTTAGATTTAATGGAAGTTTACATAGGTCACGCAACAGCCGTACGTAGGTGTAGCATTTTTGCCGGAAAAGATAATCAATTTAGACCTATTAGCTTGTGTAAGTAATGTGGTCTACAAGATTATTGCAAAAAAAAAAACATGGCTACTCGTTTGAAGGTCTTTCTCCCGGAAATTATTAGTCTGATACAAATGTGTTTGCGCACCAGGAAGATTTAAGAACTGTTCATGGTTTATTCCATAAATGTCCATTATGTGTTTGAAAAGTATTAATAGTGTATTTAGAAAATATTTGTAGCATCTTCAAAAAAACTCGTGTACTTTTATAAATGTTCCCATATTTAACTTTGTGTTTTACAAAATATTAATGTAATTAAAAAGTTTTGACACATTTAAAAAATGTTTATATAATTCAAAAGGTGTCCGACACATTTTTAAAAAGATCATTTTTTGCGAGTATTTTTTTGCATGGTAACACATGTCTCATTTATATCATAAAGATCAAAATACAAGTCATGTAAAGACCGACATGAAAAAACTGAAAAGACAGCAGAACATCTCTAAGCTTGACACCAACATCCGTCACCTGCCTCCGGCACCACCACAATAGCCACCAAAATAAAAAATGGCGGATCACCTCCTCACCTGAGCTCGACGCGGCTCCATCGCTGATATGCAGCTTTGCGGACCTCCAAGGTGACTCACCAAAGGTGAAGCCATCGCCGTTGAACAAATCAGACGGAGCAACACCCCGAAAGGCCATCGAACTCCAGGTCTGGCACCCCACCACGACTAAGACGCCGAAGGGGGAAACCATACCTGCCATCCATCAACCACAAACCCAGCACACGTTTGGTCTTCCAGATGTCGTCCATGCAGGCGACAATCTGCATTCGCTCTTGGACTACCTCCCAAGCTCTGCGCCGACACTGGAGCAGACGCCGTCGCAATGGCGAAGCCAAAGGACACAAGTCCACCACAAGGATGCCGCCGCCTCCACAACATCCCCGCTTGAACAAACTTGCTGCCAAATCCATCACCGACCATAGAGAAAATCGCCTCGCCGAAGAAGAATTCAGAGCTTCTTTATTCAGCATCGCCGTCACCGCCGTTGAAGCCAAGATGTCGAACGATCCAAAAACCTAAGCTACTAAGGCCATAGAACCTAAAGCTAAAACGATCCGCACAAGCGGGATCCGGTGACCCCCCTCACCACCGACGATCGATAGGTCGCCGGCGGAGGGGAGCCATCGGAGAATGGTGCCGGAAGACCAGCCTCTTGCTGGTGGTGGGTAGGGTTTTAAGCCGCCAGGAAAGAGAGGAAAACCGTGCAGCTGTCTATCACAACTGCATGCGTTTGTAACTTTTTTTTGCGAGGTAAAAGGGGATTTTATCATTGCTCAAGGTGGTACAAAGTCTGCCATACATAACATAGGATATCCAGTGGGCTTGACTGCAGCCATATGGCCGTGCGTGCCTCAGAACGGCCTAGCATATCCCGTATAAGTCCGGCAAACTGAGTTTTTCTGGCTGGTTTACGGGACGGGCCGAAAATATGGCCTGAGCAGGTCCGCAAAAAAGGGCCCGGCCCGTAACTTTTTTACAGACGACCCGTAAACCTGCCGGCATTCTGGTATATATGTGGGCGCCGGTCATTTTAGGGTTGCTGTCCATCATTTCCCTCATCTATCTTCGCCGCAAAATTGAAACTCTGACGAGAAAGCTCTACCCCTCCGGCAGCGATTTCTGACTCATTTGACCACCGGATCTTGGCGGCGATGGCGTCCGCGGGTGCAAGGCGTGGCAGCGGCGGGGGGTTCGGCGGGCGCAGTGGGTTCGGTGCCGTTGGGGGTTCGACGGCCGCACGCGGCGCAACAATGACGAGGCCGACAGCTCCTTCCTCCGCCCTCCCGTGTTGGAGAAGCGCAGGGAGCAGGCGCGCACCCACGACGCGAAGTCCCGCAATGCCGGCTCACGGGCGTGGGCGACTTTCTGGCGCCTTGGGAGGCTCTTTGATCCGTCCATCCAGTGCCTCCGGGTGGCCGAGCGCACATGGTGGGAGGCAAAGGAGGCCGCCGCCGCTGGAGATGCAGCTGCGGCCATGCGCAAGCCGGCGCTCCAGGAGGAGTACCAACTCGCCTCGACCCTCTTCAGCACTCTCATCTACCACACCCTCGACGGCAACGAGCCCCCGCCTGCCGACTACGACTCCGACGTCTCCAGAGGACGAGGAGTAGGTGCTAGTAGGAATTATCTAGTTAGTAGTTTAAGTTTGAACTATCTGGTGCGCTATGTGCGGAACTATATAGTTTTAGTTGTAGATGATCTATGGCGCGAACTAGATGTTTCAAATCGAGTAGGAATCCGGCGATGTCTAACGGGATCTGTTCTGCCCATCCGTTCGCCGTCCCACAAATTTTGTTTACGGGATACCGTAAATGAAATTTTCAGGACAGTGGTATACGGGATCTGCTAGAGATGCTCTAAGCAGCTAGATAATGGCTAACCGTATTCTGAGACCTATTGATGTTAGCAATAGTAGCCTCCCTCTCTCCTAATAGTCTCTTAATTTCCTGTACTGACATCATGTGTGGTGATCTATCCTGCCCAACACATTCGAGCAGGTTCACGGCTTCGGTGCAATCAGTCTTGAATCTTGATGTCTACCGGCAGGGACGACCATTGGTGTGCAAGCCCCAGCCCTTCCTTGAACGCAGCAAGCTCTGCATTCAGGCCGAGAAGACAATGGTCCCGGATGCATTACGTAGGAGTATCATTCCAGCCCCCGCAGCGCCTTGTCGCCTCGACAAATGAACCGTCACAATTGAGCTTCACACGGCCGGCGGTAGGCGGGGACCAATGCACCGGATGGGTCGTAGCTGAAGCATCATGTGATAACGGCGCCGGCCGGCCGTCGTCAGTGATCACCATCTTGCCCTTCGCAAAGTCGCCGGTCATGAATTGCTTGATGCCAATGAGGAACTCCACGTAGCTGAGGAGGAACCGCCGTGAAGCTTCAACCGGCGTTGCTGGCTTGTTGTGGACGAGTTCGTTCCGGACATGCCAACAGCGCCACATCACCATTAGCACCCGCATTCGTTGAACTTCATCAAGGTCCTGCAGTAACGTAAATAGCCATTCCGGCCCCGTGTTCAGTCCGACAACCTCCAGTGTTCCTCCATAGCATGCCAAAGCGCAGTCGCTCGTGGACATCTATAAAAGACGTGGAAGGTATCCTCCCAATCCGTCACACAGAGTGGACAAATGATCATTCACTATAAAAACGATCATTCATTATAAACGATCACCAATTAAAAATATCCATGTAATTACAAATATGTTTGACACATCTTTAAAAAACTTCATGTAATTAAAAAAGTGTTCAATGCATTTTCACAAAAATGTTCATGTCATTAGGAACTTTTACATATATTAACACTACTAGGGAAAACCTTATACACAGAATCTTATCAGCAGCGCGGTTTAAAAACAGGCACAGTAGCGAGCTTAACTTAACCGCGCTACTAATAACTAGGTAGCAGTAGCGCTCTAGGTGAAACAAGCGCTACTACTATAGTTGCCACGGATTTGCCTCCAGGCTAGATATAGTAGTAGCGCCCTTCCATGGACGCGCTGCTGCTAAAGTACTTAGTAGCAGCGTTTTTCTGCAAAACTCGCTGCTGCTAAGTGTTGCACCTAATTAAGTTTAGTCCCATACTGCTAAGCGAACAAGGTGTTTACCACCTTAAATATGTTACTTCTCAAACTACCTCGAGCACTTGGTCTTCATTAAACTATATATGTAGGATTTGTGGCTGCAATATGAATCCTCGCCTGTACCTATACAGGTACAATGAGGATTCATGTTGACTATTCAGATTCTAAACAAAAAGATCAATGATGACCAATGTATATATTTGATGTGTGCTTAGACTTAGCAGTAGCGTGTTTCCATAAAACGCGCTATAACTGCTTTAGCTATAGCGCGTTTCCTAAAGTGCGCTACTGCTAGTTCGACTTAACCACCCGCCCGCTCAAAATTTCGCTAAGTCCTCCTTCATCCCCTTGTTCCCCTACTCCTCTGTCGCCGCCGCTCGAGGCCGCCCTCAACCTCACCGCCGCCGCCCGCCGCCGCCTCCCCCACCCCCTCCGCTCTCGACCTCACCGCCGCTCTCGACCTCAACGTCGCCGCCGCCTCCCCCAATTAACCCCGCCGCCGCCTCCCGATCCCGAGCCCGCCCTCGCCGCCCCTACCTCTCCGTCGCCGAGCACCTCCCCGCCACCGTCTCTCCCTCTCTGAAGCCCCACCCTCCCCACCCCGTTCTCTGCTTAGTTAGTACTAGATGTTTTTAGTAGTAGTAGATGTTAATTTAGGGTTCATAGATAATGATTCTTAGCAGTAGTAGATGTTAATTAATAGTAGTGATGGTACTAGTTAACTATTGTATAATGTAGTTTATTTTTACTGTTTTTAGTAAGTGTTTAAAATAATTAGTAAGTAAATTAATAAACTAGTTGAACTAGTTTAGTTTTAGTTGAACTAGTTTAGTAAGTAAATTAATAAACTAGTTGAATTAATAGAACTAATGTATTTTTAGTAAGATGATTAATATAACTAGTTGAACTACTTTATTTTTAGAAAGAATTAGTTTTTTCTATTTATAGTAAGTTTATATTTAGTAAGAACTAGTTGAATTAATAGAATTAGTTGAACATGTCATATTTGTTGTTATCTTTTTAGTTAAACAATTATTCGGGATGTATTTGTGATAACTTATAGGGTTTTTGCTTTTGCAGAAATCAAGGAGCCCCTCCATCATCCCCGCCGTCGTCCCCGTCACCGACCCCCTCCGACCTCGAGGTGAAACCAGCCAAATCTCCATGTATATCTTGTGTTGCTCAAATAGGATATGTGGTTGCCCAAGTGGCCGGTCATGTTCAGGTTACACCTCTGAGTGGCCTATGTTTTGCCGGAGTGTTGATTAATTTCCGTTCCGGCAAATTTCAGGCGCTCGATATGTCCTTTTTTAGCAAAGGTCATGCCGGATTTTTCCGTGAATTCTGGCATGACTTGTGCTAGAATATGTAGGAAATATCGAGTGGCCTGGATTTTCTCAAAAAATAATGATCTAATTTAGGTTTTGTAGTACATATATTTAATTGTATAAGTTTAATCTTTGAATTATGAATGTAGGAAATGTCGTACTCGGACGACGACAGTCTCCCGGGGGAGTGCAGCTGGTGCCACGACGATCGAGGTATGTGCGACAGGTTCGTTGAGCTGGACGAAGATCGGCGCTTCAACATTAAGCTCGACGAGACCTTCGATGTTGAAACGGTACGCAACAACGGCAAGTGTTTTTTTCGTAATTAAGCATGACTTCAACTATTTCAACATCAAATTTTCATCTTTTACAATTCGACTAGCTTATCCCATGCCATGCAAGACGCTATGTCTTGGAGAGGATGGGTTTTGAAGACCATGAAAATTTTCAAACAAAGAAAATACACCTAAGGACCCATCATGATATGTATTTTGAAGTAAATCTGTACAATTCTCAGAGCGTAACCCATTTTGGTTGCCAAAATTGGGAAGCACTTTGCAAAATGTATGGTTTTTATGAGGGTATGATTGTCACCATGGATCTTGGTGATCCTGACATCGAGCAAGACAATATGGACATTTGGGTCCTTGTTGATACGCTTCCGATTCTACCGTAATGTGAGTTTCTCAAACATAGTTATTAACTAATTTATATTGTTTATTTCAAAATAGTTGACAGCTTATTTCCATTGACAGCCTATTTTGAATCTTCAAACAATGTGCGAAAGATGGTAGACAAAACCCACTACACTGATGGCTTCGAATTAACTTATAAGGAGAAAAGTCATCTGATCGCTTACTGTACTTATCTTGAGAATTACAATACATATTATCGAACTCCTCCAAATTATGGTGAATACGTGCCACTAGTGCACGTGTTGAACCACGGTAACTTCTATGAAGATACCCTGGTAAGATTTTTTACTATTACGACATCCGTGCATGTTTTGCATACTTCTAAAACTAGTACATCATTGCTAACTATGAAGTTATTACTATGTTTTTCAACAGAAAATCCCGATGGATTGTGTGCCTCATCTGATGTATCAGAATGGTCGCCTTGCAGTTATGAACATACAGCCAGGTCAATCTAAGGAGCTCACCTGTGCATATCGGATTTCTAAAACTGGTGAACACATGTTAATCAAAAAATGAAAAAAATGTTTGGAGATTCGCAAGGAGGTTCTTGGAAGTAACATTAAGCGAAAGGCAAGAATTGGAGACATGATAATCTCCATTCTCCATAATGGAGTAGTTAAGAATTGGCTATCTTGTTTTTTGCTATTTTACCTTAGAGAATATAGTAGGTCCTAAGAGTATGTAGTAGGTCCTAAGAGAATGTAGTAGGTCCTATGAGGTACAATATGTTTATTATGTGATACAATGTGTTAGAGTTGTGATTACGACTAGTGACCAATTTGCTATGCGATGTCTCATTGATGAAAACGATGATCTTGAGGAGGTGTTATATGACAATGATGTATTATGATGATAAATTGTTAATGATATGATGATGATGATGATATTTATTATATCATTGGGTGAAAGAACCACGGATTAGTTTCAAGTGGATGGACATCCACTTGAAACCAGTCCACGGTTCTTTCACCCCGTGATGTAATAACTCATTATGATGTAAAAACAATCTCTAAATTCCTGTTGTATGAAAACTTGTGTAAAGGTGTATGAATACAACATGAAATAAAAAAAAAATACGAAATAATAGTAGCAGCGCGGGCGGGGAGAAGCGCTACTACTAATTGCCAGTAGCGCTCCTCTTGGAAGTCGCTACTACTAAATCGATTTAGCAGATGGCGTGGTGGGCTGGGGCACGCGCTACTGCTATATCGTTAACTAAGCGCTTATCGAGAGCGCATCCGTGCGGCGCTCTTGATAGGCCTAAAACCCGCGCTGCTGCTAGGCTTTTCCCTAGTAGTGTAAGAATGTTCTTGTAACTAGAAAAAGTGTTCAATACATTATTAAAAGATTTTCATGTAATAAAAAAATGGCTTGACACATTTGTAACAGATGTTCATGTAATTAGAAAATGTTCAGGGTGCAATGAGCTCGACCTTTTATTTTAACTTTTAAAACAGGTGCTTTCACTTTGCATGTTTCAGGTTCTTTAGGGTTTTTCTTCTAGTAGGTAATCTACTAAATTCCCCAAAGCAGATGACAGTCTCTTGGAGCCAAGCAAAGGTCCAAAAAGGGAAAGCAATGTTGGGTGGCTCTCTCTCTGTCTAGTTACTCTCGCTCAAAGGTAGACGATGGATAGGAGACTCGAGTTTGTTTTGTGTGCAACGAATGCACCGGCACTCCAACGCCTTCTTCGTTATAACAGAACTCACCACCAGCTAACAAACTGGGATTACAGCCGGCTTTGTAGCCATCGGCAACGCAGCCCCCACGCAACACGATCACCACGCGCACGTACGCCCTGGCTATCCGGTCTCCCACCAACGTGAGCAACCTACTCCTCCATGAGACCTGGGCATCTATCGCTGCACGATCGCAGGCCCAGCCATAGACCGCTCAGCTCAGACTAACACACACGCACACGCCCACACCCTTGCGGACCAGACCTGGCGCACCCTCGTCGGTCACCTCGGCAGAGCATGGCTTATTTTGCCCCAACAATCACCCCTAAGCCATGACCTAGAGTAGCGCCGGCTCGTCGATGTCGGCGAGTGCCTTCTCCTCCTCCGCCTTCTTGGCTTCCGCAGTCCTTCCGAAGTGGCGCGCACACGCAGTTGTAGCACCGGCGCGCCGTCGCCCTCCGCCCGACGCCGTCTGCTGCCATCATCGTCGTCGTCGTGGTCGAACCTGCCGCCATGCCGGCGCTCCGCGCCGCCACTGCGCCGCCGTGTACATGAGCTGTCCATCAGCTCGCCGCCGACCGCTTTGCCAGCGCCGTCGCAGCCGCTCGTCGAACGCCTTCAGGCGCCCTAGCGCGTCCTCGAACAGCAGCGTCGACAAGTCGCAGAACTGCTCCATCCCGGCGACCGCCGCGTATAGGCGATCCGGGACGCAGTCCAGCAACTTTTTCACCATCGCCGCGTCGTCGAGGGTCGCTCCCAGCCCGGCGTAGCGCGCCGCCATGCCGCTGTCTTGCCGGCAAAGGCGTCCAGCGACTCACCGCCGTCCATCCGCAGGAGCTCGAACTCGCTGCGCAACGTGCCCAGCCGCGCTGCCCTGACGCGATCGGCCCCGACGAAGCGCGCCTTGAGGCTGGCCCAGACCTCTGCCGCCGTCTTCTTCGACGCCACCTGCAGGAGCAAGTCTTCCGCGAGCGCGCCGAGCAGGTATGCCCTCGCCGGTTTGTCCTTCTTGGCGATCACGGCCGCCGCCGCGTCCTCCGGCACCACCACGGCCTCCCACAGCCCAGCCGCGTCGAGATTGGCCTCGACTTTGATTGCCCACGCGGTGTAGTTCTCACCGGTGAGCATCGGCACCGGCTGCGGCAGTGAGCTGCCCGATCCACCCGCGTACGGGATGAGCGACATCGCCGGTGATCACCTTCTCAACGAGGCTCTGAATACCAAGTGTTGGGTGGCTCTCTCTCTGTCTAGTTACTCTCGCTCAAAGGTAGACGATGGACAGGAGACTCGAGTTTGTTTTGTGTGCAACGAATGCACCGGCGCTCCAACGCCTTCTTCGTTATAACAGAACTCACCACCAGCTAACAAACTGGGATTACAGCCGGCTTTGTAGCCATCGACAACGCAGCCCCCACGCAACACGGTCACCACGCGCACGTACGCCCTGGCTACCCGGTCTCCCACCAACGTGAGCAACCTACTCCTCCGCGAGACCTGGGCATCTATCGCTGCACGATCGCAGGCCCAGCCACAGACCGGCTCAGCTCAGACTAAACACACACGCACACGCCCACACCCTTGCCGGACCAGACCTGGCGCACCCTACGTCGGTCACCTCGGCAGAGCATGGCTTATTTTGCCCCAACAAGCAACAACCTATCTAACTATCTGAGTATTATTGTCGACCTGTTCAACTTTTTTCTATGCACTCGGAACGTCTCAAAGTTGAAAGTTAGTGACCTTGCACAAGCATAATTTTCAAATAACGCGGACGTGAAATAGCTCATCTTTTCAGCTACGGAGCATGGGGGAATGAGCATGCTCTTTTTTAGTTGTTGCAGAGGTTCTACCCACTCGCAGCCTGAGCCTTTTTGGTAACTATTGCTAGACCAGAACAGCACCTTAGAAAGTTACAAACACTTAGCATATGTATTATTTAAATCAAATAAATTGTTGTCTGTCACCTGAACTGTAGTTCCCATACGCGTCTATCTTACAAACTCGTTTCGTTTTTGTATTAGCGAAATGGGCTGTTGGAAACTCATCGCTCAATGAAAGGCCATACGAAACTAACATTTCATGTATGAGATAAAAGTGTGATGTTAACTACTACTCCTATGCATCATGGTCAATTATTAGCAACAGTAGCAATTCAAATTTGAACTAACCGCGCCACACGCAGATGAAGCATTCCCACCGATGTTAAATAATACAATGTGTTAATGCTACTTGCAGCAGAAGGACCCTTTCCATCCAGGCGCAGCCATGCATATGTCGCAAACCAGAGAAAGAATGATCAAGCTGCCAACAAAAGGAAACTCTAGAGGGAATGATCAGCTAGGCCACCCTTTCCGGACAGTTCTCCGCACCAAACAGCGATCGAGCAGCCAAGATTCTACTCCAACTGGTCCCTAGACCGACGTGACCTCTCCACTAGTCTCCTCGCGGCAGCCTGCCCTACACCACCTGGAGAATGTTCACCCCAGCACAAACCCCGCTAGCAAACAACGGGACGCTCCAACGGTGAGCCCCCCTCCCCACCCCACATAAACAACAAACCTCAAACCCACTAGAATACAGCGCGAAACCTAGCCCCCAGCAGCGAATCACGCTCACATGACACACACAAACACGCTCGCGTTGACCCTACTGATGCTGACACTAGATCCTCGCGACAGCATCCGGGCGAACGTCCGTGCTCGCTCACTGTTGCATGGCGCCATGACAGCATGAGAACACCCCCACCACCACCGCGACCGCGAACCCCAACCGCCCGCACATGCGCGCGCTCGGGCGGCGTGAATCCCACTCCCCCAGCCGGCAATCCGTCGTCCCCCGTAGCTTGTCACCTTGCACTTGTTGCCTTCCTCCGGTGTGCTCCTGCTCCGAGTATTCAAAGACCTTTGGTGCACGGCGTCGGCGTGGTCCGCGGTCTGGCCTGCCCGCGCGCGCGGAGGGTTGCTGGAACCGGCGAGCTGACGTGCCGCCGGCTTGAACTGCTAACAATTCGGGGGCTAGGGGAGCCCACCGACGCCTAGAAGGGCTCGCCAAGTCGCGCCTGCTTGCTCTGCTTCGTGTAATGGCAGTACGTTGTACTGTTGAAGATTTAGAAATTGCAGGAATATGCTTGTAGATCTGTCTGTGTGAGTGCATGTGATGGTGTTTGTCTGCATCTCTGTATTTGAACTTGGTGTTTCTAGGTTATTATTTGTGAAGTAACTTAAGTGTTCTTCCTACAACACCCGCAAAAAAAAGTGTTCTTCCCACAAAGAATGGAGCAGATAATTATTTCATTATACTAGTTTCATTATAGTACTAGTATAAAGACAGAAATCCAATTCACAAAAAAATAATTACCTACTCTGCAAGGAGGAGTAACTGTCTGGAGCAAAATATGGAAGTAACGGCCATCAATTTGAACTAGTACCTAGGATTTTCGTATAACTTGTACGTACAAATAGCACCGCTCGTATAAAAAATGAGACATCATATGTACCGACTTTTCATCGCCAAATGCACCGGCCAGACGTATAATGCATCTAATTTAGATTCTAATAATGATGTTGTCAACCACACTGATAGGATGGAATATTTAAGTACATATATAAGTACATGACGACAACCAGTCAACAATGTCAAGCCCAACCACATCGAATTCTATCGGTGCCGCAGAATAGAAAATTTGGCTGTAGAAAAGCAAAGGACACGAGGGGCACTACAGGACTCCAATGGTTTTCACCTTTTTTTTTGGGTTTGCTAGATGGCGACGGAAAGGGATGCCAACTTTTGCGGCCATAGCAATGCAAATCGATCGTCCGATCGTTCTCAACGGAAAGGAACATAATACTCAGATAAATGTATGAGGAAAAGGCCAGTGACCTTTCGCAGGTAAAGTCTCATCAGCTTTGTAAAAGCCATGGTAGGATTACACCTACTTATCACCCCATCACACACATCTAGCACGGTACATACGTTTCATAAGAGCTAGCGCCCCTCCCACTCCCGAGCCGCCACCCGCGTGGGCGACCGGGAGGCCCCAGATCCCATCGACCGGACCTCCCCCACTCCTCCTCCTCCTCCCTCGTCGCCGCCCCAGGCGAAGCCTAGCCGTCGCCGGCGGCGGCGAGGACTCGAACCCTCTCGCTCGGGTGGGGCTGGCGGATGGCGCGGCGCCGGCCGGGAGCGTGGCGGCGGGCAGGTTGCCACGGCGGTGGTGGCGGCTCCTCGGCGACGTCGCTTCCCCGTGGCAGGAGGCCTCGCGATCTGGTGCGTCGCGGCCGCCAGGGACGGCGGTGGCGTGACCGGATCGGTTCGCGGCAGCGCGGCCGGATCTATGCCCAAGCGTGGGCCTTGATCGCTGGTCTGCCGTCGGCACGATGGCGGGTGCGACTCGTCGGCAGCTGGGCAGATCCGCCGGGATTCTACTCTTGTCTGGTCCTTTACAACGCGGACAACTCCGGGAGAAACCCTAGATCTCCTTGAGATCGAGCGATGGCGGCGCTTTTGCGTCGTAGTCCCTCTTAAGGGCATTGTTTTAGAGTTTGCTCCGGTTGAAGGGACCAGCAACGTCGGCGGCACACGTCTGGTGGAGCAACTGTCGATGAAAATCGCGCCAACTACGGTCATGGCGGACGATGGCGGCATCTTAGATGTCGTTCCCTTGTCGAGGCATCGTCGTTGCAGTCTGCCTCATCAGGCTCGGGATGCTCCGGGGGAAATCCTAGATCTGGGTCTTCCGGATCGGACGATGATGGCGTTATCGTTTTCCCTCCTGGGGGCATCGTTTTGGAGTAAGTGTTGGCTGGGGGGATGGTGGAGCGGTGCTTCATCTCACACATTGATGGCGGCGGATATCGACGGCATGGCGTTGTGGAGGCTCGGCGTCCGATGCACAGAGATGGACTCACGCAGGAGGAGGTTCATGTCTGGCGTCATGATGACGTCGATGGCAGAGTGGCCAGACAAGGTAGAAGCCTCAATATGAGCTGAAGACGGACCTGTGAAAGATGGCGGCGACGACACACGAAAGCGCTCGACGGATTGTGCCCTGCACCGGTATGTGGCTCTACTGGGGCTTCGAATGAGTTTCGGCTTCCGGCTTTTGATGTTAGGCTTAGGTGAGTGGTTTGGGTAGTGGCCCAGCTAGCACCCCTTCATCATTTTGGATAGGAGTAGCGGCATATGTTGCCAAGATGATGGATTCAAGCATATTGTTGTAATACTTTGTAAGGTCCTCGAGAATAATAAATAAAGTGGCCGTATGCATCTCCCAGATGCAGAGGCCGGGGGTCATCGTCCTTTTCTAAAAAAAACACACATCTAAACTTGCTTAAACTCATCAATCATTTTGTTCCGTGAACTCACCAACATAAGGACGGTAGAGAAGAGAATGTTCGCATGTAAGGTCCCATCGGTTTGGCAAAAGCCATTGTATCGTTACACCTACTTATAGCACTAATAAACTTGCTTAAAGAGACACACCTGTAATTTTATTCCTTTTTTTGCAAGGATTAAATCATTTTATTCTTCTGTGAAGTCAACCTTGAATTCAATAAAATGGCAACATAGAGTGCCTAAACAGAAAATTGTGCCCCTGCCTTTCAACCTAAGCCCAATTGTTGCCTAATCTTAAACTTTTAGATTCCACGGGTAACTAGTGACTTTATGATGTTTGGCCGTGGGATAAGGGTGAAAAGAAAGTGGATACTTTCCGACCGACCAGAAGCTTTTGGAGTTGACATGGTTGATGGTTCAGACAAATGGATATCTGGTACCATCCATGTTCGATTCCAATAAATAGGATAGGAGATAGAATAAGAGATGGGCGATATCCAACTGCATAGAACCATTTTGGGCATTTAATGGAGCTGTCTAGATAATTTAATCTAGGATATATATCCAACATAAGCTGAGTAGGGGTGCAGAGATGGATTTTCGACATGGAGTAGGGTGTTTTAGTGCCCAGGCTCATCTGCACCCGGTTAGAAAAAAATCGTAATTTTTTTGAAACAAATTCAAAAAATTCCAAAGTTTTTTTGTGTGGTAGACAATTTGATGCATGAGGCCCGCTCTAAATTTCAAGTCATTTGGACATTTGAGCAGCTCCCAGCAAAAAAGGCAAATCGGGCCAAAACAGTACATGAACAGTAAGCATTTTTACAGACCCCCAATTTATCTTTTTTGCTGAGAGCTGATCAAACGTCCAAATGACTTGAAATTTGGAGCGGACCACACTCATCAAATTGTCTACCCCACAAAAAAATTGGAATTTTTTTGAATTTTTCTAGTATTTGTTTTGATTTTTTCCGTAAGCATAGGTGCAGATGAGCTAGCTTACTCAGTCTTTATATCTCAACACATTCTCGTGTTCGTCTCTTCGTGGCCACCCTACCGACTGCGCCTCTCTGTATTTGTCCTAAACAATTACTTTCACTTAGTAAGAACTTTGTGTCTTCTTCTGATTTGTAAATATATGATTTACATGTTATCCAGTGAAATTCCACATCTATGAGTGTTTACATATACAGTGAAAATCGTATATATAGGTTTTACATTTCGAGCAGCCAATATAGTTGCATTTTGGCAATATTATATATCGCGGTTTCTTCCCCACAATAACCAAGATAGATATCCATATCCAAGGTTGTTCATATTCGACTATCTCTTTATTCTATCCATATTCATGATCAATAGCTATCATCACTCATATTTGTATCAAGCATTATCATCGTCATACTCCAAGATCAAATGGTGGTCTAGGATACATAAGACATGATAGCCGTCCATATTTATACTCCATTTTTGACCTATAGACATGATGATCCCAAATAGTCATGTTTTTGGATACGAAGTGGGCAGAGATTAAGCCTGAACGGAAGATGATGATTATAAAAGATTACACTGGATTTCCACCGAACATTAACATATTGGACAACATAATGGTGGGGAACTGACTGGAGGGAAAAAATATTGCGTAATTGTAATCCAGATAGTTGGGTGATTTTTCTACCCTCCCCCCTCATACTCCAATGTTGCTCCTCTTATCTACACCCCCCTCCACTACTCACTTTGGCGGAGCCACCGCTTGAACCTTATTCCTCATCCTAGGGCTATGAACTACTAGTCAAATAAGGCTCACACATGTCATGATAAGTTCTTATTGACTTTGCAACGACAATGAATCAACAAAGAAGAAGGGCGGAAAAAGTTGAGCTATATTTTGGTTGGGTGTCCAATAATATCTCACTTTCTAGTTTCTCCTCCTATCACACCCTAAACACATGCCCGCGACATATATCATTACTATAAGAAAATGGTAGATTGGTTACATGTTGAAACGCTCCAAATGAAGTGTGCGATGATACACATAGCTTTTCCTTTGTCTAAAAAAAGTAGGAACAATGAGAAAGATTAAGCCTTTGTGAGGAACTAGAGAAGGCATACTTCTATCTTGAGTATCATTTGGCAGGTTTGTTTGGAATGTGGGTCTCTAAAAATATTGGATTAGTTAAAATGTATAATTGATATGTCATGAGTTGGCTTCTAAAAATAATACATTCCATGGCTTGGATATGCAAATACAACTCTCTAGATGCTTCGAGTTTTTTTTACTACAAAAATCCGGTAGATCTGAATATGATAGGAGTGGACTAGTGGTGGATGGGAAAAATACCTAGATGATGTGGCTAGTAGTGTGGCTTGGCAAGATCCCGTTGTTTGTTATGGTATAGTCGGCTCTGGTATGCAGAAAGAAGGGGGCATTGATCAATGCTGAGAGTGCACATTGATTTTTGTCTATGTTAGATTTGAGTGCCCTTCCTATCACACAGTGAGGTAATGTTGCATGATATAAAAGTCCCACGACTCTAACCCCATCTTGTCGGGGCCGTTGTGGCTGACACGGTCGAAACTGGGGAGCCTATGGTGTTTTGGTCGTACTGATCAATGACTCCCACTTTCACATATTGTCATTCGATTCTCGGGATGTCTTGGTGGTGACAATGATGATGATTATGATGGAGTGAAGAATGCTTTTATTAGTGGGTCTCTTGTTTCAATTTTTGTGCTCCCATGATCCCCATAGTATGATGATGAAGTAGTAGTTTCACAACCTACTACGTGAGGGGTGTGTTTACGTCCATGGTGCATGTATCGACCATGGGTTCTTACCCAGTGGGCTGAGAGACTTATTTGGCTCTCTGAAACCTTGTGATACTTCAGTTTGTACAGACCTAGTCTCATCAATTTTCCACCAGAAGTAAAATATGAATCAAGATACAAAAGATTGAGCTAGGGCCAACGACTTTGAACATATTTGATTATGTTATGTTTCATCACAACTGTTTGTCATTTTTATTCAATTTAATACATTTATTAAATTTATCAGCAAAGTTGGATTGTTTGCTACAAAAATTCTTTATGTGAATCTTGCATGAGCTTGGATAGTAAGAATGTCCATGCAAGCTGTGAGATATTTCCTTTTGTGAAATCTAGGAACATGTTGGAATTAATACAATACTTCTTTGATCTATGTTGTTTCAAATTTTATGCAACTAACATTGTGGCCCGTGTAGTTTTGAGGGAAACAACTAAAATAGAAGTCATATAGGACGTTAGGGCGGATAACTAAAAGCACACCATATATGCAATATGTTCTTTCCTGTAGATAATAACACCACATACATTCATTTTATCACCATGTACGCCTAGAAGCAAGGGAGTATCGAGCATACCATATCAAGCCGACCGATCTTGCTGTGTCAATTATCAATACATTGATTTGTAAGTGATAAGGTTAAGTTTAGTCTGGATATTAGGTCACTACGCAACATTTTTACTACTCGATATTATGCAAGAATATGAACAAACAATTGAGTGTGGTACATGCAGTTATTGATCACTTGTATATATGAGCTCTACATCTATAAATTACATCTATTGTGGTTTGTTAATAATATAATCAGGGGACATATGGTAAAACATGTGTATGTTGGTTCATTAGTAATAAGAAGTGTTCTTTAGTTCTATAAAAGGGTCTTTTACATTTGTGTCTGTAACACGAACCCACTACTCAGATTTACCCCTAATTTTGAAGTGTGCTCAAATTTTCCCCTCTGCCGTTAGGTGCCCTTATAGAAATGCTCTTTGGTGTCGTTACCGTCTAGTCAAAAGGCTTTGACTATCTACGGGGCCTTTGCTAGACATTTTTGCCCCTGGAAAAAATAAAATAGAAATTAAAAGAGAAGAGAGAGAGAGAGAGCGCTTACCTTTTGGCCCAAGTGCATAGCGCCAGGCCCAACCCATCTTCCCCAGTAATCGTCCTCCTCAGCTCGTCGACTGCGCACGCGCCGGTGAGCGCCACTGTCGGCCGCTATTCAACAGCTGACGCCACAGTAGCTCGAGTAGGGATACTTCGCGATGCCTGCAGCCCCCTGGAAAATATCTAGCTTTCCCTCCCTTCCCCCGCTCTCCTCCACTCAGCCGCATCGTTGAACAATCATCGCCATGGCATTCCTCGTCGCCGCATCCATCGTCCTCATAGACGGCTGAAAATCTGTCCTGGAGACGTGCACGCCTCAAATACGTCTCCTCCCAGGAGCGGCTCGAGCATGACCTCCCTAACTCGCCCGATCGACCGTCTTCCTCGTTTGCGGCCACTGGAACATCATCATCGATTCGTCACCCCTGAGATGCTAAACCACAAATCAATGTCACCGTCGTGCTCATAGTGACCCTAAGATGTCGCCCAACCCCCTAAACCACTGAATCCATGCTCGCCTGCTCGAATCCGTCGAGCATCGCCGTCGGTCGCCGCCTAGCTCGTCGCTGCGGTTGATTCCACCCACCCCTACACGCTTCGTTGGTACCATTGCACGTGCCTCATCGCGCTCGTCTGATCTGTACTTTTTGCCAACCAAACGGTTGCCGGAGTTGCGACTTCGACTGTCGCGACCATGGCTTTGGTCACCGGAATGCGCCGCATTACAAACGCTGACTGGGTCACACACGTGTGGGCCCAGGTTGTCAGCTAATTAGACTAAACTTAATTAAACTATTAGATTAGGTATAATTTTTTTAGTTGACTTAGATTTATATATATAGTTAATCTAAAATAAAATGGCCTATGAGAAGTTGGCCTAATCCCCTGTTGGCCCACTGGTCATACACCATGGCTAGTTTTTTTTTCCTATGGATGAGGGGGCCCACTCGTATGTGTAAGTGAGAGGGGAGAGAGAGAGTTGTTCCCTTCAAAAAATCTATGGATAACTGGGCCCACCTGTAAGTGACACATGTGAACAGGGGCAAAATGTCCAGCAAACGCCTCGTAGACAGTCAAGGCCCTTTGACCAGACGGTAACGTCACGGAAGGGCATTCTTATAAGGACACATAACGACAGAGGGACAAATTTGAGCACACTTCAAAATTAGGTGTAAATTTGAGTAGTGGGTTCGAGTTAGGGACACAAACGTAAAAGCCCCTTTATAAAAACACTGGACCAAATTGTTTTTATTCTCTAGGATTTCCACCTATTGGAATAAACGCTCAAGTACTATAAACAAAGTTTCATTTTGTATGTATGGTTTTAAATATTTTAATTAAATACGCAACATTATCATTTTTCATTTCTACAAATGACATGTTCTCTCTATATGTATAGTAGCTAGCGTCGACCAAACATGGAGATAAAGAGAGGTCACTTCTTTCTATTAGCTAGCTAAAATAATATGAAACCCCTAAAGTAACCCTCCAAAACCCCTAAACACCCCTTTAAAAAACAGCGTGTGCGAGTTGCTGACGCGTGGCTTCCTTTTGGTCCCGGTTGGTGTTACCAACCGTGACTAAAGGTCCTCCTGCCTGGGCGCCCCGCAGCGGCCACGTGGAGCCCCTTTCTGTCCCGGTTCGTAAGCGAACCAGGACTAAAGGTTTTGGGCTTTAGTCCCGATCGTTTTGTCCTGGTTCCAGAACCGGGACTAAAAGCCCTCGGGAACCGGCACTAGTTCCCTGATTTCCACTACTAGATAGACAAAAATGAAAAACAATTATGCATACTTCTTTGGATATTTTGTTGGGAATTTTTAAAGTATAAGTGTATGTTTATTCTTACTTCGTATGTACAGTTCCACACAATGGGTACTTTTTAGCATCCGTGGTGAAAAAAATAATTCGAAGATGAATCCAAACCTTGTTATAGAAACACAAAGTAAACTAACATTGATACCATAAAATAAAAATTCCTCGCCATAGGCTAGAATAGAGAGTACTATCTACAAATGATATGTGAAACCATTTTATATTGTGTTGCAAACCCTTTGTAAACTATTCATTGTTCTGACTTAATTAGGAGAAATAATGTAGCATAACCACAATTCCATGTATCTTTTGATCCTCCCACCAAAGAGAGAATATGTATGTTCTACATAGCATAAAGAATCGTTCAATAATAACTCAAGAACACATATACCGCATATGATTTTATCAAACATACCACCCATTACAACACTTTGGACGCATGGAGCATACAACCTGTTAAGCCAAAAGGTAAAATCAAGCCACCGGATAAGAACCAAGCTCAAGCAAAGAAACATGTATTTATCCGGTGAATAAGCTGCACAATTGCATAAAATGAATTACATCAATGATAATATCAATTTTGGTTGCTAATTGATGCTATAATGCATAAGATACACTTCTCTAAATCAATACAACTATAGTGCATCCATGTTGTTTGTTTGCGTTTCAACATGTTTGCCATTGTTATGTGAAATTCCTGTCTAGTTTTCCAAGAGAACCAATCATGCCATGTCCGTTTTGGATCATTTAATATCCCTTTTCCACTTAATGAAGATGTCGAGATCCTACCTATTGACCCCAAAAAATGATGTTCAGTATATATGAATTACCCAAAACTAAAGTACCATTACATAAATGTCTTGGTGAAAAAGTTGTAGGAATTTGAAATAGACGGAACCTTAGGACCATGGTTTTGGTATGTTATTGTTGGAAGGGGTTGTAGATATTTGTCAGTCCATACTCTGGTACATAATAATCATGGGGCGACACATATAGTGGATCAGATTGGGTGCACACGAGACAAAGATTTACCTAGGTTCAAGCCCTGGAGATGAAGTAATACCCTACTCCTGCCTGTCTAATTGTATTGGTCGTGTCTCATGAGAGATGTGTATTGAGGTATGTTGGAGGGTTTGAGGTGTGTTGGGATCTAGAGGATGCGAAATCGGGAGGCCCCTACCTACCCTTATATAGGTGGACGAGGGGTAGGGTTACATGCATGGACCTAGGTCGTTTTACATGGCTTGTACCTCAAGTAGATCTGCCTAAGTACATATCTTGTAGTACATGTTGACGATGCACCCTCAGGAGGCTGCCTACCGGGTAGTGGGCCTGGACCGATTCCCGACCAGGTGGGCCAACTTCCAGTAGCTTGAGGTACTCCTGGTACATTACACCGTTAATATTTGTAAGATCCCATATTTTTAGGCATTTGGATCAACACCATTGAAATAAAAATTTAATGAAGTTCACACCTTCCAAGAAAGCATGTGTAGGCCTAATAGTGAGAAATTATGATTCAGCGGGATTTGAAAAAATAGGCATACGAGAGTTAGCAAAAACATTGTCATTAATAGTGTACATTTTCTACTACAAAAATTACTCATCAATCATCACCACCATTTCTTAAGTGAGACGGCTAACTTAGGGCTTGACTACTATTAAGTATATAAGTATATTAGCTAGTAGTTGAATAACATCTTATTGATATAAGGCACAAGCTAATACAATGACCTTTCTTACACAATATTAATTAGCGCCTACAAATTTAGAACGATGATCTAGCTATTTGTTGATGGTAATTTCGTCGGTGCCTCCTCGCAATATGGTATTTCTATGTGATTTGCTTGGTCATGGAGCTACGACCGGATCACCAAGCACCACCAAGCAATGATTTATCGAGGTCCAGCCCCCATGCAATAGACCTACCCCTTCGGTGCTCATATTTTATATCAAGACGAGGTATAATTATGGCTACAATATATGAACTCAACGAGTTTATACACAACTTGTAGGATATAGTGGACGAACTAGACGATCTGCTCTCTTCTGTGGTCCTGGCCTCCTCATGTACCCGTGAACAAACTATACAAGGCTCATCAGATGATCTTCTCTTATGCATTCAATACCACTTAAAGAAGACAAAAAATATTATACAGTAAAATGTATCCTTGTTTCTCATCTCCTACAATCAATACTCTCATGCATATAAACATGTGATGATTAAAATTAATTAAGAAGTTAAGATAATGTGAGATGAAAAGATGGCAGATCATACCTTTCGTTTTAAAATAGCATCTCATTCCTAAAAAAGCAAACGCCTTTTCTCTCTCTTCATTCTACATCAACGATCATTCTATAGTTAAACATTCTAGATGCAATGCTAAGATAGAACCATTCTATCCGGCCTTGATGTGCATGGTTAGAAAGGATCAGATCCGGAATGATGATATATGATGACCCACAAGTATAGGGGATCTATCGTAGTCCTTTCGATAAGTAAGAGTGTTGAACCCAACGAGGAGCAGAAGGAAATGACAAGCGGTTTTCAGTAAGGTATTCTCTGCAAGCACTGAAATTATCGGTAACAGATAGTTTGGTCATAAGATAATTTATAACGGGTAAGAAGTAACAAGAGTAAATAAAGTGCAGCAAGGTGGCCCAATCCTTTTTGTAGCTAAGGGCAAGCCTGGACAAACTCTTATATGAAGGAAAACGCTCCTGAGGACACATCGGAATTATCGTCAAGCTAGTTTTCATCACGCTCATATGATTCGCGTTTGGTACTTTGATAATTTGATATATGGGTGGACCGGTGCTTGGGTGCCGTCCTTCCTTGGACAAGCATCCCCCCTTATGATTAACCCCTATTGCAAGCATCCGCAACTACAAAAGAAGTATTAAGGTAAACCTAACCATAGCATGAAACATATGGATCCAAATCAGCCCCTTACGAAGCAACACATAAACTAGGGTTTAAGCTTATGTCACTCTAGCAACCCATCATCTACTTATTGCTTCCCAATGCCTTCCTCTAGGCCCAAACAATGGTGAAGTGTCATGTAGTCGACGTTCACATAACACCACTAGAGGAAATACAACATACATCTCATCAAACTATCGAACGAATACCAAATTCACATGACTACTTATAGCAAGACTTCTCCCATGTCCTCAGGAACAAACGTAACTACTCACAAATCATATTCATGTTCATAATCAGAGGGGTATTAATATGCATAAAGGATCTGAACATATGATCTTCCACCGAATAAACCAACTAGCATCAACTACAAGGAGTAATCAACACTACTAGCTACCTACAGGTACCAATCTGAGGTTTTGAGACAAAGATTGGATACAAGAGATGAACTAGGGTTTGAGAGGAGATGGTGCTGGTGAAGATGTTGATGGAGATTGGCCCCCTCCCGATGAGAGGATCGATGGTGATGATTTCCCCCTCCCGGAGGGATGTTTCCTCGGCAGAACAGCTTCGCCGAAGCCCTAGATTGGTTCCGCCAAGGTTCCGCCTCGTGGCGGCGGTGTTTCGTCCCGAAAGCTTGCTTATGATCTTTTACAGGCTAAAGGACTTCATATAGCAGAACATGGACACCGGAGGCCAGCCAGGGGGCCCACGAGGCAGGGGGCACGCCCAGGGGGTAGGGCGCGCCCCCACCCTCGTGGATGGTGGGTGGCCTCCCTTTGGTACTTTCTTCGCTCAATATTTTTTATTAATTCCAAAAACTGCCTCCGTGAAGTTTCAGGACTTTTGGAGCTGTGCAGAATAGGTCTCTAATATTTGCTCCTTTTTCCAGCCCAGAATTCCAGCTGCCGCATTCTCCCTCTTCATGTAAACCTTATAAAATAAGAGAGAATAGGCACAAGTATTGTGACATAATGTGTAATAACAGCCCATAATGCAATAAATATCGATATAAAAGCATGATGCAAAATGGACGTATCAACTCCCCCAAGCTTAGACCTCGCTTGCCCTCAAGCGGAAGCCGATAACGATAAATATGCCCATATGTTTAGAGATAGAGGTGTCGATAAAATAAAATATGGACATGAAGGCATCATGATCATTCTTATAACAACAACATAAATATATATTGTCATATGATTTCTTATGCTAAAGTAACAATCTATTCACAATGTCAAGTATGAATCAAAAACTTCATTGAAAACTAACAGACTATAATCTCGGTCATTGAAGCAATTGCAATTTATCATGACATCGGAAAGAGTCAATATAAGAGCTTTTCAGCAAGTCCACATACTCAACTATCATTTAGTCTTTCATAATTGCTAACACTCACGCAATACTTATGGGTATATCGGACACAGAGAAAGATAGGGGCTTATAGTGTTGCCTCCCAACCTTTTAGCTCAAGGGTAATGTCAACAATAATATTTCATGATGACTTACATCCAATTGGATATATATATATATATCAGGATCTTTCCAACACAAGGTGCTTGCCAAAGGATAAAATATAAAAAGGAAAGGTGAAGATCACCATGACTCTTGTATAAGGTATAAGACAAGAATAAAAGATAGGCCCTTCGCAGAGGGAAGCAGAGGTTTTCATGTACTTTTATGGTTGGGTGTACGAAATCTTAATGCTAAAGAACGTCACTTTATATTGCCACTTGTGATATGGACCTTTATTATGCAGTCCATCGCTTTTATTTCTTCCACATCACAAGATCGGATAAAGCTTATTTTCTCCACACTAATAAATCATACATATTTAAAGAGCAATTTTTATTGCTTGCAACAATGACAACTTACTTGAAGGATCTTACTCAATCCATAGGTTGATATGGTGGACTCTCATGGCAAAACTGAGTTTAAGGGTATTTGGAAGCACAAGTAGTATCTCTACTTGGTGCAAAGAATTGTCTAGCATGAGGGAGAAAGGCAAGCTCAACATGTTGGATGATCCATGACAATATACTTTATTTCGGATATAAGAAAACATAGCCCATTACGTTGTCTTTTTTGTCCAGCATCAACTCTTTAGCATCTCATATTTTAATGAGTGCTCACAATCATAAAAGTTGTCCAAGATAGTATATTTATATGTGAGAACCTCTCTTTCTTTATTACTTCCTATTAATTGCAACGATGACCAAAACTATGTTTGTCAACTCTCAACAACTTTTATTCATCATACTCTTTATATGTGAAGTCATTACTCCCCATAAGATCAATATGATCTCTTTATTTATTTTTATTCTTTCTTTTTCTTATTTCCTCAAGATCATAGCAAGATAATCGAGCCCTTGACTCAAAACTAATCTTTATTATATATAGCTCACGGACCCGATTATATAGAGGGATCATAATGCAAAACTCAAAACTAGATCATACTAAAACTTTGTTCTACTAGATCAAGATATTACCAAAAAGATCGAACTATGAAAAACGAAAAAGATAGGAGTGTGATTGATACGATACCGGGGCACCTCCCCCAAGCTTGGCGGTTGCCAAGGGGAGTGCCCATACCCAATACTCAGTTCTCCTTTGCTGATGAAGAAGATGGTGGTCATGGTGGATAGTCGCACATCGAGCGTGGGAGATCCTCCAATTTGCGGATAATGCCCTTGAGTGCGGTGATATGCTCCTTCAACAAAATATTTTCACGTGTGAGATACTTGTTTTGTATACGAGCTAACTCAATCATCTTGAAAGCTTCAATCTCAGTTGGGGTAAGAAGGTTTTGATGAGGTTGAAGGATGTCTTCCTCTTCTGCTACCGGAGCTTGATCCTCCATGGCCTTCTTGATTCCATCATCCTTGTTGATCTCCCAGTGTTCTTGTCTCTTCAGCTCTATCTTCATTAGCCAAGCATTGTTGCCCTCATTGTTGGAGGAGGGGGACAACATGATGCCTGGCCTTGACAACTCTGGCAGAAAACAGCTCAAAACAAGAACAGAGGATGTTTGCATGATACGAAGGCCAAAACCTTCGGGAGATTATATAATGAATTTTTACCGACCAAAAGAAGTACCGTGCAAGAAAACTGAGTCCGGAGAGCACACGAGGTGTCCACGAGGCAGGGGGCGCGCCCAGGGGGGTAGGGCGCGCCCTCCACCCTCGTGGACGCCTCGTGTCCTTCCCGGACTGCTTCTTATTTTCCTATTTTCATAAATATTCCAAAATGGAGAAAATTTGCCATTAGAACTGTTTTGGAGTCGGTTTACTTACCGTACCTCATACCTATTCCTTTTCGGAGTATGAAACATTCTGGAAAGTGTCCCTTATGTACTCCTCCGAGGTTACGGTTTCAATAACATTAGTTTCAACATTTAAGGGATTACCTGAGATATAATGTTTGATTCTTTGACCGTTCACCACCTTCGGATTTGTGCCTTCGAAGTTGTTGATTTTTATGGCACCGGAACGATAGACCTCCTCGATAACGTAAGGACCTTCCCATTTAGAGAGGATTTTTCCTGCAAAAAATCTTAAACAAGAGTTGAATAGCAACACATAATCACCTATATTAAACTCACGCTTTTGTATCCTTTTGTCATGCCATCTTTTAATGTTTTCTTTAAAAAGCTTGGCATTATCATAGGCCTGGGTTCTCCATTCATCACGTGAGCTAATGTCAAATAGCCTCTTCTCGCCGGCAAGTTTGAAATCATAATTGAGCTCTTTAATGGCTCAATATGCCTTATGTTCTAGTTCGAGAGGTAAGTGACATGCTATTCCATAAACCATTTTATACGGAGACATACCCATAGGATTTTTATATGCAGTTCTATAGGCCCATAATGCATCATCAAGTTTCTTGGACCAATTCTTTCTAGATCTATTAACAGTCTTTTGCAAAATTAATTTAAGCTCTCTATTGCTCAATTCTACTTGACCACTAGACTATGGGTGGTATGGAGATGCAATTCTATGATTAACGCAATACTTAGCAAGCATTTTACAAAAAGCACCATGAATAAAATGTGAACCACCATCAGTCGTTAAGTATCTAGGGACTCCAAACCTCGGAAAAATAACTTCTTTAAGCATCTTAATAGAGGTGTTATGATCAACACTACTAGTTGGAATAGCTTCTACCCACTTAGTAACGTAATCAACAACAACTAAAATATGTGTATACCCATTAGAGGAAGGAAACGGTCCCATATAATCAAATCCCCAAAAATCAAATGGTTCAATAACGAGTGAATAATTCATAGGCATTTCTTGACGTCTACTGATATTACCAATTCTTTGACATTCATCACAAGACAAGACAAACTTATGGGCATCTTTGAAGAGAGTAGGCCAATAAAAACCGGATTGCGATACCTTATGTGCAGTTCTATCTCCAGCGTGGTGTCCTCCATAAGCCTCGGAGTGACACTTGCGTAGGATCTGTTCCTGTTCATGCTCAGGTACACAACGTCTAATAACACCATCTACTCCTTCTTTACAAAGATGTGGGTCATCCCAGAAGTAATGTCTTAAATCATAGAAAAACTTTTTCTTTTGCTGGTATGTGAATCTTGGTGGTATAAATTTAGCAACAATGTAATTAGCATAATCAACATACCATGGAGCAGTACGAGAAGCATTTATGCAGCTAATTGTTCATCAGGAAAGCTATCATCTATAGGTAGTGGGTCATCAAGAACATTCTCTAACCTAGACAAGTTGTCTGCAACGGAGTTCTCAGCTCCCTTTCTATCAATAATATGCAAATCAAATTCTTGTAGCAAGAGAACCCATCTAATAAGTCTAGGTTTAGCATCTTTCTTTTCCATAAGGTATTTAATAGCAGCATTATCAGTGTGAACAGTTACTTTAGAATCAACAATATAAGGTCTGAACTGATCACAAGCAAATACAACTGCTAAAAATTCCTTTTCAGTAGTAGCATAATTTCTCTGGGCACTGTCTAGAGTTTTACTAGCATATTGGATAACATTTAATTTCTTATCAACTCTTTGTCCTAAAACAGCACCTACAGCATAATCACTAGCATCACACATAATTTCGAAGGGTGAATTCCAATCAGGTGGCTGAACAATAGGTGCAGAAATCAAAGCTTTCTTAAGTATTTCAAATGCTTCTACACAATCATCATCAAAGACAAAAGGGATATCTTTTTGTAAGAGATTAGTCAGAGGCCTAGAAATTTTTGAGAAGTCCTTAATGAACCTCCTATAAAAACCAGCATGACCAAGGAAACTTCTTATACCTTTAATGTCCTTGGGACACGACATCTTTTCAATAGCATCAACTTTAGCTTTATCAACTTCAATACCTCTTTCAGAAATTTTATGCCCCAAGACAATACCTTTATTAACCATAAAGTGGCACTTCTCCCAATTCAAGACAAGATTAGTTTCTTCACATCTCTGCAAAACTCGATCAAGGTTGCTCAAGCAATCATCAAAAGAAGTTCCATATACGGAAAAATCATCCATGAAAACAACCATCTTTTCACAAAAATCAAAGAATATAGCCATCATGCATCTTTAAAAGGTAGCAGGTGCATTGCATAAACCAAAAGGCATACGTCTATAAGCAAATGTACCGAAAGCACAAGTAAAAGTGGTCTTTTCTTGATCCTCTTTTGACACGGGTATTTGAGAGAAACCAGAATAACCATCTAGAAAGCAAAAATGTGTATGTTTGGATAATCTTTCTAGCATTTGATCAATAAAAGGTAAAGGGTAATGATCCTTTTTAGTATCTTTATTTACTTTGCGGAAATCAATTACCATCCTATAACCTGTATCAATTCTTTGTGGGATCAATTCATCTTTATCATTAGGAACAACAGTAATACCTCCCTTCTTAGGGACACAATGGACAGGACTTACCCACTGACTATCAACAATGTGATAAATTATACCTGCCTCCAGAAGCTTTAGTATTTCTTTTCTTACCACTTCTTTCATCTTAGGATTTAACCTTCGTTGGTGATCAACAACAGGTTTAGCGTCTTTTTCCAATTTTATTTTGTGTTGGCATAAAGTGGGACTAATGCCCTTAAGATCATCAAGAGTATATCCAATAGCAGCACGGTGCTTCTTCAGAGTTTTCAATAATTTCTTTTCTTCATGCTCTGAAAGGTTAGCACTAATAATAACATGATATATCTTCTTTTCATCAAGATAAGCATATTTAAGAGTATCAGGTAATGGTTTAAGCTCAAACACGGGATCACCCTTGGGTGGAGGAGGATCCCCTAGGATTTCAACAGGCAAGTTGTGTTTCAAAATAGGTCCATGTTTAAAGAATACTTCATCTATTTCCCTTCTTTCATTCCTAAACATATCATTTTCATGGCCGAGCAAATATTGTTCTAAAGGATCATTAGGAGGCACGACAATAGAAGCAAGACCAATAATTTCATCTTTACAAGGCAATTCTTCCTCATGGGGTTGTCTACGAAATTTAGAAAAATTAAACTCATGAGACATATCCCCCAAGCCAATAGTAACAACACCCTTTTTGCAGTCTATCCTAGCATTAACAGTATTCAAGAAGGGTCTACCAAATATAATGGGACAAAATTTATCTTGTGGGGAACCAAGAACAAGAAAATCAACAGGATATTTAACTTTCCCACACAAGACTTCAACATCTCTAACAATCCCAATTGGTGAAATAGTATCTCTATTGGCAATCTTAATTCTAACTTCAATTTCTTCTATCTTAGCAGGTGCAATATCATGCATAATTTCTTTGTATAAGGAATGAGGTATTGCACTTGCACTAGCCCCCATATCACACAAGCCATGATAACAATGATCTCCTATTTTAACAGAAATAACAGGCATGCCTACAACCGGTCTATGTTTATTTTTAGTGTCAGGTCTAGCAATTCTAGCAGCTTCATCACAAAAGTAAATAACATGCCCATCAATATTATCAGCCAACAAATCTTTAACCATAGATATACTAGGTTCAACTTTAATTTGCTCAGGGGGTGTAGGTGTTCTAGTATTACTCTTACGAACCACAGTTGAAGCTTTAGCATGATCCTTTATTCTAATAGGAAAAGGCGGTTTCTCAATATAAGCAGTAGGAACAATAGGATCATTATAAGTGATAGTCTTCTCTTCAACTTTAATAGGTGCAATGATACGTCTCCAACGTATCTATAATTTTTTATTGTTCCATGCTAATATATATTCTGTTTTGGATGTTTAATGGGCTTTATTATACACTTTTATATTATTTTTGGGACTAACCTATTAACCGGAGGCCCAACCCAAATTGCTGTGTTTTTGCCTATTTCAGTGTTTCGAAGGAAAAAGGATATCAAACAGAGTCCAAACGGAATGAAACCTTCGGGAACGTGATTTTTGAAACAAACGTGACCCAGAGGACTTGGAGTGGACGTCAAGAAACGAACGAGGAGGCCATGAGGCAGGGAGGCGTGCCTGCCCCCTGGGCGCGGCCCCACCCTCGTGGGCCCCTCGTAGCTCTCCTGACCGACCTCTTTCGCCTATATATACTCATATACCCTGGAAACATCAGATACGGAGCCAAAACCCTATTTCCACCGCCGCAACTCTCTGTACCCGTGATATCCCATCTTGGCGCCTTTTCCGGCGCTCCGCCGGAGGGGGCATCGATCACGGAGGTCTTCTACATCAACACCATAGCCTCTCCGATGATGTGTGAGTAGTTTACCTCAGACCTTCGGGTCCATAGTTATTAGCTAGATGGCTTCTTCTCTCTCTTTGGATCTCAATACAAAGTTCTCATCGATTCTCTTGGAGATCTATTCAATGTGATCTTCTTTTGCAGTGTGTTTGTCGAGATCCGATGAATTGTTGGTTATGATCAAGTTTATCTATGAACAATATTTGAATCTCCTCTGAATTATTTTATGTATGATTGATTATCTTTGCAAGTCTCTTTGAATTATCAGTTTGGTTTGGCCTACTGGATTGATCTTTCATGCAATGGGAGAAGTTCTTAGCTTTGGGTTCAATCTTGCGGTGCTCGATCCCAGTGACAGCAGGGGAAACGACACGTATTGTATTGTTTCCATCGAGGATAAAAATATGGGGTTTATATCATATTGCATGAGTTTATCCCTCTACATCATGTCATCTTGCTTAAAGCGTTACTCCGTTCTTATGAACTTAATACTCTAGATGCATCTTTGGATAGCGGTCGATGTGTGGAGTAATGATAGTAGATGCGGCAGGAGTCGGTCTACTTGTCACAGACGTGATGCCTATATACATGATCATACCTAGATATTCTCATAACTATGCTCAATTCATCAATTGCTCGACAAGAATTGTTCACCCACCGTAATACTTATGCTCTTGAGAGAAGCCACTAGTGAAACCTATGGCCCCCGGGTCTATTTTCCATCATATTAATCTCCTGTTATTTCTGTTACCGTTTATTTTGCTTTCTTTTACTTTTTACTCTTTATCATAAAATACGAAAAATATTATCTTATCATATCTATCAGATCTCACTCTCGTAAGTGACCGTGAAGGGATTGACAACCCCTTTATCGCGTTGGTTGCAAGGTTCTGATTTGTTTGTGTAGGTGCGTGGGACTTGAGCGTGGTCTCCTACTGGATTGATACCTTGGTTCTCAAAAACTGAGGAAAATACTTCCGCTAATTTACTGCATCACCCTTTCCTCTTCAAGGGAAAACCAACGCAGTGCTCAAGAGGTAGCAAGAAGGATTTCTGGCGCCCTTGTCGGGGAGTCTACGCACAAGTCAAGACATACCAAGTACCCATCACAAACTCTTATCCCTCACATTACATTATTCGCCATTTACCTCTCTGTTTTCCTCTCCCCCACTTCACCTTTGTCGTTTTATTCGCCCTCTCCTTTCCGTTCGCCTCTTTTTTGCTCGCTTCTTGTTTGCTTGTGTGTTAGTTTGTTTGCTTGTCATGATGGCTCAAGACAATACTAAATTATGTGACTTTACCAATACCAACAACAATGATTTTTCTTAGCACTCCTATTGCTCCTCTTATCGAAGCTGAATCTTTTGAAATTAATGTTGCTTTGTTGAATCTTGTCATGAAAGATCAATTCGCTGGCCTTCCTAGTGAAGATGCCGCTACTCATCTGAATAGCTTTGTTGATTTGTGTGATCTGCAAAAGAAGAAAGATGTGGACAATGATATTGTTAAATTGAAGCTATTTCCTTTTTCGCTTAGAGATCGTGCTAAAACTTGGTTTTCCTCTTTGCCTAAAAATAGTATTGATTCTTGGAATAAGTGCAAAGATGCTTTTATCTCAAAGTATTTTCCTCCCGCAAAAATCATCTCTCTTAGGAATGATATTATGAATTTTAAGCAACTTGATCATGAACATGTTGCACAAGCTTGGGAGAGGATGAAATTAATGATACGTAATTGCCCTACTCATGGTTTGAATTTGTGGATGATTATACAAAAATTTTATGCCGGATTGAATTTTGCTTCTAGAAATCTTTTAGATTCGGCCGCGGGAGGCACTTTTATGGAAATCACTTTAGGAGAAGCTACCAAACTCCTAGATAATATTATGGTTAATTATTCTCAATGGCACACTGAAAGATCTACTAGTAAAAAGGTTCATGCGATTGAAGAAATTAATGTTTTGAGTGGAAAGATGGATGAACTCATGAAATTGTTTGCTAATAAGAGTGTTTCTTCCGATCCTAATGATATGCCTTTGTCTACTTTGATTGAGAATAATAATGAATCTATGGATGTGAATTTTGTTGGTAGGAACAATTTTGGTAATAACGCTTATAGAGGAAACTTTAATCCTAGGTCGTTCCCTAGTAATTCCTCTAATAATTATGGTAATTCCTACAACAATTCTTATAGAAATTTTAATAAGTTGCCCTCTGATTTTGAGACTACGGTTAAAGATTTTATGAATTCACAAAAGAATTTCAATGCTTTGCTTGACGAAAAATTGCTTAAGGTTGATGAGTTGGCTAGGAACGTGGATAGAATTTCTCTTGATGTTGATTCTTTGAAACTTAGATCTATTCCAGCTAAGCATGATATCAATGAGTCTCTCAAAGCCATGAGAATTTCCATTGATGAGTGCAAAGAAAGAACCGCTAGAATGTGTGCTAAGAAAGATTGCTTTGTGAAAGCGTGTTCTTCTAGTTTTTATGAGAATAAAGATGAAAATCTAAAAGTTATTGATGTGTCTCCTATCAAATCTTTGTTTTGCAATATGAATCTTGATAATGATGGGACTGTAGATGAGTCAACTTTAGTTAGAAGGCATCCCAAAAATTCGGAGTTTTTAGATCTTGATGCAAAAATTGGTAAAAGTGAGATTGAAGAGGTTAAAACTTTAGATATCAATGAATCCGTTATTTTGGATCTCAAGGAATTTAATTATGATAATTGCTCTTTAATAGATTGTATTTCCTTGTTGCAATCCGTGCTAAATTCTCCTCATGCTTATAGTCAAAATAAAGCTTTTACCAAACATATCGTTGATGCTTTGATGCAATCTTATGAAGAAAAACTTGAGTTGGAAGTTTCTATCCCTAGAAAAATTTATGATGAGTGGGAACGTACTATTAAAATTAGAATTAAAGATCATGAATGCTATGCTTTGTGTGACTTGGGTGCTAGTGTTTCCACGATTCCAAAAACTTTGTGCGATTTGCTAGGTTTCCGTGAATTTGATGATTGTTCTTTAAACTTGCATCTTGCGGATTCCACTATCAAGAAACCTATGGGAATAATCAATGATGTTCTTATTGTTGCAAAAAGGAATTATGTGCTCGTAGATTTTATTGTTCTTGATATAGATTGCAATCCTTCATGTCCTATTATTCTTGGCAGACCTTTCCTTAGAACGATTGGTGCAATTATTGATATAAAGTAAGGAAATATTAGATTCCAATTTCCGTTAAGGAAAGGCATGGAACACTTTCCTAGAAAGAAAATAAAATTACCTTATGAATCTATTATGAGAGCTACTTATGGATTGCCTACCAAAGATGGCAATACTTAGATCTATCCTAGTTTTTATGCCTAGCTAAGGGTGTTAAACGATAGCGCTTGTTAGGAGGCAACCCAATTTTATTTTAGTTTTTTTGCTTTTTGCTCCTGTTTAGGAATAAATATTTGATCTAGCCTCTGGTTAGATTTGTTTTTATGTTTTAATTAGTGTTTGTGCCAAGTGAAACCTATAGGATCTTCTTGGATGATAGTTATTTGATCTTGCTGAAAAAGTCAGCAACTTTATGTTCACGAAAACAATTGTTTAAATTCACCAGAACGTGATAAAATACTGATTCCAATTGCAGTATATCAAGAAACAAATTATTTAGGATTTCCTTTTTTGTCAGAATTTTCGAAGTTACAGAAGTTTGCGTTAGATCCAGATTACTACAGACTGTTCTGTTTTTGACAGATTCTATTTTTCGTGTGTTCTTTGCTTATTTTGATGAATCTATGGCTAGTAAAAGAGTTTATAAACCATAGAGAAATTGGAATACAGTGGGTTTGACACCAATATAAATAAATAATGAGTTCAATACAATACCTTGAAGTGGTGTTTTATTTTCTTTCGCTAACGGAGCTCGTGAGATTTTCTGTTGAGTTTTGTGTTGTGAAGTTTTCAAGTTTTGGGTAAAGATTTGATGGATTATGGAACAAGGATTGGCAAGAGCCTAAGCTTGGGGATTTCCAAGGAACCCCAAGGTAAAATTCAAGGACAACCAAAAGCCTAAGCTTGGGGATGCCCCGTAAGGCATCCCCTCTTTCGTATTCGTCCATCTGTAACTTTACTTGGAGCTATATTTTTATTCACCACATGATATGTGTTTTGCTTGGAGCGTCTTGTATGATTTGAGTCTTCGCTTTTTAGTTTACCACAATCATCCTCGCTGAATACACTTTTGAGAGAGACACACATGATTCGGAATTTATTAGAATACTCTATGTGCTTCACTTATATCTTTTGAGCTATATAGTTTTTGCTCTAGTGCTTCACTTATATCTTTTAGAGCATGGTGGTGGTTTATTTTATAGAAATTATTGTTCTCTCATGCTTCACTTATATTATTTTGAGAGTCCTACAAAACAGCATGGTAATTTGCTTTAATCATAAAATTAGTCCTAATATGATAGGCATCCAAGATTAGTAAAAACTTTCTTATGAGTGTGTTGAATACTATGAGAAGTTCGATGCTTGATAATTGTTTTGAGATATGAAGATGGTGATATTAGAGTCATGCTAGTTGAGTGGTTATGAATTTGAGAAATACTTGTGTTAAAGTTTTTTGATTCCCGTAGCATGCACGTATGGTGAACTGTTATGTGATGAAGTCGGAGCACGATTTATTCATTGATTATCTTCCTTATGAGTGGCGGTCGGGGATGAGCGATGGTCTTTTCCTACCAATCTATCCCCCTAGGAGCATGCGCGTAATACTCTACTTTGATAACTTGTAGATTTTTGCAATAAGTATATGAGTTCTTTATGACTAATGTTGAGTCCATGGATTATACGCACTCTCATCCTTCCACATTTGCTATCCTCTCCAATACCGCACACTTTTCGCCGGTATCATACACCCACCTTATACTTTCATCAAAACAGCCACCATACTTATCATGGCATTTCCGTAGCCATTCCGAGATATATTGCCATGCAACTTACCATCGTTCCGTTTATTATGACACGCTCCATCATTGTCATATTGCTTTGCATGATCATGTAGTTGACATCGTATTTGTGGCAAAGCCACCGTTCATTATCTTCATACATGTCACTCTTGATTCATTGCATATCCCGGTACACCACCAGAGGCATTCACATAGAGTCATATTTTGTTCTAAGTATCGAGTTGTAATTCTTGAGTTGTAAGTAAATAAAAGTGTGATGATCATCATTATTAGAGCATTGTCCCATGTGAGGAAAGGATGATGGAGACTATGATTCCCCCATAAGTTGGGATGAGACTCCGGACTAAAAAAAGGGGGAGAGGCCAAAAAAAGAAGAAGAGAAGGCCCAAAAAAATGAGAGAAAAGAGAGAAGGGACAACGTTACTATCCTTTTTCCACACTTGTGCTTCAAAGTAGCACCATGATATTCATGATAGAGAGTCTCCTATGATATGACTTTCATATACTAGTGGGAATTTTTCATTATATAACTTGGCTTGCATATTCCAATGATGGGCTTCCTCAAATTGCCCTAGTTCGTCGTGAGCAAGCGAGTTGGATGCACACCCACTTAGTTTCATTTGTTGAGCTTTCATACACTTATAGCTCTAGTGCATCTGTTGCATGGCAATCCCTACTCACTCACATTGATATCTATTAATGGGCATCTCCATAGCCCGTTGATACGCCTAGTTGATGTGAGACTATCTTCTCCTTTTTTTTCTTCTCCACAACCACCATCCTATTACACCCATAGTGCTATATCCATGGCTCAAGCTCATGTATTGCGTGAAGATTGAAAAAGTTTGAGAACACCAAAAGTATGAAACAATTGCTTGGCTTGTCATCGGGGTTGTGCATTCTTTAAATATTTTGTGTGCTGAAGATAGAGCATAGCCAGACTATATGATTTTATGGGGATAAATTTCTTTGGCCATGTTATTTTGAAAAGACATGATTGCTTTGTTAGTATGCTTGAAGTATTATTATTTTTATGTCAATATTAAAATTTTATCTTGAATCTTTCGGATCTGAATATTCATACCACAATTAAGAGAATTACATTGAAAATTATGCTAAGTAGCATTCCACATGAAAAATTCTATTTTTATCATTTACCTACTCGAGGATGAGCAGGAATTAAGCTTGGGGATGCTTGATACGTCTCCAACGTTTCTATAATTTTTTATTGTTCCATGCTAATATATATTTGTTTTGGATGTTTAATGGGCTTTATTATACACTTCTATATTATTTTTGGGACTAACCTATTAACCGGAGGCCCAGCCCAAATTGTTGTTTTTTTGCCTATTTCTGTGTTTCGAAGGAAAAGGATATCAAACGGAGTCCAAACGGAATGAAACCTTCGGGAACGTGATTTTTGGAACAAACGTGATCCAGAGGACTTGGAGTGGACGTCAAGAAACGAACGAGGAGGCCACGAGGCAGGGAGGCGCGCCTCCCACCCTCGTGGGCCCCTCGTAGCTCTCCTGACCGACCTCTTTTGCCTATATATACTCATATACCCTGGAAACATCAGATACGGAGCCAAAACCCTATTTCCACCGCTGCAACTCTTTGTACCCGTGAGATCCCATCTTGGGGCCTTTTCCGGCGCTCCGCCGGAGGGTGCATCGATCACGGAGGGCTTCTACATCAACACCATAGCCTCTCCGATGATGTGTGGGTAGTTTACCTCAGACCTTCGGGTCCATAGTTATTAGCTAGATGGCTTCTTCTCTCTCTTTGGATCTCAATAAAAAGTTCTCCTCGATTCTCTTGGAGATCTATTCGATGTAATCTTCTTTTGCGGTGTGTTTGTCGAGATCCGATGAATTGTGGGTTTATGATCAAGTTTATCTATGAACAATATTTGAATATCCTCTGGATTCTTTTATGTATGATTGGTTATCTTTGTAAGTCTCTTCAAATTATCAATTTGGTTTGGCCTACTAGATTGATATTTCTTGCAATGGGAGAAGTGCTTAGCTTTGGGTTCAATCTTGCGGTGCTCGATCCCAGTGGCAGCAGGGGAAACGACACGTATTGTATTGTTGCCATCGAGGATAAAAAGATGGGGTTTATATCATATTGCATGAGTTTATCCCTCTACATCATGTCATCTTGCTTAAAGCGTTACTCCGTCCTTATGAACTTAATACTCTAGATGCATGCTGGATAGCGGTCGATGTGTGGAGTAATAGTAGTAGATGCAGGGAGGAGTCGGTCTACTTGTCACGGACGTGATGCCTATATACATGATCATACCTAGATATTCTCATAACTATGCTCAATTCTATCAATTGCTCGACAGTAATTCGTTCACCCACCATAATACTTATGCTCTTGAGAGAAGCCACTAGTGAAACCTATGGCCCCTGGGTCTATTTTCCATCATATTAATCTCCTGTTATTTCTGTTACCGTTTATTTTGCTTTCTTTTACTTTTTACTCTTTATCACAATACTACCGAAAATACTATCTTATCATATCTATCAGATCTCACTCTCGTAATTGACTGTGAAGGGATTGAAAACCCCTTTGTCGCGTTGGTTGCGAGGTTCTTATTTGTTTGTGTAGGTGCATGGGACTTGAGCGTGGTCTCCTACTGGATTGATACCTTGGTTCTCAAAAACTAACGCAAATACTTCCGCTACTTTATTGCATCACCCTTTCCTCTTCGAGGGAAAACCAACGCAGTGCTCAAGAGGTAGCATGCAACTACTTTTACTTCAATGGGAGGATTAAATTTAAACCACTTCTCCTTAGGGAGATCATCATGAGTAGCAAATGATTCACAGAAAGAAGCTACTATCTCAGAGTTAAGTCCATATTTAGTGCTAAATTCACGGAAAACATCGGTATCCATAAAAGATTTAACACAATCAAACTTAGGTGTTATACCTGACTCCTTAGCTTCGTCGAGATCCCAATCTTTAGAGTTGTGTTTAATTCTTTCCAATAAATCCCATTTGAATTCAATAGTCTTCATCATAAAAGAACCAGTACAAGAAGTATCGAGCATGGAGCGATTATTGAGAGAAACCCGAGCATAAAATTTTTGAATAATAATTTCTCTTGAGAGCTCATGGTTGGGGCATGAATATAACATTGACTTAAGCCTCCCCCAAGCTTGAGCGATGCTGTCTCCTTCGCGAGGCCAAAAATTATATATATAATTACGATCACGATGAACAAGATGCATAGGATCGAACTTCTGATGAAATTCCAATTTCATCAGTTGTAGTTCCATGATCCCATATCATCACATAGCCTAAACCATGTCAATGCCTTTCCCTTCAAAGATAAAGGGAAAACCTTATTCTTCATAACATCCTCGGGCATACCTGCAAGCTTAAATAATCCACAAACTTCATCCACATAGATTAGGTGCAAATCGGGATGCAATGTTCCATCTCCTGTAAAAGGATTAGCTAGCAGTTTCTCTATCATACCCGAAGGAATTTCAAAGTAAACATTTTCAGTAGGTTCAGTAGGTTGAGGAGAAACTCTTTGCTCTACCGGTCGGGGTGAAGATACCCCGAACAAGCCCCTCAAAGGATTACTTTCCATAGTAACAAGTGACAGTAAATTTCAGCACACTATATAAATTTTTCCTTACCAAATTCCACTCACCAAAGGCACTTCACTCCCCGGCAACGGTGCCAGAAAGGAGTCTTGATGACCCACAAGTATAGGGGATCTATCTTAGTCCTTTTGATAAGTAAGAGTGTCGAACCCAACGAGGAGCAGAAGGAAATGACAAGCGGTTTTCAGTAAGGTATTCTCTGCAAGCACTGAAATTATCGGTAACAGATAGTTTGGTGATAAGATAATTTGTAACGGGTAATAAGTAACAAGAGTAAATAAAGTGCCGCAAGGTGGCCCAATCCTTTTTGTACCAAAGGACAAGCCTGGACAAACTCTTATATGAAGGAAAACGCTCCCGAGGACACATGGGAATTATCGTCAAGCTAGTTTTCATCACGCTCATATGATTCGCGTTCGGTACTTTGATAATTTGATATGTGGGTGGACCGGTGCTTGGGTTCTGTCCTTCCTTGGACAAGCATCCCCCTTATGAGTAACCCCTATTGCAAGCATCCGCAACTACAAAAGAAGTATTAAGGTAAACCTAACCATAGCATGAAACATATGGATCCAAATCAGCCCCTTACGAAGCAACGCATAAACTAGGGTTTAAGCTTCTGTCACTCTAGCAACCCATCATCTACTTATTGCTTCCCAATGCCTTCCTCTAGGCCCAAACAATAGTGAAGTGTCATGTAGTCGACGTTCGCATAACACCACTAGAGGAAAGATAACATACATCTCATCAAAATATCGAACGAATACCAAATTCACATGACTACTTATAGCAAGACTTCTCCCATGTCATCAGGAACAAACGTAAATACTCACAAATCATATTCATGTTCATAATCATAGGGGTATTAATATGCATAAAGGATCTGAACATATGATCTTCCACCGAATAAACCAACTAGCATCAACTACAAGGAGTAATCAACACTACTAGCAACCTACAGGTAGCAATCTGAGGTTTTGAGACAAAGATTGGATACAAGAGATGAACTAGGGTTTGAGAGGAGATGGTGCTGGTGAAGATGTTGATGGAGATTGACCCCCTCCCGATGAGAGGATCGATTGTGATGATTTCCCCCTCTTGGAGGAATGTTTCCCCGGCAGAACAGCTTCGCCGGAGCCCTAGATTGGTTCCGCCTCGTGGCGGCGGTGTTTCGTCCCGAAAGCTTGCTTATGCTTTTTTTAGGGTAAAAGACTTCATATAGCAGAATATGGACACCGGAGGCCTGCCAGGTGGCCCATGAGGCAGGGGGCGCGCCCAGGTGGTAGGGCACGCCCCCCACCGTCGTGGATGGTGGGTGGCCCCCCTCTGGTACTTTCTTCGCCCAGTATTTTTTATTAATTCCAAAAACTGCCTCCGTGAAGTTTCAGGAATTTTGGAGCTGTGCAGAATAGGTCTCTAATATTTGCTCCTTTTCCAGCCCAGAATTCCAGCTGCCGGCATTCTCCCTCTTCATGCAAACCTTATAAAATAAGAGAGAACAGGCATAAGTATTGTGACATAATGTGTAATAACAGCCCATAATGCAATTAATATCGATATAAAAGCATGATGCAAAATGGACGTATCAATATACCCGATAGAGTTGGGGTAGCACCGATTGAAGACAAGCTTGTCCAACATCATCTCAGATGGTTTGGGCATATTCGATGTAGGCTTCCAAAAGCTCCAGTGCATAGGGAACGACTAAAGTGTGTTGATAATGTCAAGAAGAGTCGGGGTAGATCAAACTTGACTTGGGCGAAGTCCCTAAAGAGAGATCTGAAGGACTTAAATATCACCAAAGAACTAGCCATGGACAGGGGTGTGTGGCAGTTAGCTATCGACTTACCAGAACCATGAGTTGGTTTCGAGATCTTATGGGTTTCAGCTCTAGCCTACCCCAACTTGTTTGGGACTAAAGGCTTTGTTGTTGTTGTTCTTGTTGTCTTGATGTACACAGTTATACGTCACTACATTGTTTGGCAAATGCTTCATGGAATGTCTTAAATAAGCAACAATTAAGATAAAGGGCTTGGGACGAATATCACACATATTTCAAATATTTACATGGTTACTTGATTCACCTCCATTTACCAAAATGCTTGTCATGTGAATAACCTAAGTTAAATGTCTCCCTAATACCACATGGAAAATGCGGTCATTTATCCGATTGATATAAAACTGAAGTCCCTAAGTCCATCTATAGTGTTGTGAAATATGATTAAAAAACCAAGAATATTTTTAGTGCATCACAGTTCTGCAACTATAAAACTATGCACAATTAGCAAAACATGTTAAAGAGGCATATGCAACTAGCGCACATGACTCACATAGTTTAGTGATTAGATCCACGATCTGTAACATCCAATTGAAGTCCTTGAACTAGAGTCCAAATCAAACACAACACTCTAGCTTCCATCAGAGGCACATCGACTCTCAAAATTTCTACGCCCTCTAGCTCATTCACATTTGATATTTTGGCTGGGTCTTTACTTTTCCTATGAAACACCACTTTAACAAATTATATGTGTTGCGATATATTGACGGAATGTGACGAATACTATAATATTACTCTGTGCTCATTGGAACAATAAGATGTATGTTTCATTATCCAAGCTAAAGATGTTAAGGCAATTTATGTGTGTGTATGTGTGTAGTTAGTAGTTACAACATGACAACAACTGAAAAGTTTCTTTGAACAAAAATTATGTGGCACCAATTTGTGTTGATAAACTCCCATACTACTGTACGGAATGTTTGCAAAAACTTAATCCAAAATGAAAAATGGGTGACCATTTTGGGAACTAAGTCACATCATGATATAGTTACCAAAACATTGGCAAACTATTCTTTTGCGGGGAATTGGCAAACTAATAGTTAATAAATCATATCCATATATATGCTCGTGTCAAAACCGCATGGGGCCTAATGATGACAATCATTGGGTTGTCAGGCTACATTTACGTAACTTTTGAGGTCACGGGCACGGGAGAGTTAATTGGACTTAGATAGATCTGTTGCATGATCGCAACATGGCGACAACGACAAGTTGCAGGTTGTGTGGTGCCGAGGATTGTTGGCAGCACTCCCTACTTGATTGCACGGTAGCACAATGTGTTTGGGAACTCCAAGATCCTGACCTGGTAGAAGCTTTGAACAATACCACGGAACCAGATGCGAAGAGATGGATTTTTTTCTCTTATAGAAATGTTGTCTTGTGATGAATTTACCCAAGTTCTGGTGACGATGTGGTCTATCTGGTATGTGAAAAGGCAGGCCCTACACGAACATGTTTTTGAGAGCCCACTAGTGACGCATAATTTCATCACAAAATATCTGAGTGAGCTAAAGGACTGCAAGACGGTGCAATCCAGGGCTGCAACTGAACTGAGGCCACATGTGCAGCTGAGGTGGTTACGGCCACAGCCTAGAATAGCAAAAAATAGAGTGGATGGGGCAGTCGTCAAAAACCTAAATGAAGGTACGTTTAGTGCGTTTTGCAAGGATTCATCTAGTACATACCTTGGAGCATCGCTTATACGATGTAGGGGAATTACCGACCCAACAACTTTGGAGGCACTGGCTTGTCGTGAAGCCTTGGCGCTAGCCACAGATCTTGCATTATCGCATGTGTTAGTGGCATCGGACTACCAAGGAGTAGTTCATGACATCATGAACAATACCGGAGGCACATATGTTAGCATCGTCAAGGAGATTATGGAAAATTCTAGGAATATTCATGTTTGTACCTTCATCTTTGAAGGGAGAGAATCATAATTTGAGGTACATAGCCCTCACTAAACATGTTTTTGGTCTGGATGTCGGGCGCCATGTGTGGCTCATCAACCCGCCGAACTTACATTGCATCCCTAGGAACTTGATTACTTAATAAAGCAAAGTATGTTTAGACTCAAAAATGATAATTGCTACGGTTCTAGGTGGTGGCATGGGTGGGCAATTCCTTTAACTTTTTGCTGCAAAAAAGTTCTTGTAAGATCTATTGGATGCACTAAACCAACAAGTAGATGTTTTGCCATTTTGTTTTTTTCTAGTTTTTTGTTACCAAGTCACGTATTTTAATATATACAATAGGTAGATGTTTTGCTCCCCTCGCCGCCACTAGAACCTAGCCGCCACCCTCGCATTCCCCTATCTTCTCCCCTCATCATTGCCAGAGGCACTCACCAGTGAGCCACCTGACATCGATGAAGGTAGCGGCGAGGCCCTCGTCGCTCCCCCTCATGTGGACAACTTTGAAGGTCGGACTGGCGACTCTGGGTGGAGATGGTTGTGCTGGCCTTGGTATTCTCACAATGGCGATGAGTGACATGGGCGCGACGACAACACACACCATGCAACTACCTTGGGCACAATTCTCACGAAGATGGTTGTAGCCTGGAGGCGTGGTTACTTGACATCACTAGAGGGACTGCATTAACGGCTTACTCCTCCGCCCCTTCATAGTCGTCCCTGCCTAGGGGGTAATCTGGTCGGTGGGGGTTGTGGTGGCGAATGCGAGGGAGGAGGCTATGGGAATGTAGTTGGTGGATCTTTGATGCCTACATCAAGAACTAGATATGGCTATTACTCTACATCCGGTGTCCCCCCGTCCCTCATCGACGTGGATCGAAGATGGTGCGATAGTGTCCAGAAGCATTGTGATGAGGCCTCGTACATGCTTCCGGTGTTTTGTCCAATGGTGTGGGCGGGATTCGGGCACGAGATCCAACAAGCGGGTCTTTGCCACCCAGTAGAATGGTTGCTGGCAGTGATGCATCAGTGACAAGTATGTGCATATTTCCATGTGAAAATCCATTATATGGCTCTTCCATCTTAACCAGGCATTGTTGATGTGTGTGCGTCGTGTCCTTGTTGAAGGTGTTGGTTTTAAGCTCATATTTAGGGATTAAAATCCCGTGTTTGACCGCTTGGACTCATTAACATTAGTGCATGTCCCCTGATGCCTTCGTGAAGGTGTTGTATAGGAGTAGCTTGCATGTTCTCTAATTGATCACTCATCGCAGGGTTCTTGGTAGGATTGTGGGGGCTATTATTGTGCATTGAACTTTTTTGCTTTACCCTTTCCAAAGCCCGTTTATCCAGCATTGATGATGGGCTTTGGCTGGCATTGTTGAATAATCTATAACTAGCAAAATGCCCATGCGTTGCACGGAACATCAAGATGCATATGTATGAGTAGTTTATCTTGTGGGAGATAAGGATGAACAAGGCAAGGCCTTGTCTGTAAATGTGGAGAGAGGTGCGGGTATCTTTTGTAAAATTGTCATAGTTTGCTTTCTATCCGTCAGATATAGATCGGACGGTCTATATTACAAGATGGCAGGCACACCATCATCACCAACTCGGTTTTTTATAAGAGTAGTAGATGTATGTGAATGTGTGCAACAACCAATCTAGAGGCCAGGGGTTGATAATCCTTTAACAAGATCAATGTTTTCAAAATTTACACTTTACTGAAATTCCTCTTTTTTTCCAAACGGAGGCAATAGATTTTCCACGTACATTAGTTTAGGAGTTAGACAAGGGTTTACATAAAAGAAAAGAGTACAAAAAAGACATTACTCTCCATGCATGTTTTGTCTCAAACGTTTCGCACCTTCAATAGTCCAGGGGTTGCCTCTTTCTTGATGACGTTAAGGGAATGGTCGACAGTGTAGACTTCTGGTGGAAGACCCCTGCATTTATCTCATTACAAATTATCCACCAAGTGAGCATGGTTAATTGGTTAGAGAAGCCCTGGCCCTTCTGTTTGGCTTATTTTCATTTTACATCACTCCTTGATGGAACACTCAACTATACAATGGGAAGTGTCGAGGCTTTCAAGTCAAAGCCCCTCCTTGCTCATTCTCCATACATAGTCTCAAAGTGAACGACTATTTGTAGGAAAGATGGACGTAGAGTCTTGCTGTCTTTTGAAACTTGCCAATTCTTCCTATTTAAGGCCGCATAGACTAGATGGGAGATACTTTGGTCCATTTACCTTGTACCTAAGGGGAGACCCAGAAGGGGACTCGCATGCCATTGTCAATGGAGATGGTGTTGGAAGCATGGAACAAGTCCAAGTTTGCCTCATCACATGGCTTTTCCATGCCTACCCACATCTTTCATGGTTCTTTCCATTCTAACCAAGTCCATCACAACCATAGTGCTCGAGCAAATTTATTAAGGTGAAGGAGTCCACTGCCACGGAGGTCAGTGGGATGACAGATGCTCCCTCCCCCAAATTGATTTTACACACACCGGTCGTTTTGTTGGTCCCCGAGCAAAGGAAGGCCCCCTCGAATTTATTGATGTTGTGAATGACGCTCAGTAGGACGACATGAACCATGAGGAGTGACGTGGTAAACCGCTTGTGATGTGAGCACCTACTTTACAAGGACGTGTTTTGGCCCGTAGTGGTGATATTTTTTCCTCCCAAGTTACAGATCTTGTCGCGCATTTGTCCTTGAGGTATTGGAAGTCCATCCTCTTAGGTTGGCAAACCGAGAGAGGGAGGCCTAGGTATTTGATTGGTAATGATGCACGATTGGCCTGGAAGCTCTGTACGCGTTCCTCCTAGTCTAGGTGTCGGCACGGGATATGGATGACTGAGTTTTTGGAAGTGTGGTTTTAGCCCCGTGACCTCCAAAAACAATGCAAGATGCTTGAAAGATTGTCAATGTCCCCTTTTATCGATACCATAAACTCCGCCATATCATCTGCATAAATGGTGGTCCTAAACATGGTGCTCTGACCTTTTATCTTGTGAAGAAGGCCATGCCGCCTAGCTGAGTCAAGAATTTGTTGGAGAGGGTCAATCACGATGATAAAAAGGAGCAACAAAAGCGGGTCCCCTTGACAAAGACCCCACCCATGCATGATGGGAGGGCTAACCACCCAATGAGGGGATTCCAGAGAAGTATGTGTGGCGTGGGGAAGTTATCCAATCCCTAAATTAGCTCGTGGATCATCTCGGTTGAGGATGTACTCCCATCTCATCGAATCAAAAGTTGTGCAAATGTCAAGCTTGAATAGGAGGGACAAGTTTTTGCTTTTGTGGAGGCGTCTGATATGATTTCTCACATACATGAAGTTATCACGAACTCTCCTCTTGTTAACGAAAGCACTATGAGCATTGGAGATGCGGATGTTCATATGGGGCCCAAGCCGGCTAGCAAGCACCTTAGCCATTATAGGTTTGCAACATTAAGGTGGCCAAAAGGTAGGTCACTCTCATGATATCATCTTTAATGGTGCCCTAACATTTCGGTCTGGTGAAACCATCCAGGTCGGATGCTTTGCCAGTCATCATTTGGTTGATGTCATTTCTCACATCCTTCTTGGTGAAGAGACCATCAAGGCCACACAAGCCCTAGTTTCCAAAACCAAGTCCATCCTAATTGAAGCCCTTCATTCTAGAATTTACCTTTTGGACATGGTCGATGACACAACCGAACCGTGTTATGCTCAAGCAGATGAATGTGGCTCTTTCTCCTCAATTTCCTCTCTAGGGGCTATCTTCAACTAATAACTGCATTGCACATTGGTAACCAGTAACTGCATTGCATCCTGATATCTGGTAGGGCATTTTTTTTTTAAAAAAGAGGTAGGACATTAATCACCCATAAATTACGATGCAAGCTATGATATTAAATGCGCGCTATACATATCGGGTGCTATGACATTAATTGCACACTAAATATATCGGGTGCTTTACATTGGAGTAATCTAAATAATTGGATTGGCGGTATTTAATGGCATAGATTTATTTTTGCCTCTGCATTGCACTATTGGCAATTAATACATCCCGATATTATTTCAGGAGAAACATTAATGCCGAGATATACCCGCGCCCATCACACGCCAGCATGGAAATACGACTTTTGGGCGCGCCTCATCCAAAAAGCGTCAACGACCAAAGACATCCAAACGCTCGGCTGACGACGCCTCCGTCCGTCACACCCGCGCCAGAACCAGGCTGTGGCTTCGTCAAATAGCGCCACACCGAAAAGCCCCAGTGACACGCGGGCCACCAATAGTGTGGGCGCCACATGTCATGGTCGCGTGTGCTTCGGGAGATGTTCGCGGCCGGCTGTTCCGAAAATTCCCTGACGTCCCGTGTGGACACTTGTCCGCGCGTCTGACTTCCAGCCACGTCAGTCAGGCTAGAGTCGTCGTCGCCATCTCATGTTGCTCTCCGATTTCCGCGAGAGAGAAAGGTCGTCCAAGTGGGCCCCGGGTGAAAATGACACTTCGCCCCTTGACGTCCTAATAAGGTCGTATACGCCCATTTTTTTATCCGCCGGAAATAGGGATGACATCGCTGTGTTGTGTTGCCTCATGCATCGCAGCACTGACGTGAACTGGGTCATTATGCCAATATACAAACGGGAAACGCTTTGGGTCTACGGTCGTACATCAGAAAAGATGATGCAAACTGCTGAACAGTCGCGTGGCAGGCAGATTCAAACCCAACAGTTCTTTTTTGTTTGATGAAAATAACGTGTCTATTCTGGCCTGTCGAAACCTGAGAGAACGATTTATCAAATCGGATATTACAGCGTATAAATCCTTGCCAAAATAAAAATCTTACAAATAATGTATGCGACGTGTTCACAGCTTTTGAACGCGGTTAAAACCCGGCATTTCCTCGTTAACCCGGGGTGCAAACTGCAAAAGGCGCAACCAACCGCGTCCGGAGTTTCCCGCGATCCCTGTCCGCACGCGCGGGGGAGAGCCTCCCGCCCGGATCGGACGGCCCAGAAGCGACCGGCGCGCGCCGCCGCCGCCGCGCGAGCCCCCTCGCGCTTACCCGCCGCCGGGAGGACAGAAAAGGAAAGGAGTGAAAAAAACAGCCGTTACTAGCGAGCGCGCCTGGCCGCGCCTCCACACCCCCGCCCCTCCCCGCCCGCCCTCACGTTTTCCATTCGCGCACCGCGCAGGCGCAGCCCACCCCGCGCGCTCGCCTCGTTTCGGCGCAATCGGACGCCCCGCCGCGCCCGCATTCTGGAGCCTTCCGCGGCTGCCGTTACCGGTCGCGGACGGGGACAAAAGCGGGCGAGCGCGTGCCCCGACCCTATATCCCCGCGGGCGAGGCGCGGCAATTCGGCGTGCGGGTGCCTTGTTTCATTGCCTGCGTTCGGGTCCAGTGCGAGCGAGCGAGCGAGCGAGTGCGCGCGAGGGTGCTTCGGGCGGCGGCCGTGAGATCCGTGCGCACGGGCGGAGGCGGGGGAGGAAGCGATGGCGTCGTTCTTCGCCGCGCTGGTGGCAATCGTGGTCGTGGCGCTGGTGGCGGTGATGCGGCGCGCGGCCGCGAGGAAGGAGGACGTGCGGCGGACGGCCTGGATCGCGGCGGAGCAGGCCCAGTTCGCGGAGCGCGACGCGTTCTACTACTACGATCACCACGCCGCGCCTCACTGGACGGCGCCGGACGCGACTGGGTGGACGGCGCTGGACGCGACCGAGTGGACGGCGCCGGACGCGACCGAGTGGACGGCGCCGCCGGTGGCCTGGCCACCGGTCGAGCAGGTGGCGGCACCGCCGGTGGCCTGGCCGGCGGTCGATCAGATGGCGGCACCGCCGGTGGCCTGGCCGGCGGTCGAGCAGGTGGCGGCAACGCCGGTGGCCTGGCCGCCGGTCGAACAGATGGCGGCAACGCCGGTGGCCTGGCCGGCGGTCGAGCAGGTGGCGGCAACGCCGGTGGCCTGGCCGGCGGTCGAGAAGGTGGCGGCAACGCCGGTGGCCTGGCCGGCGATCGAGAAGGTGGCGGCGCTGCCGGTGGCCTGGCCTCCGGCCGTGAAGGTGGCGGCGCCGCAGGTGGCCTGGCAGCCGGTCGAGCAGGTGGCGGCGACGCAAGTGGCTTGGCCGCTGGTCGATCAGGTGGCGGCGCCGGAGGTGGCCTGGCCGCGGGACGTACATGTGGCCTCGCCGCGGCTCGAACAGGAGGCGACGACAGAGCCTACGCTAGCGGCAGCGGCGGGGAAGAAGGGACCGTGTGCGGTGTGCCGGACGCCGACCACGTTCAGGTGCAAGCGCTGCAAGAGCGTCAAGTATTGGTAACGGCACTCCAGTCCCACTTTTATTTATTTATTTATGTTTTATTTATTTACTACTAGTATATGCAATTCATGTCGATTATGCTGCGACAATGCGTATGTTGACTGGCACAAAAAAGAATCCGATTTTGGTTGTCTTTCGGGGCACCCTGTCACCACTGGTGCCCTTCGTGAAAAGCCAGCGTTATGTGGAGACAGTGTGTTTCCCCTGTTATTGCGCAGGGAAGACGCCTGCATTGCCTGCATCATCTAGCTAGAATTTTCACATGATCAACTTAGTTAGTCCCAGTTTATTTTGAGAGTAGGTGCTGCTTTCAGAATATGGCATAGAAGCCAGCATGTGGCGCGCTCACATTGGGTTCTATTGTTCAAATCATTGACCCCATTTATGTACAGTTCAGTTAGACAGTTCACCAATTTTGTACAGTGATGACTAGTTACTCTGTTTACTTGAATGTCAGATGCTGCGAGTGCAACTTAATACTGCCTTTTATGTCAATACTGGCACTGATCAATGTTTCTTAATTATGGGATTGATTGGAATTATGAGTTCAACATTTTGTACAAAAAGTGTTTTATCCACATTTTTATCCAGCAGAGCATATGCATATAAAATGTAGCATTGGTATCAAGTTAGTTTTGTGATAATCTATTTCTGTGGGTGGATATTTTCCAGTAGTTATGTGCATCCTTAAATTTCGCTTTTATCCATATTTCACAATAATGTTTTGACGACCATCACTAAGTATTTGACTACATTTATCCTTAAAAGCATCTTCAGAGTTGTCATACTGCATAAAGTGTTATTTCCATAACTTCCCTTTTATTGGTTGCAGCGCCGTCAAATGTCAGATAGCTCACTGGAGACAAGGCCACAAAGATGAATGCCATCCAGTAAGTGCTGATTCTAGAGAAGACACCACAATAAAAGCTTCTTCCACGGAGAAAATTGAACGCACTAGCTCAGATGAAGAAAATGTGGTGACTGGAGTCGAGCAAGCAGTTGAAAGCAAGGAGATGCCACTTGAGAAGGCGTCCAATACGTCAGAGGCTTCTCAACAAGATAGCAAAGACTTCACATTTCCTCAGGTTACAGGACATGCTGAATCTGCTGACTGTTCGAGTTCTCCAACTTTTGGTAAACCGTGCAAAGTCGAGGGCGCTTCCGTTAGTGAAAATGGCTCTCACACTCAGATTCCGGCGGCGTGTGATCCATCTGAAAAGGCTGAGATCAGAGTTGTGGTGCCAGATAATCTGCCAACGACGAAAAGTTTGGTCAGGCAACAAACTGCTCCAACAGTTGTGAGGCATCACCCATCGGAATCGGTAAGTAAAACTGGATGACGCATTTAATCACTAACATATACTTTTGTATGCTGAAGCTAATGGTTATCTAAATGTGTCAGGCACTTTTTCCGTATGAACGCTTCGTCAAGCTCTACAACTTTGACAAGGTGGAATTGCGTCCTTTTGGTCTTTGTAACCTTGGGAACAGGTAAACAATTAAATAAACTGTATAGCAGCTATTTTGGAACTAAGTGTGCTGAACATATATGTGTATCCTAAAAGTTATCATTTTGAGATTGTTATAGCCTGTTACTTTCAAAATTGTTTCCTTTAACGAGACAAGAGTCCAGTAGCAGTATCTGGGGATTCACAAATCTAACTCATGCCTAAAACTTATTGAAAATTAAACATATCAGGGCACTTTGATTTATAGCGTAAACAATTTATTGAATCTGAGTTTAGCGCTTCAATGTTGTTGTTTTTGCCTAACCTTCTTTCGTTTCTGTTTACAGTTGCTATGCAAATGTCGTGCTTCAGTGTTTGGCCTTTACCCGACCACTTACAGCATACTTTCTCGAGGGGCTTCATTCAAAAAACTGTAAGTTAATGCTAAACTCTTTCTTATGTTATTCAGTGCATTCCCTTGAGTTACAGTATATTACTACTGTATTTTCTAGGTTCCCAAAAGGAATGGTGCTTCTTGTGCGAGTTTCAGAAACTCATTGTGGAGGGTAAGCGAGGACAGTCTCAATTATCACCTACCGGCATACTCTCACATTTGTCTGACATCGGAAGTAGCTTTGGCCCGGGGAAAGAGGAAGACGCTCATGAGTTTCTCAGGTGAGATTTTTGATTCCTCACTCTCTTCGGTTAAAATTCTATACCTCTCCCTAGCCAAAAATATTGTGTATACATAAAATGGTAAACTTTGAAGCTGAAATGATAGATGGCGGAATCCAAAAAGTTCATGTATATAGTGATGGCTGGATCAAGTTATGATCAATCATGGGCTTATTTTCTCTTTGGATAATGTTGATAACAATACGCCTACTATTTCTCTCAAAAAATGTGTCGTGCACTCATGCTAAATCGGATGCGTGTGTGTGTGTGTGGGGGGGTAAACCATTTTCTCATAACTAGATGTATTGCTATTTTTGAATAATTGAAAAACAGTACTGTAAATTCCTTCGTAATAACAGGGTAAACCATTTTCTGATATTTGGACTAGTGCTGATGTTGGTATTATTAGTGCTATGCTAGTTGATGTTTGTAGAGGTGGTTACTCAGTATTAGCATTAGCATTAGACTTTTCAATTGAACTGCACCTAATGATAAGTTTAACAGGTATGCAATTGATACTATGCAATCTGCTAGCATGAAGGAAGCCAATGCAAATGGTGCCCATAAGTTAGCTGAAGAAACGACACTGATTCAGCTAATGTTCGGGGGCTATCTACGGTCTAAGGTTTTCTACTTTTCTTCACAAATAGTACTTAACCTTTCCAATTCTATATTTTCTGAGTGCGAGTGTTGCATATCTAGTGTAACAACAACATGCATTTTTTTAAAGAGTTTAATATTCTTTCCTAGATAAAATGCACAAAGTGTGGGGTCAGTTCAGAACATTGCGAACGTATTCTGGATCTTACTGTGGAAATAGATGGGGATATCAGTACTCTTGAAGAAGCACTTCATCGATTTACATCTACAGAAGTCTTAGATGGCGATAATAGATACCATTGTATCAGGTTGGTACAGATCACTTCATGATGTGACTTTCTATATTTATTACATTATTCGCATTTATCACTTTGCATCCCCAATGAAACTTTAGATTAATTGACAGTTATATAGTCGCAAGTTAGCAAATGTTCATAACACAAAGCTGTGATCGCTTGATCGGTTTATAGTAGCAATATAGCACTTTTGGGCTTTTAGCTAATTCACTAATTGTAGAGTTGAGGTTGACAATAAATGGTACCTGACCAGCTGACCATGTTTTTTCTTCGAACACTATTGTCTCTTAACTTATTTTATGTCATCAGATGCAAGTCATATGAACGTGGCAAAAAGAAGTTGACAATATCAGAAGCACCAAATATCCTGACAATTGCACTGAAAAGATACCAGGTATCATTAAGAATCTTAGGTTGTTTTCACCACAAAATCTTCATGGACTCAACGAATTGTCACATCAAACTATGCTAGGTTGCTATATTTTTTGTGTTGGCTTTGGATCTTGTTTACCAAGTTTTCTTTGTTCTGTTTATGTTAATTAGAACCCTTTTTTCTTTTGACAGTCTGGTATGTTTGGCAAGATTAACAAGGCCATCAGGTTCCCGGAATACTTGAATTTGTCTAGCTACATGAGTACAACAGATGATTGTTCCCCTGTGTACAGGCTCTATGCGGTGGTTGTCCATCGTGATGTTATGAACTCATCCGTTTCTGGTCATTATGTATGTTATGTCAAGGACTCACAGGGGAAATGGTACGAAATGGATGATAGCCAGGTACTGTAACCTCATCTGTTTAGTGCACCCTTTTGCATATTGAAAGGTCAGCTGATTCATGTGTTGCTTATATCTGGATTTCGTTTTGAATAGTATAAAAGAGTACCCCCTTCGTCCCATAATATAAGAGTGTTTTTGACACTGTCCCATAATATAAGAGTGTTTTTGACACTCACTATGGGAGTGTCAAAAACACTCTTATATTATGGGACAGAGGGAATAGTTCTCTTGTTGGAAACAGTGAGTAGATGATGATTTGTTTCCGTTTAAACAAAAAATGTCTTGCTCAGGGACATATACTCATACCATAAGAATTATTATCCATGTACCCATGTCAATCAATCTTCGCTGCTAAACAGTCTTGAGCATTGTCTACAGGTGAAACCTGTTTCTCTGAAAAATGTCCGGTCGGAGTGTGCGTATATGCTGCTTTATGCAAGGTAAGTAGACCACTGTTATACCGTGTATCGCTTTCTGATATGTAATATTCTATCCTAAATTATGTCACATTAAACACATCAGGTGTTCCCCACGGGCTCCAAGGTCTTTAAGGAAATTGATTATTGCTCAAGGCCTATCACACACAAGAAAAGCTAGGCAGACAGCAGGTCCAGAATCAACTTGTTTGGAAGGCCGGAGTTATTCTAGCAGGCACCAAGGTACGCAATCGCAGTCATGCAGGGATCATGTAATGAATTCTTCGCTGGTTACATCCGATGGCTCATCAAATCCAGTATTAGAGCCCACAAGTACAAGCGAGGATTCTTCGCTGTTCAGCAGTTCTGATGTAGGGTCAAGCGGCAATTTAAGCAGCGATAACACTGACAGCACAAAGAACCCAGGAAGCTCGGACCAAATGCACCCAGTAAGCACAGTGGTGATGCCTGAGGAGCATTCGCGGCAGATGTCCAGCTTGAACCCTAGCTCTTCAACCCAGTATGCTGATCAAGCTGAGGTTGACAGGCCGCACCAGCTCAAGCATCAGGCAAGCAAAGGGGTTTGGGATGAGGGTTGTGAGACCCCATCCTTCTTCTATGTTGACCAAGGTAAATACCCGGGTAGTATTAGTAGTAGTGACAGTAGCAACAGAAGTAGGCGTAGTATTAGCAGTAGCAGTAGCTGTAATTAACAGGACAGCGTAACCGTCGGATGGTAGGGGAGGTTGATCATGGCCCTGGAGAGGGCCAGGGCCATTTTAAGTAGCAGACCGAATGGGCCAAGCATTTTTGTTGGTACAGAGGGCTTGGGCTGTAGATAAAGATCAAGCATTTATCCTGTATGAACATGCCATTGCAATTAATAGAAGGGCAGTTCATAGAAGCAGCCGGGCCGCGCCGCGCCGCCGGTAGCTCTGCTGACGCGTCCTGCCGCTCCGCAGCGTTCTACCTCCGCTCTGTCGTCTCCGCCCTTCGTGCTGCCGGCCTATCGGACCCGCTGCTGTAGAACGTCTTTCATTGTAGATGATCCTTTTGTGTAAGATCGCGCGAATCACCTCTAATTTTGTTTGAACTCCCTCCGTCTCCATAATATAAAAGTGTTTTTGACACTAAATAGTGTCAAAAGCACTTTTATATTATGGAACGGAAAGAGTAACTAAGAGTGGAAAACCAGTGTTATTTAACTTGCTCAGGATTTCACCGAAATTAATGATCTGACTTTGTATTGGGAGAAAGAAGACGAATCGAGAAAATGTGTTGCACTAGTCTTTTCTCTCTCACCCTGTACAGAGTTAGGTCTAAAAAGTTGGTGAAGTACTGAACATGTTGAGCAGTACTGTTTTCCCTCAAAAGTTCTTCCTGAAAAGTATTTAACGCCAATTTGCGTGACCTCACACCGTGAAAGTAGAAGCTAATGCTCGATTAATATTCCCCCAACGAGGACAGTTTCTCCTCTTGCATCACGAATCTAGTAGCTCGGCCTCAGTTTCCAGAGTAGGAATGTCAGCCGAGCCCATCTTCTGTAGTATGTGTTCGGTCCAAGCTTTGCCGGCCTGTTCAGCCCGTGCTGAAGCAGGCCAGAGCCTTGTGAAGGAGGCCCGTTCTTTTATTTAAGACACGTCTATTCACTAGTAGGTTGCCCTAAGAAAGTGGTTAGGAATTTGCTTGGTCTTAGCGTTGGATTTTCAACAAAGCATTATGTCATATTCCTGCTTTTTCTGTGTGATATACAAACATATTTTTTCTGATCATATAGGGTCATATGGTCATGATATAATGACTTGGTGAAAAAGCATAATTACATGTTTCGGAAAATTATGAAAAAAAAACATGGATGTGAATAGATACATACATAAGTGAAATTCGGTAGGGAAATATGAAATATTTGATCTGAGTAAAAATAAATAAATAAAGTTACAGTATACTGACCAAGCTACAATAAGCTGTAGAAACAAACTGTAAAAAAAAGTATTCAAGTTATGGTAAGTGCAGACCACAAATGGTTCATTATTTCAACAAAAATGAGATGTATGTGTTCCTAGCTATACTCTACATGCATTATCTTTTTCATTTTTTTTGCTGTGTTCTAACATCATGGTCATATGATACTAGGATCTGTTTGTTATATCACGCAAAAAAAAAAAAAGGATCTGTTTGTTATATCTCTATGGGTATAGCTCCTTTTATTGCGTTATATGTCCTGTACTTTAAACATTTTTAACTGGAATAAATCTTGTAAAAAGTCAAACATAAAGATTGTGAAATTTATGAGTCAGTTGTACAGTACTGCTATCAGCTAGTTTACTATGGGTTAAACTTGCATCAGCACGCATGGCTATGTGTGTATGGGCGTAAAAACCCTACAGGACGGAGTGGTTGCCTGTTTACCTCATTTTACACTTGCATATAATTCTTGTGTGGCAATTTCGGGTTAACAAATCATAACGTAAGTTAAGTGAGGTGATATGCATGTGTGTCTTCGTCATTATGGACTTGCCAATTACTCCCTCCGTCCCATAATATAAGAACGTTTTTTACACTAGTATAGTGTTAAAAACGTTCTTATATTTTGGGACAGAGGGAGTAGCTTTTTTAGGTCACTAACAGTTGAAAATAGTACCAAAGCATTAAGTCTTGCACAGTCGCATGTGCTTGTCGCCTTGCAAGCACACACATTTTTGTGTGTTGTCTCTAAATTTGCTTCTAAGCTTATGGGGCGGACACTATACACTTCTGATGTTTGTCTCTAACCAAAATCGCTTGGCGTCTTCTCTAGTCTAAGAGGGGGCCTCTAACATTTTCTTTGACAAAAGTAATTTGCTGGCCCTATGTGTGCGCCTACACATAGAAACTAGCAGTGAGGTTCGCTGATAAAAAAGATTATTTTATATTGCGTCGGAGTTCACACCATAGGCTTTTTGCGCTAAGCTTAGATGTAACAAGATGGGCCATGCTTACGGGCAGTGCTGCCTCAAAACAAGTGATGCTAAGAGCATCCATATTGTACCCATTTTCAGCCTCTAAGGTTACCCCTAAGTCCTTATAGGTTGCCTCCACACATTCAAATTTCACCATCGCCAATTCTAAGCTTTGTGTCGCCACTAGCCTTAGGGCACCCATAATGTTTAGAGGTATCATTGTTGTTACGTGAGGGCTTAATTGGTGCAGCCACCAACAAATCAATGTGTATCTTCCAAGTTTGGTAGGAGCTTATCACCAGAGAATGTCCCCTAGTTTGTTAGTCATTTCCAAGTTTGTTAGGACCATAGCCTCAGGACTCAAGTCTTGTATATGTGCTTTATAGTGCCCACCTCCTAGTCAGATTAGGCAAGAAATAAAGAATCAATTACTCTCCCCCTCGACACTTCTTCCCTTTCCCCATTCTTGCGACAACCCCTATGTGTCTGGAGTCGCACCGCAGAGGTCCGGTTCAAGACTCCAAAACGACCACCAGAAAGTTGTCATCGAATAGACGACCAGAAAGATGCCAAAGTGGACAACCACTTTGGGATCGTGCACAACATCGATCAACAGACATGAAGACACTACTTGGCGACCCTCAGGCTGGAGACGGGAGCATCATCTGGGTGGTTGTACCATAGGCAAAGATGACATCAGCCATCCACCGCCTGACCACTATTCTCCAACAACATGCAAAAGGCATACCACTATGTCACTTCAAGATGGATTTTCTCACCTATGATGGCGAGGTCGACGGACTGACCTGGCTAACATGCCACTCTCTCTTCTTCGTCGCGCAACATACATCAGAAGCTAAGAAGGTGGGCATTGCCTCCTTCCATCTGGTGAGCGATGCCCAAATGTGGTGTGGCAAGTACAATGATTACTATGGCCTTCCGTCATGGCATTCGTTCACCGAGATGGTTAACACCTAATTTGGCCCACCATCCAGCAACAACACTCTCAGTGAGCTCATCTCCCTCAAGTGCACGAGCATGCTGGCAGACTTTAAAAGGTAGTTCAATGTGTAGTTGTGGTGTTCAATGTGTTCAGGTTGTGCCCCCATGCCTACGAGCCGACCAACAGGTGATGATTTACACCACTAATATCTAAGAGACTCTGACACTCAATGTGTAGGTGTGGTGTTCGAATTCTCTCATGAAGGTGATGAGGCATGCATTTGTGAACATCAGGCAAATTGGGCACTACCAGCTTCAGACCCAGCCATGAAAGCAACTAATGCTTTACTTCAGGGTCATGACATCCTCCTTGCTCCAACTCTCCTACAACCTGGAGGAGTGTCTGCCGCATGAGCTAGGCGCCAACACCGTATGTTGTCTCGGGTGGAGATGGTAACACGTCGAGCCCAGGGCCTGTATTTCTATGAAGACCGGTTTTCTCCTGGTCACCATTGCAAATTTTCTATACCATGGAGGTCGATCCCTTCCTTGATGACAATGATGCAGTTGCCAATGGCTGATGTCCAGAAGCCCTATCAATCTTCTCGACCCGAGGACGAGATGGCTCAAGGAGGGGAGAAATGTCACGTGGGGGCTTAGCTGGTGCAGCCAGCAATAGATCATATTAGGGAATCAATATGTATTTTTAGTTTGGTAGAATCTTATTTAGAGGGATTGTTTCCATTTTTCTTAGTCCTTTCCAAGTTTGTTTGGATCCTATCCTCATGCCTCAAATCTTTTGTATAACTTTTATAATGCCTACCTCCTAGTAAGATTAGACAATCAATTGGCACCCCCACTCTCGATACTTCTTTTGTTGCCTCTCTCGAGCGACAACCCCTCCTTGGATGGAGTCACACCATAGAGCTCCAAGGGTTCGGTGTAATACCCACTAGGGGAGAATTGGCTCTATGCTAGCCTCACTTATTGCCTCTAAGATTTGTGAAAACACACACGACGTATAAAGGTCGAGGTTGTGTCTTGGATGAACCCTACCAAATGGTAAAGCAATGCACATCTCCAACTCTGCCAACCTTCTCTGATAACTTAGTCTAGACTTGACGACTGGGGTCGCTTCCTCAGAGGCTGCCTCCAAGCTAAGAGGCGATGCTAACGTTCATGGATTGGTGGTTGGAGCGTGCCATTTATGGAGGCTGCACTAAGAGGAGGAGGAGGAGTGTTTAGAATCAACAACTACTACACAACGCGGATGCTCTTAGAGGATGCTTCCAACAACTAAAGAAATGAAATTGTTCGACCATGAAAGCAAGAGGATGATAGAAGAATGTCCGGGATAAGAGCGGTTGAGGGATAAATGTGGTACACCTTCCTGTTTATTTTTTTAGCAGGGTCCACCTTAGAGGCTGTCCGAGTTGCACATACTACGAATTTTTTCATTTAGCGGATTTTTTCATTTAGTTAGAAGTGAAACGCGTGGCTCACCTTTGGAAGTGGGCCTGCATCTCTATGTTGTTGATGACGTAGTGCACTTGTCTTTAATTAGTATCATAATAATTCAAAGTGTACGTTGAGTCACACTTGCCCATAGTAACATTGTCCTCACCCATTACAACAGTTTTAGGTTAACCTTTTTACCCGAATAAAGGAAAATAATGTACGTGAGTTGCCACAAATGTGGGTGTGAACCCTATATAGGTTGTTGGCCTCTTTGAGCCACTCGGAGTTAGAGTGTAGTTTAAGTTGAAGGAAATTAATTAGCGCGTGCAAATGATCAGAGATACGTATGCACTAAGTGGTCTTTACCCCCTCTAGATTTCACCAATGGTTTTTTCTTTTTGATATAATTTAATGGGATGCTTAATTATAACTTATGTAAATATGTATACTTACAATAAAACTAAGAATCAATTTTTTTAATTAGTAGACAATGTCATTGTCATTAACATTGATTTTCAGTGGAACAAGGATCATTTTGACTGTTTAGGATATAAAGGTTGAAGGAAGTTAGCTAGTGGAAATTTGGAATTGAATATTGAGTTTAAACAAAAAAGAAAGAATATTAAAGCATAAGGATCCAACTAAAATCTCCAGATTCAACCAAGTGGTCAGCTTGGTAATTAAGCTACTGACAAAAGCTTGCAATCAATGAAAATCTCCAGACTTAAAAATATAAAAATTACATGCATGGATGTACAACATATGCTATAGTGTGTGTGCTTGTAAATATCTATAAGGAAACCTTATCATCTCTGAATTGTGTAAAAAATGATATTCATTGTCATAAGTAAAACTGTTTAATTGTATGGATGAAGTATGAAGTATGCTTCTGTTGGTTTAATTGTCATAAGTAAAACTGTTTAATTGTATGGATGAAGTATGAAGTATGCTTCTGTTGGTTTAATTGTCATAAGTAAACTGTTTAATTGTGTTTATGAAGTATATGAAGTGAAGTATACATGCTTCTGTTGGTATAGTTGTCATAAATAATTTTTTAATTGTATGCGTGAAGTATGCTTCGTCCAGAAATCAGAAATTAAGTGTAGAGTATGTTCCAAGCTAATATATTGCAAAGAGTAGCTTTGTTTTCCAGTAGGACATGGAATAGTTTTATTGGTTGAGTTATATGTCTCAAGTACATTTATAAATTCTAGTGTTCATAGAGAAGTGTTGCCTTGGATAAATTGATAAGTTTATGTTGTTTTGACAAGCACATGACCGACAGATATCTGCAAAGAGTAGTTCTGTTTCTCAAAAAAATAAAAAAGCAAAGAGTAGTTCTTCTTTTCGAAGAACAGGGAATAGTGTGGATGGTTTGTGCTATATGTCGCAAGCAGTATATATATAATACAGTCTTTACAGAAAGACCTTTCCCAGGATAAATTTATATAAGTTCATGTAGATAGTCTAGACAAGTACTGTGGCAGTAGATCTCAATATATGTTGAGACACATCGATACTACCTGTTGGCTATTGTTTTGGCTGTCAAGTTGCTTTTGTTTATAGATACCACTTTTTTTTACCAGTTAGGGAAGTTTGCACCCATTGCAAAATATGTATATATGTCTTGCTCAGGAACCCCACTCTAAGATCTCATGTTGCTGCATCCCTCTATTATACATTCCAGAAATCAGAAATTAAGTGTAGAGCTGCAAGCTAACATATTGCAAAGAGTAGCTTTGTTTTCCAGTAGGACAGGGAATAGTTTGTTGGTTTGTGTTATATGTCTCGAGTACATTTATAAATTATAGTGTTCATAGAGAATTCTTCCTTGGATAAATTGGTAAGTTAATGTAGTTTTGAGAAGTACAGGACTGGCAGATTTCTGCAAAGAGTAGCTCTGTTTCTCAAAAAAATTAAAAAATATGCAAAGAGTAAAAAGGTTCTTTTTTTCGAAGAAATGGGAATAGTGTGGGTGGTTTGTGCTATACTATGTCGCAAGCATTATATATATAATACAGTGATTACAGAATAATCTTCCCCAGGATAAATTTATAAGCTAATGTAGATAGTTTGGACAAGTACTGGAGCAGTAGAGCTCAATATATGTCGAGACACATCTATATTACCTGTTGGCTATTGTTTTGGCTGTCAAGTTGCTTTTGTTTATGGATACTACATTTTTTTTACCAGTTAGAGAAGTTTGCACCATTGCAAAATATGTAATATGTCTTGCTCAGGAACCCCACTCTAAGATCTCATGTTGCTGCACCCCTCTACTCAGTTGAATGATTAGCCCTGTTATTATTTGTGTGCAGGTGGCCTATATGGATGTCAGGACCCAGGATACAGTGCCCATCCCATTTAGCCCAGAAGACAGGAGTGCAGATCTAACGTCTTGGGGTGGGAAGGTCACCGACGAACCATCAAGAGCTTCAAACAGGAGTTCTGTGAACTTCATTCAAGGACATCTCCATTTCGAAAGATCAAGCTTCTTCCATAACAGGACATCTCCATTTCTGACTGGTAGTCCTCCACCCAAGTTTTTCGCTAGGTGGAGTAACCTGGAACTATACATACAAGTTTTTGTTGTTGTTGTTGTGAGAGAAACCTAACAATAGTCTGGGGGTGTAAACTTGGCACCTAGCTGCACCTGGTATAATTTTAAGAAGAACTTGACAACAATGCGCCATGAAAGACCAGCCTGTTGAGGTCAAGACTGGAGAGGCCGCTACTGCTGCGCATGCAGCAGCAGCAGCGCACTGAAAGTTGTAGGCTTTGCATGCATAAATATGGCCAGGTCGCCTGTGCTGTGAGGCCTAGTGCTAGCCACGGCTGGCCTGCTCGGGTAGGTCTGCATGGGCGCAGACGAGATAGGCAGGCAGCTGGTGGGGGCACGGACCGGCGGTGCCTGGTGATATCTTATTTTAGTCCATCTCGATCTCGTAGCTGTGGTTGTGTCTGTGTGTTTGTGGTGGGGATACCGAAGAATCTGATCGTACTCGTCGGTCGCCGGTGGGCACTGGGGCTGGGCGGTGGGGGCCCGGCATCCATGATTCAGGTCCGGCGCCGGCGCCTGATATGGTCAGAGGCTGGCCAGGGTCGTTTTTCTTTCTTTCTTTCTTTTTTATCTGGAAGAACCGGGGAGGATGGTTGCTGTTGCTTCATTTGGCCGGTGATGATGGCTCGTCTGGTGATCGCTCAAGGCCACGGGGCCATGGCTGGCCGGCTGGGTCGCCATGATTTCTCGCCTTGCTCCTTGCTCCCCGGCGGCCACTTGGGTAGTAGTATCATGCATGTTTGCGTCGCGTGCATGATCCTGCATGCGGGGGGGTCAGCAGTCAAGCATGATTATGAGGTGTGCCGATCATGCATGTGTTGAGAAGAGATGGACCGTGAAAACTGAGCTTAAGCTCGACTGAAGCATGGAGATTGGAGAAGGAAGTCTCCCCGAATCAGTTTGCCAGCACAGCAGCATAGTTGACAGCAACTCCAACCGGATGACCCATTTTATCCGTTTGGTTCATTCGAACACAGAACTTGGCTCAACTGGGTTACCCAAATGGACACAGCATCCTCCTGCTGTCCGTTTTGTGTCTGTTCAAACCCTTATTCAACCCAAATTTGAGGGCATATTTGTGTTAGAGACGGACACAAAGCGGACGTTCTCCGTGCCCTCTTCATCCGCCTCTGTACGACTACATGTGCCGCTTGGCCCACTTGCCATCCACCCACCCGTCCCATCCCATCTCTCTCTTTCTTTTCCGCTCTCTTCTCCCACCCACCCGCCCACCCCGCTCGAGAGCTGGAGCAGCGTCGGTCTGCCGTCCTCGCCAGCACTTCCTGCAGTCCAACTCGCGGAGCATGCCGCGCCGTCCCCGCCATGCGCGTGCGCCCGACCTGCCGTCCCCGCCGGTGCATCTCCGCATTGGAGCTCACCGCGCCTGACCTGCCGTCCCCGCCAGCGCGTCTCCGCGTTGGAGCTCGCCGCGCTCGGCCTGTCCCCCGCACCTCGCCTCCTCCATGCTCGCCCTGCCGCATGCCCGACCACGCTCTTGGGGGCTCCTGGCCGCGCCCGCTCTCGAGCTTCTGGCCGCGCCTGCTCTCGACGCCCGGCCGCGCTCTTGGGTGCTCCTGGCCGCGCCCACTCTCGAGCTTCTGGCCGCGCTCCGGGCCACGCCCGGCCACTCTAGCCCCGCTGCTTCCTGCTCGAGCTGCACGGGCGCTTGCTTCGCTGGCGGAACCAGCCGCAGAGGCAACAAATGGGTCTGCCACATGTCTTTGCGCTGTGTGTATCCATCGTCCTCGCGTGTCTGCCGCATGTCTGTTAGGCAGATGAGCGACCCAAATGGACAAAAAAAGATAAAATTTGTATCCGTTTGGGTCCCTGCGTTCGAGTTGCTTTGATAGTACTACTCGAACTCGATAGGACAGGTAAGTCGATCCAGGTTGGGAAGTGTATGGATGAACCCGGGTACATATGAACCCACTTTAAAAAACACAATTCTAAATGGTAAAGAAAATTAAAAAAATGTGGCATGTGTATGTCTCCATGTTCTATGTGTGCATAAAGTTTCACGGAAAAGTAACTTTTTTTTACCTGTGCAAAAAAGACAAAAATTGTGTCGTGAAACGCTATTTAAAAGCACTGTTGTCTTTTTTGCGGAGACACAAAAAAAGACATTTTTCACAACTTGCGTCGTGCACACACATTTGTGAGCATGTATACATGAAATTTTCTTTTGATTTTTTTGGAATTTTATAACATGCTTAAAATGCATTTTTTGGAAAGTGGGTGCAGATGCCCCTGGGTTCAGATCGTGCCCACTCGATCCAGGTTCTGATATAGTATCAGTTCGCGTGGGTTCGATCTGAAGCATGGAAGGTGAACAACAAGTTTGATTGATCAGCAAGTGAGGCCATTATGAAAGAATGTTGCATCGACACTATACTGGACAGGACAGGACAGGAGTACCCAACACTAACAGTAACTAAACTGTAGGCGGCGTTAACAGAGGGGCGATCGTACACCGATCGACTCCTCTATCCCGAATCGAACCCTGCTGACAGACACCAGCAGCAGAACTAGATCACTGTGCCGGCACAAGCAATGAACAAGAAAACGGAGTTATTTACAGGCGCTAGCTGCAGCCGGTGGTGCACAGGTCAAGCGATTCGTCGACTGCTCCGCAGAACACGTCTACCATTCATCTCGGATATTGTTTTTGAATGCGGCGATGACCTCGGCTTCGGAGAAGTCTATGATCTGGTTCTTCTTGGTGAGGAACCTGTTTCAGAATTTCCGGACTGATTCGCCTGACTGCTAGGTGACACGGCTGAGGTCATTAGCGTCCGGAGGTCGGATGTACGTGTCCTGGAAGTTTGCCCGAAAGGCATCCTCAAGGGCCTCCTAGCTGCCAATAGGATGAGGAGGCAAGTTGTTAAGCCAATGCCTAGTCGGACCCTTTAGCTTAAGTGGCAAATATTTAATGGCATGGAGATCGTCTCCGTTGGTCATGAGTATATGGAGAAGGAAGTCTTCGATCCATACTGTTGATCGGTGGTGCCATCGTATGCTTATATATTGATGGGCTTGAACCCTTCAGGGAATTGATGTTCCATTACCCTATCTGTAAACCAGATCGGGTAGGCTAGACCTCGGAATCGGGTGGTGTCCCGTCGGAGGTCGAGTGAGAGCCGTGTGTAGCCTTGATCTCGGGAACGACCGTTCCTGTCCATCCGGGCGTCATAGCCGTCCGGCCCTGCGGGCGCGCGTCCTCTGGATCCGTAGATGGACCGAGGAGGTGCCCTGTTTGCCTCAATGCGACACCGAGCGTCGTGAGGATCAAGGTAATCCACGGGGTCTTTGCCATAACGGCGTGGTGGCCGGTCGTTGAGGTTTTCCCGCATTGGCCTGTCCCGACCTCTAGGTGGTTGGTCATGGTCGTGCCGAGCTCCTCGTCAAACTCTGACAGGAGACGCCTGCGTGGGTATCATGTCGGCGCGCTACGGCGCCAGTCTTCCATGTCTTGCTCGGCAGAGAGCACTTCGACCCACTTTTCATTCAGTGCATCGGTGTTGGCCTGTAGCTGCTGCTGCTTGCGCTTCATGCTCCGAGCCATTGCAATGAGGCGCTGCCGGAAGCGCTCTTGTTCGAAAGGATCTTCGGGGACGACGTAGTCCTTGGTATCGAGGCTCTCGTCCTCGGATTCCGGCATGTAGTAGTCATTGGCCCCTTCAAAGAGGTCGTCGGGATCTTAGTCCTCGAGATGTCCTTCAGGTGTGCCGTTCCGCAGGGAAGCTTGAGGGCCCCCCTCGGGGTTGTCGGCATCACTAGCAGATGCGTTGCTGTTGTCAACGGTTGCATCATTGCCTCTAGGTTCCCCATTGTTGCCTCTTCTACGTCTAGGCCGATGTCTTGGAGGGCTATTGGGGGTGTCCACCATGTAGACATCATAAGTAGATGTAGTAGTCCGCCTGTCGGTGTTTACTAGGGGCGAGGTGTCTTCTATGGGGCCATTGACATCTTCGTCCATGTCTGTGGCCTCGCCATAGTCTAGTATGCCGGTTAAATCATCGACAGTGGCGACCAGGTGGGAGGTGGGTGGGATGTCATCGACTTTAGACCCGACCTGATCATGGACCGAAGCCTTTCTATCCGAGATAGACATGCTCTGGATACGGTCGAGCATCTCATTGAGCTGAGAAAGTTCTTCGGAATTCATCGCTTGGTTGTAGGCAGGACTGACTCAAAGTATGCCCGGTGTATAACTTATTGCGTCTTCGGCGCGAAGGGGATCTAGGAGCGATTCCGGATTTTGCCGCGTGGTCAGCTCTAACACTGACGTAAATTCAGAGGTGGAAGCCAGATCTATGTCCGGACTGGAGATTGGAAGGGGATCGCCCGGAGTGGTTATGTCGGGAGTCTCTGGTGGCGCCGCGACGGAGATTGGTTTTGGAGTCAAGCCTCCGGAGTTGGGCGAGTTCTCAATTCGGCCAGGGGCCCATCCCGACAGGACGAGTTCACCGCGGGAATCCGCGGTGTACTCAAGGCCACCGAAGGTTATGATCCGACCTGGGGCATAGTTTTCGACGGAGGCCAGCTGGCCCGTCGAGTTGGCACAGAAAACCATGCCGCCTAACACAAAAAGCTGATCGGGGGGCATAAATGCTCCCCTGGCCGTTGGTGCAGTTGATCTGCAGATGAGCCATCGATCCTTCTGTTGATCGCACATCGGAACTCTCAGTGAAAGCACTAGCGTCTGTGTCAAAACCGGCAGACCTCGGAGTAGGGGGTCCCGAGCTGTGGATCTCGGACAGATGGTAACAGGAAACAGGGAGACGATGTTTACCCAGGTTCGGGCCCTCTTAATGTAGGTAAAACCCTACTTCCTGCTCTTGTTTATATCAATGAAGTTGTATCAAGTACATAGTTGATTGACGTCTACTACGCAACCTTCTTCTTGTAGACTCGTGTTGGGCCTCCAAGCGCAGAGTTTTGTAGGACAGTAGCAAATTTCCCTCAAGTGGATGACCTAAGGTTTATCAATCCGTGGGAGGCGTAGGATGAAGATGGTCTCTCTCAAACTACTCTGCAACCAAATAACAAAGAGTCTCTTGTATCCCCAACACACCCAATACAATGGTAAATTGTATAGGTGCACTAGTTCGACGAAGAGATGGTGGTACACGTGTAATATGGATGGTAGATATAGGTTTTTGTAATCTGAAAATATAAAAACATCATAGATTACCCAATGTCACCTCGGGAATCCGCGAGTTGAGTGTCAAAACATACACCAAGTGAATCAATAGAACACCCCATTTTCACGCGAGTTGAGTGCCAAAACATACATCAAGTGAATCAATAGAACACTCCATTGTCACCACGGGTATCCCACGCAAGACATACATCAAGTGTTCTCAAATCCATAATAGTATTCAATCCGATAATAGTGAAACCTCCAAGGTAAAACTCAATTCATCACAAGAAGATAGAGGGGGAGAAACACCATATGATTCAACTATAGTAACAAAGCTCGCGGTACATCAAGATCTTGCCATATGAAGAACACGAGAGAGAGAGAGAGAGAGATCAAACACATAGCTACTTGTACATACCCTCAGCCCCGAGGGTGAACTACTCCCTCCTCGTCATGGAGACCGTCGGGATGATGAAGATGGCCTCCGGCAATGGTTTCCCCCTCCCCCCCCCGGCAGGGTGCCGAAATGGGCTCCCGATTTGTTTTTCGTGGCTACACATGCTTGCAACGGCGGAACTCCCTATGTAGGTTTCTTTCTAGGGGTTTCTGAATTTATAGGATTTTTTTGGCATCGGTTTCAAGTTAGGGGGGGTCCACGAGGCAGCAAATGTAGGAGATATGCCCTAGAGGCAATAATAAATGATATTATTTATCTCCAAGTTCATAATTATGTTTATGTTCCATGCTACAACTGCTATGGTTCACGAGTCTGCGATAACCACGAGGCTCGGAGGAAGACTCATATGCACATGTGGAATAATAAACGGTAAAATGTATTCCTAGTCTGGCCTCTAAGACTAGCTCAAGTGTTGCATGATGGTTCTGTTTTCCTAATCATGGGCATGTCTACGCCAGTAACTTTGAGGGCACAATGTTAGAAGAACATTTGTGTTGAATCGACCCAAATTGATGTTTTGCTATGAGATACATTCGTCACAAGTTAATTGTTAATAACAAAGGGATAGTTAATGTTTGCATAATTCCTTAGACCATGAGAGTATCGAGTTTCTTCATACTTGCTTCATGAACTTTGGGGTTTGTTAAATGTCATCCGTAAATGGCTGGCTATTACGGCGGCTTACGGGTTCATGGAAAAGTGTGTCAAGTAACTTGAGAGCTCAAGATTGGGATTTGTTCCTCCGACGATGGAGAGATATTCTCGGGCCCTCTCGGTTTTATGGTATCCATCATCGTATAGCCAGACATAGTGTGATTTGATCACAGGGATGCCGAAACACGGAAACGAGAAAAGGGAACAAAACCGGTAACGAGGTAACTAGCATAGTGGACAAGTTGTTGATCCACGGGGATGCAAGTAAATCTCACCTCGGGTATTTGTAACATATCACGAAGCAACACGAATAGCACATGGCAACTCGAGGTTCACTTGGATATTCATTCATGTGGGTATAGGGGTCAATATGGGTGTCCATGGCTCCGATGTTGATCATTGATCGGAAAGGGTTCCGGTCATGTCTATACTTCACCGAACCTATAGGGTCACACGCTTAAGGATCATCTATTTGCTGAATACTAGACAGGGAGTCTGAGAGAAATTCACTTATCTGGAATTATTTCGGAACGAATCCAAAATCATTTTAGTGGGTACTGGAATTGTTCTAAGACCCACAGAAATATTTTCGGATTTAACGGTCACAAAAAATTGTCTTCATGAATAGTGAAAACACATTCTTGTTTGCTTTTTGCAGATGAAAATCACTAATCTGGAATTGTTCCGGAATGTGTTGAAAATTATTTTAGTGGGTACTGGAAATGTTCTAGGCCCACATAAATATTTTTGGTTCGAACGGACGCTGAAAAATGTCGTCATGAATAGTGAAATCGCATTCTTGTTTGCTTTTCGCAGATGAAACTAATCTGGAATTGTTCCGGAACGCGTCTAGAATTATTTTAGTGGTGGTAGTGGAAATGTTCTAGTCCCACATAAATATTTTCGGTTCCAACAGAGCTAAAAATGTCGTCATGAATAGTGAAAGTGCTTTTTGAGTGGCTTCTTGGAGAAGCCACCTTGAGGGCCTTTTGGTATTTTCCCCCTTGGCTTCTTAGAGAAGCCACCCTTGGGCTTCGCCTATAAATATGGGTGGAGGGGGCTGCCTAAAGGATCATCCCTTGCTCTCATACACATGCCATAGACTTGTCTGGCTTCTCTTTCCCTCCCAGCGAAATAGTTTCGTAGAGCCGAAGGCTGTCAGGTTCAGCGGGAACTATTTACGACGGCCAAGCCTCTGCGGATAGATGACACCGTATGTGTGCAACTTTGTAGAGAGATCATAATTTCAGTCTTAATTCGAGAGTGCCTCCCGAAGGGCTGTCCGAGTGACCGTCTGAGTTTTGAAGGTCCTCCCGAAGGGCTGTCCAAGTGACCCTCCGAGTTTTGAGGGTCCTCCCGGAGGGCTGTCCGCGACACCGGCTGAGGGACTGTCCGACCGCCTCCCGGAGGGCTATCTGTGGGGCAGATGAGGGAGTACATCCTCGCGGTTGGGAGGTTGTAAATCCTCGTTATAGGGATCTGCACCGCCAATTGTCATCGACTCTACTTCCGCTGCGCTATGAGTCGGTAACAAAAAAGATCAAACCTTCTATGCAGTCTCCATAGTGGTCCCGGGCTGGTGCGTAGGTCAGATTTTTTTTTCTGCTGCGTTACCCTATGGTGGCATCAAGAGCCGTGCTATGCGTAGATGCAGGCTGCTTTCTAGAATACATAGAGATGTATGGGTGTTGCACAATGTAGTAGATGAGTTCTACTACTGAAAATTATTTGCGTGGGTAGCAGATGAAATCTGTTACTCGATGTTCATGCTGCTTCCCTTGAATTTGCATAGTCTTGATCTTGACGGCATAGTGGAATCTCACAAAGTTCTGGCAATCCGTGATCCTTTCATGCTACTCCTGAGTATGCTGATTGACAGATCAACGAAGTGCTAACAGTTCTTTGGGTTCCACCATAGCTAAAGAAAGATGGATGTTTCGTAGACGAAAGGGCAATGCAGATATGATCTGCATGGGGGTCATGCGTGTGATGAAGTTTAGTATGGGGTTCGAGATTTTATTATCTCGTGTTTGATGGCCCACAAGTATAGGGGATCAATCGTAGCTCTTTTCGGTAAGTAAGAGTGTCGAACCCAGCGAGGAGCAGAAGGAAATGACAAGTAGTTTTCAGTAAGGTAATGTCTGCAAGTGCTGAAATTGTAAGTAGCAGAGTAGTTTGATAGCAAGATAATTTGTAACAAGCAAGTAATGATAGTAGTAACAAATATGCAGCAAGGTAGCCCAATCCTTTTGAGGCAAAGTATAGGCCAAAACGGTCTCTTATGATAAGCAAAGCGTTCTTGAGGGTACACGGGAGTTTCATCTAGTCACTTTGATCATGTTGGTTTAATTCGTGTTTGCTACTTTGATAATTTGATATGTGGGTGGAGCGGTGCTTAGGTGCTGTTCTTAGTTGAACAAACCTCCTACTTATGATTAACCCTCCCGCAAGCAGCCGCAACTACGAGAAAAGCATTAAGCTTTTTGATCCAATCGGTCCCTTACGGAATAACGCATAAACTGGGTTTTAAGCTTCTGTCACTCTCGCAACCCATCATCTAATTGCTACTCCACAATGCATTCCCTTAGGCCCAAATATGGTGAAGTGTCATGTAGTCGACGTTCACATGACACTACTAAGGGAATCACAACATACATACTATCAAAATATCGAACACATATCAAGTTCACATGATTACCTGCAACATGATTTCGACCTCAAGAACAAAAGTAACTACTCACAAATGATAATCATGCTCCTGATCAGAGGGGTATTAAATAGCATATTGTATCTGAACATATAATCTTCCACCAAATAAACCATATAGTAATCAACTAAAAGGTGTAATCAACACTACTAGTCACCCACAAGCACCAATCTATAGTTCCGGTAACAAGATTGAACACAAGAGATGAACTAGGGTTTGAGATGAGATGGTGCTGTTGAAGATGTTGATGGATATTGCCCTCCCCAAGATGGGAGAGTTGTTGGTGATGATGATGACAATGGTTTCTCCCTCCGGGAGGGAAGTTCCCCCGGCAAAATCGCTCCGCCGGAGGGCAAAAGTGCTCCTGCCCAAGTTCCGCCTCGAGGCGGCGGCGCTTCGTCCCGAACGTCCTCTCCTTATTTTTTCTAGGTCAAAATGACCTATATACCAGAAGATGGGCACCGGAGGTGGGCCTGGGTGAGCACAACCCTCCAGGGCGCGCCTGGGCTCCCTGGCGCGCCCAGGTAGGTTGTGCCCACCTGGTGGGCCTACTCTGGTAGTTATTTTCTCCAATAATCCTCAAATATTCCATAAAAATTCCTCGTGAAGTTTCAGCTTGTTTGGAGTTGTGCAGAATAGGTAGCCTGACGTAGCTTTTCCTGGTCCAAATTTCCAGTTGCCGGAATTCTCCCTCTTTGTGTATACCTTGCAAATTATGAGAGAAAAGGCATTAGAATTACTCCAAAAAGAATTATTATGGGTAAAACATTATAAATAATAGTAAGAAAACATGATGCAAAATGGACGTATCAGTGCTTCATACACCCCGCAAAGTTAATCTAGCGACTTGAATGATCATACATGATGACGGATGTTGGTAGCTCTATTTGTTACGAAACTTTAGAAGCCACGAAAAACAATTTTTTGCATGAACCGATTAGAGGCATCTAACTTGGTTTTGCAGGATGTGCATGTGATGTGGTATAGTAGTGCTCATATTAATTTGATTATGTATGAGATGACTATATAATGTAAAATTAACATGACCTGGTGTCATGATTTAGCATGATGGCTGAGCCATATGATTGTCACTTTAAATGACCTGCGTGTCAACCTTAAGTATGCACTTATATATATATATATATATATATATATATATATATATATATATATATATATATATATATATATATATATATATATATATATATATATATATATATATATATATATATATATATACTGTGCAACCGACAAGGTGGTGGCAATCTTCGCAAAGGTGAACACCGACGCAAATGTCGAAGACGAAGAAATGAAAGACTTCTTCATTAGAAAGGGCTATACCATGTCATGCTATTATGAATTGCCTGAGATGCTTATCCCTTATGATGCACCCTTCTTGATTGCGCGATAGTCGCTTTTTATTAGGGTGATCTCTCAGTTAAAATATCAAGTAGTTAGTGTTCTCCCAAGTGTAGCACCGTCACGGCACCTATCTCTTCGGGGTATCACATGGATGCATGGGTACGAACGATTAGAGAAGTGTGAGGCGGGTGAGTTGAGACCTCGCAGCGAGATCACTTGGTTGTCTTGACGTTCAGGCATGAAAGTCATGAGCTCGGAACATGCGCATCGAAAGATGAACAAGAGTCACATAAAGATGTGATTGGCAAGCTGGCCTACCGATTGCAATTCTCGTCACTTGAGATGGATGCATCCTTGGCACTGAATTGTAATATGGGTCTTCTATCGCTCACAATCAATTATGAGAAATATTGATTTGAGTGGGAGCGCACTGTAGAATTAACTTGTTTAATTCTCGGTGCAATTAATTATGAACACTCTCTAAGTGTGTTTTGCATAATAGTTGTAGAATAATGGCTCACGTTTCCACCTTCCCTATTAAAATTGAATAGCTGTTAAATATATAGTTAAATCTTTACGGTTGGTAACATAATGTGAGGATTGTCCTCAAGAGTGCCGAGGAGGATTTTGTCCTATCGCATGCTTTCGGTATCCTCCCGCAAATGCTATGGATGATGTGACTCTCGTCCTTCGATCCACAAGCTAGAATTCTGTTACGCTCAAGTGCAAAATGTTTGCTTCCATGAGACCCGAACTTCGAAAGTGTGGGATAGTTATATGATATTCATGGAAGTGAAAAGCGTTTTCAGATACAAACAAAGCAATGTTTGTTTGCAAAGGATTAGTAAAGTGTTTACTAGGCATTTGACTGTTAGGAGAGGGATCCAGAAGAACGCCTGTCATGTGATGATGGTGAATAAAACAACCACTTAAAGAGAAAGGGAATGTCCAAAAGGGTGTTAGTGAGACTTTCACCCCTGGGATGTCCAGGGCTAAACGCCACTCTTAAGTTGGGTGCTTCTTCTGGGAGTAGGAGAACTGCTAAGAGTTAAACTATTAGAACTATAAAGGAAGAAAGAAAGAAGACTGGAATATCCAGCTAATGTATGAATGTCATACAAGTTTTTGATGTATAGAAGGCTGGTAAAAGATATAGTTCTTGGGAATTATGGTTAGACATGTTTATCACTAATTCTTGGGTATTCTGAGTTAATCACAAAGATACCCGCTTGATTGCATTCTATTTTGAATCAATGTAAGAGCTACTATAGCCTAAAAAGACTAGCCAGGAATGAGGTTTTAATACGTGCTGGGAACATAGTAAAAGTTACTATATCGGTGTATTACCTATGTATTTTCTTTCATAATTCATTTTAGAGCTTTACACACTCTAGCCCTTTGCATAAGGTATCTTGCAAGAAGGTTGTTCATAAGAGAACTTTTGATGTTCAGTATTATGAATAAACATAAGGGCCATACTTTCATTATGAATGCGATGTATGTTATGAATAATGATATTAATATATTAACTCTGTGTTTATTTTCATAATTAATTTTAGAGTTTCATACACTATAGCCCATTGCACAATGTTCATTGCAAAAGGGTTGTTCATAAAAGAACAATTGTTGTTCAGTATTATGAATAACATGAAGGGCCATGCTTCCATCCAAGATGGGATGTATGTTATGAATATTGATGGTAAAATGATAAATCCATAACAATGACGCTAAATGTCGCAAGACTATGAGAATACCACACATGTGTGGCACTGCATTTGGTCACATTGGAGAAACCCGCATGGAAAAATTCCATTATGATGGATTTTGAAGTCATTTGATGTTGAATCATCTGACACTTGCAACTTTCCTCTGAAAAGTGAAGTGACTGAAATACCGTTCACAGGCCATAAGGAAGGAGCAACAAACTTATTGGTGATCATACATTTTTATGTGTGTAGTTCAATAAATATTATTGCAAGTAGTGGATTTATCTATCTTCAGAAATGACTCAACTAGATATATGGATATTTTCTTGATGAGAAGTAAGTCTGGATCTTTCTAAATCATTCGAAAGGTTTTCAAAAATGAAGTAGAAGTGTTATTGTAACAAGAAAATTATGTTTCTACAATTTGATTGCAGAAAGGAATATTTGAGTTACAAGTTTAGTGAATGTCTGATGAGTTGTGAAAAGAGTTTCATAACTTACACCTCCCGAAACACCACTATGAGTGGAATGTCTGTGAAGATGTAATCAAACCATTTATGACATGATAAGATCAAAGATGACATAAATAAATTTGCCATTATCACTTTTAAAGAGTAATGCTTTAGAGACTGCGGCTTTTACACTAAAAAGAGCTCCATCAGGTCTGTTGAAATGACGACATGGTATGGTACGCCCAACCATGTTATATCTTTTCTTAACATTTGGAATATGGGGATTGTGTAAAAGGTTACGAACCTACTCCAAATCAAAAAAGTGCTACTTTGTAAGTTATCCCAAGTCATTGGGTATTCCCCCACCACTATACCGAGGCAAAGGATTTTGCCACAAAATGGTATGCTTTTAAAGAGAATAGTTCTTGCAAAAGGGTGAGTGGGAGGACAGTGCAACTCGACAAGATAACAAGTATCTTCGTCATCGGGTCAAAGGAAAGGAACCTTGGAAGTGATTCCAGAGTTTCCTACTATGACCGATACAGAAGCCTCTACATGAGATGTATGGACTTCGGTCGAACTTGCAGCTGAACAACGTAGGCAAAGCTCGTGCAAACCTCTCAGGTGCGCAAACGAGATATTGTTGTTAGAAAGCAGTATACCTACAATACACAAGGAAGCGTTGATGGGACCTGACTCCGGAATTGGCTAAATGCAAATATAATCCGAGATAGTTTCCATAAATGATTCAATATTTAAATCTTGATAAACCCTCTGAAAGACATAGAGTCTAAACGGATTGTAATGGGACTATAAACTGATACGGATAAAAATGTTTTATCCATTAAGCTCGACTTGTTGCAATAAAAAGTTCAAGGATTTGACTACAATGAGATTGTCTCACCGTAGCAATGCTTAAAGTCGGTTCGGGTTAAACTAGCAATTAATACATATTTCAAACATGAGATATGAAACATGGACGACAAAAGAATTTCCATGAAATGGAAATACAACCTAGGACTTGTATGTGATACAATCCAAAGTATTTTGTCGGTCCAGAGGATGCTAGTAAGTATGCAAACTACAGAGTTCCAGCAATGGACAGAAGAGAGCAAAATGGAGTTGGAATCTTCGTTTTTGATGGAATGGTCAAAGGGGTTTGACTTCATCAATGGGTAACGAAGATGCTTGTGATTTCAAGAAAGTAAGTGGGAGCATAATAATATTTCTGAAAACCTTGTGTGCTTTACACATTGTTGATTGGAAATAAATTTCTTGACACGAATTAGGACTTCATTTGAAAATAGTTTTTCGATGAAGTGCTTGGGCTAAATAGCCTTGATATTAGGCATAATGATCTATGGAGATAGATTTACCTAATGGAGCTGAGCAAAAATACATGTTGACAAGATGCTAAAACCGTTTAGCACTAAGAACGACAAGGAGTGATTCTTGCTGAAATCACATGGGAAGAGTTTTTGCAAGAATTGGTGTCCCAAAACACTGATGAGAAAAATACATGATGAAGATTCCACACACTCTTGTGTTTGGATTAATCATGTATTCCATGGTATGTAAAACAACCAGATATGTACAATACTCCCAAGCTGTTGCGAGTATAGATACCAAAGTGATCAAAAGTACTGATCATGGGACAAGAGTGAAAAAAGATCATTGAGTACTAAAGTAGCACTGATGACATGTTTTCTCGCAAGTGGAGATCATGAAAAATTCATTGTAAAAGGTTACATCGATACGGTCGTCATCATTTCTCCATGCGATTTTTGATTTAAATTGAGGGATTTGTGTAACACACAATATGGTGGTGCAGTTAGTTGGAAATTGTTCCAAACAAGTTAGTGTGGTGAATTCTATAACAAAGGCGAAGTATTTTTGCCGCTTTAGAAGGGACAAAGACAAATATGTTGAATCATATAGTTCATTCATGAACTTAGTATGGTCACAATAAGGCTTTGGTCAATGGGACACTATTGCAGATAGTTGCTCCATAGCTCAGTCCGAGGAATCAGGTTTCGACCAATGATTCACATATATACAAAGCCAATTCCGCACAAAATATGAATTTTGTGAAAGCATGAAAACGCGAGGATATGCAGAGATACACATGGAGCTGAAGTTGTCAGATCCGATGGACATCAGGCTATACCACATGCGAAGCATTTTTTACAACGGTATGCCCTAGGTGTAAAGTGCATTAGCATTAACTAGATTATTGACTCTAGTGCAAGTGGGAGCCTGTAGGAGATATGCCCTAGAGGCAATAATAAATGATATTATTTATATCCAAGTTCATAATTATGTTTATGTTCCATGCTACAACTGCTATGGTTCTCGAGTCTGCAATAACCACGAGGCTCGGAGGAAGACTCATATGCACGCGTGGAATAATAATCGGTAAAATGTATTCCTAGTCTGGCCTCTAAGACTAGCTCAAGTGTTGCATGATGGTTCCGTTTCCCTAATCATGGGCATGTCTATGCCAGCAACTTTGAGGGAACAATGTTAGAAGAACATTTGTGTTGAATCAACCCGAATTGATGTTTTGCTATGAGATACATCCGTCACAAGTTAATGGTTAACAACAAAGAGATAGTTAATATTTTCATAATTCCTTAGACCATGAGAGTATCGAGTTTCTTCATACTTGCTTCATGAACTTCGGGGTTTGTTAAACATCATCTGTAAATGGGTGGCTATTACGACGGCTTACGGGTTCATGGAAAAGTGTGTCAAGTAACAAGATAGCTCAAGATTGGGATTTGCTCCTCCGACGATGGAGATATATTCTCGGGCCCTCTTGGTGTTACGGTATCCATCATCGTCTTGCCAGACACAGTGTGATTTGATCACAGGGATGCTGAAACATGGAAACAAGAAAAGAGAACAAAACCGGTAACGAGGTAACTAGTATAGTGGACAAGTTGTTGATCCACGGGGATGCAAGTAAATCTCACCTCGGGTATTTGTAACATATCGTGAAGCAACAGGAATAGCACACGACAACTGCTTGAATATTCATTCGTGTGGGTATAGGGGTCAATATGGGTGTCCACGGCTCCGATGTTGATCATTGATCGGAAAGGGTTCCGGTCATGTCTATACTTCACCGAACCTATAGGGTCACACGCTTAAGGATCATCTATGTGCTGAATACTAGACAGGGAGTCTGAGAGAATTCACTAAACTGGAATTGTTTCGAAACGAATCCAAAATCATTTTAGTGGGTACTGGAATTGTTCTAAGACCCACAGAAATATTTTCATATTTAACAGTCGCGAAAAATTGTCTTCATGAATAGTGAAAACACATTCTTGTTTGCTTTTCGCAGATGAAAATCACTAATCTAGAATTATTCCGGAACGTGTCGAAAATTATTCTAGTGGGTACTGGAAATGTTCTAGGCCCACATAAATATTTTCGGTTCGAACGGACGCTGAGAAATGTCGTCATGAATAGTAAAATCGCATTCTTGTTTGCTTTTCGCAGATGAAAATCACTAATCTGGAATTGTTTCGGAACGCGTTGAGAATTATTTTAGTGGGTACTCGAAATGTTCTAGTCCCACGTAAATATTTTCGGTTCGAACAACCGCTGAAAAATGTCTGTCATGAATAGCGAAAGTGCTTTTTGAGTGGATTCTTGGAGAAGCCACCTTGAGGGCCTTTTGGTATTCCCCCCTTGGCTTCTTACAGAAGCCACCCTTGGGCTTGGCCTGTAAATAGGGGTGGAGGGGACTTGTCTAGCTTCTTTCTCCCTCCCAGCAAAATAGTTTCATAGAGCCGAAAGGCTGTCTGGGTTCCGGCAGGAACTAGTTCTGGACGGCGAAGCCCTACTGGATAGATGACATCGTATGTGTGCAACTTTTTAGAGAGATCATAGTTTCAGTCTTTCCAAGTGCATCTAGTGCCCCTTAGTGATTTTGGTGTATTGAAGACTTATAGGTTAAGAGACTAATGCGTTTGTGAGTGTACACGGGTCTATAAGTCTATGAGGAGTTTGATATTTACAGAGAAAGTCGACCCCTAAAAATGAAGTTCTTCGTCTGAAGACTTTGGATTTCTGAAGATTTTCTGAAGACTTTGAAAGAGAAGAAATTGGTGTGACCTTGAAGACTAGGTATCCATTCGAGGAACATGAAGCGTGAAGACTTTTGTTTTCGTAGTTTCATTTTCTCTTTCTTGAGTCGAGGAAACACCGTCTTTGTTAAAGGGTCGAGGAAATACTAAGGAAAAATTTCCATGTGATGCTCAACTCAAAATCCTACACCTACCAATCCCTTCGAGTGAAGCCATTGGAAATCTCATACAGTTCAGTCATATTCTTGATGTGATGAGACGAAGTTCTTACGGTCTCGAGGAATTTGTTCTAACCGAGGAGTTAGGAATTCGCCAATCGGATTGCCTACACAATGAGGAACATGATAGCCCTGAGGAATTTGAGCCTCAAAATTCCGACCGTTCTTTGTGCTATCGTCGGCTGTCCCAAAATATCTACCCACCTAACGGTCATATCATTGAAGGCGTTTATGTCTTATCATGTCGGGTGCTCCCTAGGCTATAAATAGCCGCCCCCTACAACCACTAGCTGGTTGGCTGCTCCGAGAGAAACTAACACTTGTCATTTGAGAGCATCCCATCCTCCGAGGACTTTGAGCGAAAATCATTGAGTGAGGAAAACCCAAACCCAAACACCTAGAAACCCAAAGTGATTGAGCATCACTGAAGAGATTGATCCTGCGTGGATCCGACGCTTGTTACCTTTGAAGACTGTGCATTTTCCAGACGGTTAGGCGTCATGGTCTAGAGCATCCAAGAGGAGTTGTGGATCGCCGAGTGACCGAGTTTGTGAAGGTTTGGAAGTCACCTGAAGACTTACCACGAGTGGTTGGGCGAGGTCTGTGTGACCTTAGCTCAAGGAGAATACGGTGAGGACTGTGTGTCCGGATGTGTGTCCGGACTGTGTCCTCGTGTTTAAATACCTAGCCGCTCCAACTGCATCGCGTACAACTGTCACATCAGTTGGAACTAGTTACCAAATCATTGTCTTCACCAAGCCTACTGGTTCTATTACCTCAACTCTTTCATTTCCTCATTACAGTTGTTGTGTGCTTGTTCATATCTGTTTGAAGATTTTGATTGAAGACTTTCTCAATTTCCTCAGTTCAATTTCTTCAGTCTGTTTGTCTTCATTCTGTGTTATCCTGTGTTTACGCTTTCTGTACTCTGTGCTTGTCTTCATTTCATCATGATGACCATGCTTGTCTTCTGTTATGCTTACTTCTGAGTACTTATTCCGCTGCAAGTAGTTCTTCTCTAAAGAATTTCCTCACCCACAAATTCCTCAGTGAAGAATTCATAAAATCGCCTATTCACCCCCTCTAGTCGATATAACGCACTTTCAATTGGTATCAGAGCAAGGTACTCCCTTGTTCTGTGTGATTTTGGTTTAACCACCTGGAGTTTTAGTTATGTCGACCACAGGAATGAAGACCGTGTCATGCCCCATATTTGACGGTCACGAGTATCCCAAGTGGAAGGCCATGATGAAGAAGCGTCTCATGGCGATGAACAGTGAGCTGTGGACCATCACAGAGATTGGTCTTATCGATCATGCGAAGCTTATCAGGGACCGTCTCTCTGAGGTCTATGAAGGTCATCGAACATGTCATGATACTTGGTTTGAGGACTTCAAGGAATCTCTGAAAGCAATGACATTCGAACCAGAATCATCATCTTCTACACCATGCCTTATGGCAAAAGATGCAAAGGTAACTGAATGCTATCTATCTGAATTCAGCGATGATGAATCTGGTGATGAATTTGGACCCAGCTATGTCAAACTTGCTTCCCTTGCCACTAGACAACAAAGAGCTTTGGAAAAAGTTCAATACATGCTAAATAAGAGCGATGATATGTTGGGTGAAGAAATGGATCAGTCGAAAGCCTTGGCTGAGAGTCTTCAGAGACTTCAGACTAGGTTTGACAACCTTCAAGGTCATCATAACACTCTCTTATCTGATCATGAGAAGCTTTCTTATGAATTTCTTCAAAGAAAGCAAGATCTTGTAAAGCTAAGAGTGAGTTATGAAGATCTTCAGAAGGAGCACGATTCATTACTTGCTCAACAAATCAGCGCTTCTTGGGAAGAATTTGTTCCTCCATGTTTGAAATGCATTGAACGTGAATCTGCTAATTCTTCACCTGAATGTTCAAATGCCTCTCTAATGCTACAAATTCTTCAACTGTCTCTGCTATCACTAATTCCTCATCTGAGGACATTTCTAATATCACTGATGATGCAGGGCTGAAGGAATTGTACATGACAGGCATGTACAAAAGCCTCAAAGGGCATCAGACTCTTTGTGATGTGCTTAAAAAGCAGATCCTCAATAGGAACCCTAGGAAAGAGGGTATTGCCTTTGAGAGGAAAATCAATGCTAATGGTACTTACTGGAAGCCTGAGCAGTACCCCAAAACCTCATGGGTTGCTGCAAAGGGACCTCCAGTAGATCCATCTAATCTATCTCACTACTGTAATCAGCTTCTTTGCCGTACGCCATGGCGGACGGTAAAGGCACAGATCACGGACGGCAAACCTATACGCCGTCCGCTGGCGTACGGTAAAGGCACAGATCACGGACGGCAAACCTATATGCCGTCCTCCAGCAGACGGCAAAATGTTTGGATGAACACGTGCCAGCAAAGGCCTTCTTTGTCGTCCGCTTCGTAGAAATGGACAGCAAAGGATTGTGCCGTCCGCCGTTGGTGGCCAGCAGACGACAAAGATCATGGATGACAGTGAGGTGGGGTGAGAGCCGTTAGGGGTTAAGGGCGTGCTTTGCCGTCAGCCAGCGGACGACAAAGTGCTCAAACATGTCAGTCCTAGGAATCACAAGTAGCTGCCACGTGGCATATTTGCCGTCAGCTAGCTGACGGCAAAGAGCCTGTACAACCCTGTTTTTAATTCAATTCATTCAATTTGACAACAATTCACAGATATAAACAGATATACATATATACACAACAAGCATATCCAACACACTAGTTTTATCATGTATACATACATAACCAACACATATATAGTTCCATCCTTACATATTACAAAAGTTTCACATTTGTTCATCCAACACCGTTATCCATCCATCCATATAACAAGTATCAACCATGCAAGTTCATTGATACAAAATAAAAGCACAAAGGGAAAAGAAGCACTCCATCCATGCAAGCTTCCGTGAATTAAATCAAATCTGCAAAATGATAAACAAGATGTTAGAAGAAGAAAAAGAAAATGAAGAAGAAGAAGACTATAAGAAGTAAGCATACTTATTATGTAAACTTGGTCATTTTGTGCCAACATAAGTAATTTTGGAGTTAACCTATAGGAAACTAAGCATATTAGAGCTAACTTATGTCATTTTGGAGAAGAATAAGAATAAGAAGAAGAAGACTATAAGCTTATTATGTAAACTTGGTCATTTTATGCTAACATAAGTAATTTTGGAGCTAACCTATAGGAAACTGAGCATATTAGAGATAACTTAGCATATTAGAGCCAACTTAGGTAAAATGGAGCCAACCTAGCTAATTATGCCATCTTTGAGTGAACTAAGCATATTAGAGTTAACTTAGAGCTAACTTATGTCATTTTGGAGAAGAAAAAGAAGAACAAGACTATAAGCTTATTATGTAAACTTGGTCATTTGGTGCTAACATAAGTAATTTTGGAGCTAACCTATAGGAAACTAAGCATAGTAGAGATAACTTAGCATATTAGAGCTAACATAGGTAACTAAGCATATTAGAGCTAACATAGGTAACTAAGCATATTGGAGGAAACAAAGCTAAGTATATATAGATCATTTTGGAGATCAAACATACCTGACATAGTTCAGTTCTTATTGTTCTTCTCCTTCTCCTTATCCTTCCTCAGCCTGATGCGCCAAGAGCGGCAAGGCGGTGGAGGCAGTGGGATGTAGTCTTCTACCACAATTGGCGTGGTCATGTCGCCTAGCTGTGGGATCGCCGGCGCCACCACCAGTGCGAGGTCATTGTCAGGCACCACCACCATCGCGAGGCCATCTTCAGGCACGACAGGCACGACCATCGCTAGGCCATCCTCAGCCACCACCATCTCTTGCCTCCTCCTTGCTGTCTTTGCTGCAGCTAGAATCGCTGCTGCTTTTGCTACAGCCAGAATTGTTGCTGCTTTGGCTGTAGCCAGTGTCGGTGCTGCTGCTCCCATTGCCTGTCCAAATGCAACAATGACCGTTAACAATCGATGCGAGACAAAGCCAAATGTAGAGGAATAAGTAGACGGTAAAGAACGTACTGGCACCATCATCGTCAGCGTAGCGCATGCGACACATAGTCGCGTTGAACGCGTTCACGATGAGCATGGTGGCGTCGTCGTCGTACCTGAAGAGAAGGAAGTACCCCTGCCGCAGGTCATAGGCACGGTAGAACTTCTCCCAGCCACGACACAGGTACATGTGGCCCTCCTTGATCACCAACTCCACGTCCCACAGCCTGCGAAACCCGCTGCCGGCCTGTCGCAGCTTCACATTATTTGGCGGATCTTCACCCAGCATGTTCATAAAAGTGTCAGGCAGCCTCTGCAGTTTGGGACAATGAGTGATGTAGCAAACAGCAGAGTTATCATAATGAGATGGGTGAAGGGGAGATCTCTCCTTTTATATACCTGCCTCGTGGATGATACTGAAGTCCCAAGTATGATACTGAAGAACTCGAAAGCATCCAACTCGTACTCCGGTGTGGCAGACCGGGGTCTGCGGTGGGGCTTCCCCCCATCTCTGATAAGCAGCAGAAGAGACCAATTAGTACCCTTACAACATTATCATACAACATTATAACATAAGAAAATTTGAGCATAAGATAATCAACTACACCAAGTTATCATTTCTCATTGAAAAAACAATGCACTTATGGACATATGATGGCTCTAGTTGAATTTATTAGTAGCACTAGTCGTCAAAAATGTTGACTTTAGTTGAATTTCATATATTAACTATTTTAATTTCTTTGGGTCAGCAAACTAGGCAACTAGCTTTTTTTTGAGCAAACACAGTGGGGAAAGGCTCCCCACTGTAACTCTATTTTCTATTAATAATGGGTGGTGTTACATGGGTCTGTACAGAAGAGGTACATGATACAAAAAGATTAACAAACTACAATGTATCCAACCAGGATTGCATCCCATCCTTTAAGCTAGGTCTTGCTTTCTTGATAATGGTGCTAAAATGCTTTTTGAAACTTGATAAGCAGTGAGTCATACTTCTGTCATTGTTGTCAAAGATAATGCCATTCCTGTGCTTCCATATGCTCCAACACCCTGCTATCATCTTCTCCTTAAATCCTTGGCTATTATCTCTGCGTTTACCCTCCATTAGCATTTCTATAGTATTAAGATCTGTATTCCATTCCATACCTATTGCAGCCCAGAAATTTCTGCTAAAGTCACATTCAAAGAAGAGGTTTTGTAGGTATTCATTGGGTTCATCATCACATAGGACACACCTCCTGTTTTCTATTTGAAAATTCTTCCTGATTAGTAGATCTCTAGTATTTAATTTATCAAGCAGAAGCAACCAGAAGAATTTTTTTGTTTGGGCAAGTTGCATGATTTCCAAATCCACTGAAATGGTGGTGCTGCCTTTGGTGGGTTTCCAATAAGTTGCAGATAAATCTTTCTGTTGGAGTATTTGTTTCCTTTCCAGAGAAATTGCCAGCAATCTTTATTGCCATTGTCCTGGTGGATGTTGCTTATGATTTCCAACATCTCATTGCTTTGTTGAACAACCATAGATGACATGGGTAAATGAAACATCTCATAAAAGTTGCTGGTTGAGGAAACGATAGCCGAGGCAATTGTACAGTCTGTATCTTTAGCAAATGAGTATAATTGAGGAAATCTGCTCTGGAGAGTGTCCTCATTCCACTTATCATGCCAGAGTGAGATGTTGTTGCCAGTAGAGGGGATACATGTAGTCATGCTTTTAAAATCCTGAAGGATAGAACAACAATCTCTCCACCAAAAGGATCCCAACCCTGTGGGATATGAGGGTATAGAGCCATCAGAATAATAACTATTCCATATTAATTCCACCCAAGGAATATCCTGTTTATTAAAAAACTTGAAGATAAATTTGGTTAGAACATCTCTGTTTTGAGTTCTCAAATCAAGGACTCCCAGTCCTCCTGCTTCTTTGGGGAGACAGATAGTATCCCATTTAACCAAACAATTACCCTTTAATTGATCTTGTTACCATACCAAAGAAAACTTCTGCCAGATTTTTCAAAGTGATCTAAGATAGTGAAAGGCACTCAGATGCAACACATTGCATAAATTGGAAGAGCAGAAACCACTGATTTCCAATGTGTTAATCTACCAGAGTATGTCATCAGATTTTCAATACCAGATAATCTTTTATCAAGCCTTGATACCATAGGCATGAGGTCATCAACTTTAGGTCTGGTGGATCCCATAGGTAGGCCTAGGTATGTGAAAGGCATACCCTCTTTTTACAGCCTAAAATGTTGGCTAATTCATGAGCTCTGCTGTCTGAAATATTGATTGGCACTAGGGAGGATTTACTATAATTTACCTTTAGACCTGTAAATTCAGAGAATATAGCAAGAATGTTCATGATCTTTCTCAATTGGGTAGTTTCAGCAGGCATGATGATCAGAGTATCATCAGCATATTGAATAATGGGGTATCTTCTGTTGTTATTACATTGTATTGGTAGAGATAATTCACCTTGGGACAATGCTTCATTTATTAATAATTGTAACAATTCTGCTACAATAACATATAGGAGTGGTGAGAAAGGATCTCCTTGTCTCACTCCTCTTTTGCATTTGATCTTCTTCCCAGGCACACCATTCATTATGAAAAATGCAAATGCAGTAGTTAGGATCATTTTCACCCATCTAATCCATTTGGATGAGAAACCCAAATGATCCATCATGTAGTATATAGCATTGTAGTCTACCTTATCGAAAGCCTTTTCAAAATCAATTTTGAAGATCACAATTGGTTTTTTGGATTTGTGACACATATGAATGTACTCAAAACTCCAAGCTAAACAATCCTGGATGTTCCTGGATTTTATGTAACCATTTGGTTTTTGCTAATTCTTTTCACCACTTCTTGTTGTGCTCTATTGGCCAGAAGCTTGGTAGTTATCTTTATAGGCATGCTGACAAGTGAAAAGGGCCTGAAATCATTGGGGTTATCAGGGTTTTCCTTTTTGGGAATGAGAGCTATGAAAGCAGAGTTCACAGGTTCCAGGGAAATTTTCTCATTGTAGAAATCATCAACAAACTTGTATATATATTCTTTGATAATGTGCCAACACTTTTTCATGAAGAGACCATTAAAACCATCAGGCCCAGGAGCTTTGTCATTAGGCATATGTTTAATGATGTTGTCAATTTCCTCAGTGAAGATGTTGTCCAAAGAATCATCAATATGTGTCAATGCAAGATGATCAATATTGAAGAGTTTATTTGTGTTCTCAGTTATACCAATCCTCTCCTTAAAAGATTGCCAAATAATAGCTGCCTTTTGATCATGATCATATACTTCAATATTGTCAGTGTTTTTGAGGAAAGTGATGTAATTGTGCCTAAAAACCTGAGTGGGAATAGCATGGAAAAATTTGGTGTTTTCATCTCCAAGATTTGCCCATCTTATGTTTGCTCTAATCCTCCAATATTTCCTTTTTGCCTCTAACAGTTTGTTGGTGTGAATGATAAGTGCTTTCCTGAAATTCCTTTCAGTTCTTGAAAGTTGTATCTGGTCCTCAATCCCATCAATCATTTTAACATAGAAGCTACAATTTTCAATAGTTTTCTTAAGCTGTGAAATTTTTTTGCTCCATAATTTCAGTCCTTTTCTGACAGCTTTAAATTTTGCCACCAGATTTTTAGCAGAATCAGCATAGTGCATGCTATTGTGCCAGTACTTCTCCACAGTTTCAATAAAACCCTCAAACTCTGTCCAGAATTCTTCAAACCTGAAGATATTGCTTTTAGGTATATTGATGTCAACTTGTACCTTTATCGGAACATGATCTGAGGAGATTTTTGCCATAGGGAAGGCCAAAGTGTTTGGATGATCATTAATCCAATCAGAGCTGGTGAAAATCCAATCCAATTTCTCTAGAAGGGGGCATTCTTGCATATTGTTCCATGTGAATGATCTGCCCTTTAGTGGGATTTCCATCAGGTCTAGATTAATGATAATGGAGTTGAAAGTCATCATGTTGTTATGATCACCTCCCACTTTGTTCCTATTTTCAAGAGCCCAAATAAAATTAAAGTCACCTAGAAGCATCCAATATTTACATGCAGATATATTCAAACCTGTCATCCATGTAGTGAATTCCAGTTTCCCCTCTTCTGAATTTGGGCCATAAACATTTGTGAAGTACCACTTGGTATTGTCCATAGTTGATATAAATTCAATGGTGATATGAAAGTAATTCATAGAGATAATGTTGGGGTTCTACGATAGGGTGCGTTGACTGCAAATTTAAATTTTCCTATGCGCAGAACATCCAGAACATGCTACGGAGATGGATCACATTCGTTACCACTAGACGCGCGATGCCGTGTAGCGGAAGAAGAGTTGGGGCAAGCGTCGCGTGGATCGCCTCCTCCTCGCTCGATCTCCCTCGAACAGCCAGTCGTCCGATCCCACATACGAAGTTCGCGGAGCGGCGCAAGTGCACCGCCTAACGGTATCCGTGACGCAGGAGGAACACGTGCGGCGGACTGCTAGGTCCGATCACACACAGTGGCGAGTGGAGGTGGCTATTCGCAACACATGCAAACCCTAGTCGCAGCGCCAAGCGATCAACCACATGAGTGTGCCGCACCTCCACTTTATATAGGCGTCCGTCGGGCTCAACACTTGGGCCTCGTGACGGACCCTAAAGCCCAAAGTCTACTCGGTCACGTTCCTAGTCCATTCGGATCACATCCGACCAGTGTCCTACTGAACCAACCTCAGAGGTTCCTTCCTTGCTGCGACCCCTTAGGTTCAAGCCGGCTTGGTCACAGTTCCGATCACCTCCGACCTGCACAGTTGGTAGCGGCCTCTAGCAAGGCGTGCCGACCACCAAGCAGACTATGAAGCTGGTTAGGCGAACCTGTATAACGTGTCACACTTATGTTCCCTTTGCCACATGATATATGTTGTCGGGCTCAAGGCGAGACTATCATCCTTGTGCTAGCCCGACCTCTTTCTCGTTCCAGTGATACCGACCACAAAACCAGATTATCTCATAATCCTTGTCGCATGGCCATGCTTATCCTGGTCGGATCACACGAGGGGTCCAGAGTATATCTCTCCTGATCGGAGGGGCAAATCCCATCTTGCTCGACCATGTCTCGCAGCATGGGACTGGACAAACCCAAACCTACCTTTGTAACTACCCGATCACGGAGTAGCATTTGGTCGGCCCAAAGCAAGTCTGTCACCATCCCGAGTACATGCGTCAGCCCAGGTCTTAGGACATAGAACGTATGTTGTACTAGAGACTCACAGATTACATATCACTGCATCTCATAGTTGGGTCTGTCCGACTCGGACCTTATCTCGACTCGGATCCGACTACGTCGAATCCGACCAGACCTTTCCAAGTCCATATTACCCGGTTAGCATCCAATGCTCCATGGCTGGTGAGACCAAGCCATCGACCGTGTCATATGCTAGTCTAGTCGGCTGCGCGTCCACACATCCCTTTCGACTAGGGACCTTTTAGGACAGTCATCATACAATGCATAGTCCCACAAACAAGTCACGTACTTGCCGATACACATCATTGATAATGTCCAAGGACTATCTTTATTCATAAACACATAGGAAATATCATCATACATGATTGCCTCTAGGGCATATCTCCAACAGTCTCCCACTTGCACTAGAGTCAATCAAATAGACATCGAATGCCCATAGCTCTAACATGCCCCTCATGCTTGGGTTGTGGAAGCGGCTTAGTCAATGGATCTGCAACATTTGCATCCGTGTGAATCTTGCATAACTCTACATCACCATTCTTACGATCTTTCAGACGTGATATTTCCGGTCTATGTGTCCGACCTGTGGTGATTCCTCGGCTCCTTGACTTGTGCGATGGCACCAGAATTATCACAATAAAGGTCCAACGGTTTCACCGAGGCTGGGAAAATACCAAGATCATCCGAAAATGCCGGATCCAAACACCTTCCTTTGCAGCTTCACAAGCCGCAATGTATTCGCTTCGTGGTAGAATCGCCACCGTATCCCGCTTGGAACTCATCCAAATTAATGCTCCTCCATTCAGACGCATACGAATCCGGACTGTGATCGACAATCATCTCTGTCGGTTTGGAAACTAGCATCGACGAACCCCTCACGACGAGCTCTTCCTCACCTCCATAAACTAGGAACATCTCTTTAGTCCTTTTCGTGTACTTCAAAATAGTCTTTACCGCTGCCCGGTGACTCTCACCGGGTTGGCCTGGTATCTACTTGTTAGGCTTATTGCAAAAGCAACATCAGGCCTTGTACATATCATGGCATACATGATGGATCCGATTGCCGAGGCATACGTAATCCTACTCATCCCGCTTCGCTCATCGATGTCGAAGGACTCGAGTCTCGCTTAGCCTTATACCATGTGAGAGTGGAAATAACCCTTTCTTCGCTTTCACTCATGTTGAACCGCTTCAACACTTTATCTATGTACGTGCTCTGGCTTAGGCCAAGCAGCCTCCTCGATCTATCTCTATAGATCTTAATGCCTAAAATATAGACTGCCTCACCAAGGTTCTTCATTGAAAACTTGCCATTCAATGATCCCTTGACCGAGTTTAACATCGAAACATCGTTCCCGATCAGTAGTATGTCGTCCACATACAAGATCAAAAACACTATCAAGATCCCACTTAACTTCTTGTATAAACAAGCGTCCTCTTCGCTTTTGATGAAACCGAGACCAGTGACGACCTCATCGAAACGAATGTTCCAACTCCGAGATGCTTGCTTCAACCCATAAATGGATCTCTTGAGCTTGCATACCTTACCAGTGCTAGTCGGATCGACAAAACCCTCGGGCTGTATCATATACACGTCCTCGGTTAAATTTCCGTGAAGGAAAGCCGTTTTGACATCCATCTGCCATATCTCGTAATCGAAATATGCAGCTATAGCAAGTATGATCCTCACCGATTTCAGCATCGCTACCGGCGAGTAAGTCTGGTCGTAGTCAATTCCTTGAACTTGTCCATAACCTTTAGATACAAGACGAGATTTGTGGATCTGAACATTTCCATCCACATCGGTTTTCTTCTTAAAGACCCATTTGCAACCAATGGCAGTTATGCCAGGTGGCGGATCAACCAAGTCCCAGACTTGATTCTCATCCATGGATTTTAACTTGGATCTCATGGCCTTCAGCCATGCCTCGTAATCTGGGCTCACCATCGCTTCCGCATATGTGGCCAGCTCGTCGCTTTCTAGCAACAATACATCATGCACTCTGCGCAATCTCTCCGACCTCCGTGGTTCCGGTGCCGCTTCCACTACGGGTTCCCTGACAGACTCCGGTATGATCTCATCACCAGCCGAGCCGTCCCCGAGTGGTCCTCGAATTTCTTCGATTGAACCGCCCTCCCACTGTCCTCCCGACCGAGAAACTCTTTCTCAAGGAAAACCCTGCCCGAGCAACAAACACTTTGTTCTCTTCACAGTTGTAGAAGCTATATCCCAAGGTTTCTCGGATATCCCACTTAATATGCATTTATCCGACATGGCTGTAAGCTTGTCCGACATAAGTCGCTTGACAAATGCTTCACAACCCCAAATCTTTAGAAAAGGCAACCGAGTCTTCCGGTCCACATCTCATGTGGTGTCTTGTCTACGGATTTTGATTGTACCCGTTATGTGAAAGCTGCAGTTTCTAGAGCGTATCCCCAAAATGACAAGGGTAAATCCGATTTGCTCATCATAGACCGGGCCATGTCCAACAAGGTCCTATTCATCCGTTTCGACACGCCGTTTCTTTGTGGCGTACCTGGAGGTGTGAGCTGAGGTACTATACCTCGACTTTTCATATGATCATCAAACTCCTGGCTCATGTACTCACCTCCACGATCAGATCGCAGAAGCTTTATAGTCTTGCCGAGCTGATTCTCAACCTTGTTCTGAAACTCTTTGAACTTTTCAAAAGTCTCCGACTTGTGCCTCATCAAATAGATATATCCATATCTACTCAAGTCGCCGGTAAAAGTCAATGGCAATCGATAGCCACCTCCGCAGTTGTGCTCATTGGACGACACACATCACGTGTATAAGTTCAAACAGCTTCGACGCCTCTCGCAACTCTTTGCGAAAGGAGACTTAGTCATCTTGTCGAGCAAGCATGATTCACATGTCTCGAACGACCCGAAGTCGGACGAAGTTAGGAGCCCATCATCGTGGAGCTTCTTCATGCGTTTCAGACTAATGTGTCCAAGCAGGCAATGCCAAAAGTATGTCGGAGGCTTATGCCTCTTGACATTCATGTTATAGACCGCTTCCTGTTCTAGATTCAATATAAATAGCCTATCAACAATGGGTGCATAGCCGTGGAACATACCATTCAAAAATATCAAACAACCATTGTCCTTTAAATTGAATTCATAACCTTGACTCATCAAACATGAGGCAGAAATAATGTTCCGACTAAGTGCAGGAATGTAATAACAATTATTCAATTCCATTATGAATCCGGAAGGAAGCTGGAGCTGCATCGTGCCGACCTCCAACGCAACAACTCTTGCTTTGTTGCCGACCCTGATGTCAATCTCCCCTTGTGCCACACGCCTAGTTCTTACCAGCCCTCGCATCGAGTTGCAAATATGAACAACCGATCCGTATCAAATACCCAAGAGCTACTAGGTATGTCAGCAAGGTAAATGTCTATAACATATGCAACAAGTGTACCTTTGCTCAAGAAGCATTTCCGCCTTCTTGCCATGCTCGCAAGCCACTTGCTACAGTTCCTCTTCCCGTGACCGGTCTCCTTGCGGTGAAAGCAAACGGTCTTTGAGTCCGTCCAGACTTCAAGAACGGCGGAGGTTACCGTCTCCGCTCCTTTGCCTTAGCCTTTTCTTGGACCAACTCTTCTTGAACTTAGCGATTTCGCACCATCAACACTTGATGCGTGCCTTTCTTAATATCCTGCTCGCCACTTTGAGCATCCCATGCAATTCAGTGAGCTTCTTTATCCATGCCATGCATATGATAGTTCGAGATGAACGCCCCATAGCTGGGCGGAAGAGAACCCGAACAACATCAAGAGTCAGCTCATCCAAGAGCGGAAGCCCAAACGATCCAAAGCTTGCACATATCCAATCATCTTGATCACATGTGGGCTCATGGATCACCTTCCTTCAGCTTGCAATCCATCAAGGATCACCAGACGTTGAACCTTTCGGTCCTAGCTCGTGTCTCAAACATGCTCTTGAGACTCTCGATCATATCATAAGCCTCAACATTTTCAAATGTTGTTGCAAATCGGCTCCATACAAGCCAGCATCGACAACTGATATCCGCTGATTCATCAACGAAGTTTCGTAGGCATTCTTAGCTGTGGCACTAGCATTATCAGCAGGTTCCTCCGAAGTGGATCCTCTAGAACATTTTCCTTTTATCGTGCTTGAGAACAATTCTCGATTTCTATACCGGTGGTAAAGTTTGTTCCATTCAGTTTATCCTTTTCCGTAATTGATTTCAATGCAAAGTTGGGTTGAGCAGGTGGTGCCATTGATCTACAAATGTAAAATATGCAATCACTAAGCAATGTGTTTATGTAGAGTAATTCTAGCCTAAACAGAAATACTCCCATCAAGTCAAGATCCTCCGCAAACTCTCGGTGATTCAGATCCGACTAGCGCATGCGACTAGTGAGCTTTAGCATCATCGCTAGCCAACATACCTATCCGTAAGCAACTCCTTGCTAATCGTATTCTATACGACTCGCCGGTCGGGAAGGTATCTCATACCCTGCTCCCAACCTTCTTTGCCACAAAGCCCAAAACCGCTTTTGATAGCCTTGTCAAGTTAACTCGATGCAAAGGTGCATGTCCGTGTCCGACATGAACCCTTCAGCTCAAGGACACCTAGCAGCACCCCAATTTTATGAGCCCACTACTAGACTTACTTGACGTGCGAAGGTGCAACATCGGGGATGGACTTTCGCTTTATATTCATGAGGGATCATTCTACCATTCTAACATGCATAGAAACATAGAAGCATAACAATCACAAATATAACACATATTGTGAAATAGTATGGCTCCTTCATGGATGTTCTTCTAGGTCGGCTCCGACTCGATGACCATCTACTTAACTCCATCTTGTTTGTCACGCCGGACGCCAAGCCACCAACCTGATCTCTATTATCCAACTACTACAACTAGTAATGAATTTTACATAGAGTCACAAGTCGACACGTAGGTCGTTATACAATATAATGACAGCACTTTATTCTCGCCGTCGACAAACATGACATGCAGGCCACGATAAATTACACACATGCATCACATACACATGAGCCATACTATTCACATCAAACCTGCAAAACAAAGTTATGCATAGAATCGCATTCTACCGGTTTGTGTGTCGGTACGAATACACGGCGCTACGCGACACGGGCGGTCCCGCTTAGCCGTTAGCGGGCGGGTTCAAGGTAGCGCCGTGGTGCAGCAGCGCCCGACGTTTTCAGAAATCACAGATCGCATCTGAACTCCGTTCACGCTGAATTTTCTGATTTGACCGATCTCATCGATCATCGCGAATCCGATTCGGATTTACGTTTCACTGTTAACCCCGATGGTGGATAACCGACCGGTAGGGGTAGATCATGTCACGACCTCATTGATCCCGATTTACAGAAAACATAGCCTCAACGATCCCCATGTGCAGTTGATCACATCAACCGTGCACATAGCCGATCTCTTCAAGGATAACAGATCTCATCTGCCGCCTCCGCATACCTAATATGCATACGATCTGAATCCAAATCCTATAGCAGAGGCTCTGATACCACTGTTGGGTTCTACGGTAGGGTGCGTCGACTGCAAATTTAAATTTTCCTACACGCATAACATCCAGGAACATGCTACGGGAGATGGATCACAGTTTGTTACCACTAGACGCGCAGTGCCGTGCAGCGGAAGAAGAGTTAGGGCAGCGCGTCCGCGTGGATCGTCTCCTCCTCGTTCGATCTCCCTCGAATAGCCAGTCGTCCGATCCCACGTACGAGTTCGCCGGAGCGGCGCAAGTGCACCGCCTCTAACGGTATCCGCGCGTGCAGGAGGAACACCATGCGGCGGACTGCTAGGTCCGATCACATAGTCAGCAGCGAGTGGAGGTGGCTATTCGCAACACATGCAAACCCTAGTCGCAGCGCCGAAGCGATCAACCACATGAGTGTGCCGCACCTCCATTTTATATAGGCGTCCGTCGCGGGCTCAACACTTGGGCCTCGCACGGACCCTAAAGCCCAAAGTCTACTCGGTCACGTTCCTAGTCCAGTTCGGATCACATCCGACCAGTGTCCTACGAACCAACCTCGAGGTTCCTTCCTTGCTGCCGACCCCTTAGGTTCAAGCTGGCTTGGTCACAGTTCGGATTACCTCCGACCTGCACGGTTGGTAGCGGCCTCTAGCAAGGCGTGCCGACCACCAAGCAGACTATGAAGCTAGTTAGGCGAACCTGTACAACGTGTCACACTTATGTTCCCTTTGCCACACGATATATGTTGTCGGGCTCAAGGCGAGACTGTCATCCTTGTGCTAGCCCGACCTCTTTCTCGTTCCAGTGATACCGACCACAAAACCGGATTATCTCATAATCCTTGTCGCATGGCCATGCTTATCCTGGTCGGATCACACGAGGGGCCCAGAGTATATCTCTCCTGATCGGAGGGGCAAATCCCATCTTGCTCGACCATGTCTCGCAGCATGGGACTGGACAAACCCGAAACCTACCTTTGTAACCACCCATTCACGGAGTAGCGTTTGGTCGGCCCAAAGCAAGTCGTCACCATCCCGAGTACATGCGCCACTCAGTCTTAGGACATAGAACGTATGTTGTACTAGAGACTCACAGATGACATATCACCGCATCTCATAGTTGGGTCCGTCGACTCGGACCTTATCTCGACTCGGATCCACCACGCCGAATCCGACCAGCACCTTTCCAAGTCCATATTATCCGTTAGCATCCAATGCTCCATGGCTAGTGAGACCAAGCCATCGACCGTGTCATATGCTAGTCTAGTCGGCTGCGCGTCCACACATCCCTTTCGACTAGGGACCTTTTAGGACAGTCATCATACAATGCATAGTCCCACAAACAAGTCACGTACTTGCTGATAGACATCATTGATAATGTCCAAGGACTATCTTTATTCATAAACACATAGGAAATATCATCATACATGATTGCCTCTAGGGCATATCTCCAACAGATATCTCTACCCGAGAAATGGTTGCTATTCCAGATAGTAATAATACCACCAGATGATCCAACTGATGGATAGAATGCATGTTGGTTGAATCTTTTTGGACAGAAATTTTTTAAGTAAGCCATGTCAAAATGCTCACGTTTGGTCTCCTGAAGAGCTATAATGCTGCAGGTACTTTCCTCAATCTTCAGTCTGATGTCATCCCATCTTTTCTGAGAATTTATTCCTCTAACATTCCAACATAGTATGTTCCAGTTTCTATTCATTGAAAAACTAATGTTAAAGAACTAGAGCTCATACCAGTATTAGCTTGGTATGATGAGGAAAATCTCATTGGCAGCATTGTGATTGTACTGCAATCTTGATCATTACAGTGCCAGAAATTGTGTGCAGCATTTGATGACATAAGGATCATATAATAAATAAAACAAATCCTGCTGCAATAACTGAAAGCAAAATACCAAGAGTGCCATAGTAGCTCATTATTATAGACCAGCTCTAGCATAGATGCACGCAGGCATCTCAAATACAGGTAAATGATAGCAAGAAAACGATGAAATGGTTCTAAAAAGCATAAACCAGAGGCTATCCAGAGCCATTTCTTGAGGGGGTATTTATTCATCAGAGCTGTCGTAAGTGAGAACCTTGGAGCTCACATCCTTGTGTGACATCTTGCAAGGTCCAGTGCCAATTGCCTGCAGGGTGCTGATTGGGATTTCAGGAGGGGGTGGGGCCTGCTTATCAATGATGATGGCATCAAATTTGGGCCCCAGGTTGACAGAAACTTCAGACTTCTTCTTGCTATTGGCTTGCTTGCTGCACTCTAGTTTCTCAGCTAGGTTTGCAGCAGCTGCTTCCTTGGTTTTGAAACCCATAGTGAGTTTAGCAATCCTGTTGCTCCTTCTGCAAAAGCTTCATCAACAATGACATTCTTCTTCCTCTTGTTAGTAATTTTGGCTGGCTTACTGGTGGCTGCATAGGTGTCTGCTATGATCTCAACAATACTAGCAGAGCTAGACTGCTGTTTTATCTGGGTAGGGTTTGAGGTCTGAAACTATAGAATGCACTTCTGTCTGGCGCCATTGGAACCCTCAATGTCCATGATCTGACAAGCTGCATTGACAATGTTGGCCTCACCAATCTTCTCCTCCTCCTCCTCCTCCTCCTCCTTCTTCTCCTCCTCCTTCTCCTCCTCCTCCTTCTCCTCCTCCTCCTTCTTCTCCTCCTCCTTGTTCTCCTCCTCCTTGTTCTCCTCCTCCTTGTCCTCCTCCTTCTCCTCCTCCTCCTTCTCCTCCTCATCCTTCTTCTCCTCCTCCTCCTTCTTCTTCTCCTCCTTCTTCTCCTCCTCATTCTTCTCCTCCTCCTTCTTCTTCTCCTCCTTCTTCTTCTTCTCCTCCTTCTTCTCCTCCTTCTTCTCCTCCTCCTTCTTCTCATCCTTCTTCTTCTTCTCCTCCTTCTTCTCATCCTTCTTCTTCTTCTCCTCCTTCTTCTCCTCCTTCTTCTTCTCCTCCTCCTTCTTCTCCTCCTTCTTCTTCTCCTCCTTCTTCTTCTCCTCCTTCTTCTTCTCCTCCTTCTTCTTCTCCTCCTTCTTCTCCTCCTTCTTCTCCTCCTTCTTCTCCTCCTCCTCCTCCTTCTTCTCCTCCTTCTTCTTATCCTCCTTCTTCTTATCCTCCTTCTTCTTCTCCTCCTTCTTCTTCTCCTCCTTCTCCTTCTCCTTCTTCTGCTCCTCCTTCTTCTGCTCCTCCTTCTCCGCCTCCTCCTTCTTCTTCTCCTCCTTCTTCTTCTCCTCCTCCTTCTTCTTATCCTCCTTCTTCTTCTCCTCCTCCTCCTTCTTCTTCTCCTCCTTCTTCTCCTCCTTCTTCTCCTCCTTCTTCTTCTTATCCTCCTTCTTCTCCTCCTTCTTCTTATCCTCCTCCTTCTTCTCCTACTTCTTCTCCTCCTTCTTCTCCTCCTCCTTCTCCTCCTCCTCCTTCTTCTCCTCCTCCTCCTTCTTCTTCTTCTCCTTCTTCTTCTCCTTCTTCTTCTTCTCCTCCTTCTTCTCCTCCTCCTTCTTCTCCTCCTCCTTCTTATCCTCCTCCTCCTTCTCCTCCTCCTTCTTCTTCTCCTCCTTCTTCTTCTCCTCCTTCTTCTTCTCCTCCTTCTTCTTCTCCTCCTTCTTCTTCCCCTCCTTCTTCTCCTCCTCCTTCTTCTCCTCCTCCTTCTCCTCCTCCTCCTTCTCCTCCTCCTCCTTCTCCTCCTCCTCCTCCTTCTTCTTCTCCTCCTTCTTCTTCTCCTCCTTCTTCTCCTCCTCCTCCTCCTCCTCCTCCTCCTCCTCCTCCTCCTCCTCCTCCTCCTCCTCCTTCTCCTCCCCCTCCTTCTTCTGCCCCTCCTTCTTCTTCTCCTCCTTCTTCTTCTCCTCCTTCTTATTGTCCTCCTTCTTCTTCTCCTTATTCTTCTTCTGCTTCTTCTTCTTCTCCTTCTTCTCCTTCTCCTTCTTCTTCTCCTCCTTCTTCTTCTCCTCCTTCTTCTCCTCCTCCTTCTTCTCCTTATTCTTCTTTCTTCTTCTCCCTCCTCCTCTTTCTCCCTCCTCCTCCTCCTTCTACTCTTCTTCTTCTTCTAAACTAAAACTAAAACTAATCCAAAATAAAACTAAAATAAAATAAACTAAAACCAAAACTAAAACTAAACTGAAAATAAAACTAAACTAAAACTAAAACTAAAACTAAAACTAAAACAGAAACTAAAAAAAGCTAAACTAAAAAAGTGGGGAGAACTCACCTGCAAGGGATCGCCGGTGGAGGAGGCGCGGGGCGGCTGGTGGATGGGAGGGCGGCCGCTGGAGGAGGCGGCGTCTGTGGAGGGGAGGCGGACAGCATGGTGGGACGGGCGGGGCGACGCAGGGGGGGGGCGGCGGCGGTGGCGGCTGGGCGGGGGGGGGGGGGCGACGGCGCGGTGGAGGTCGGGGCGTCACAGAGGAGGGGTGCGGGGCGACGGGGCGAGGCAAGGGGGCTGCAGCGGGGCAAGGGAGCAGCGACGGGTCGTCGGGGAGAGAGGACGGGAGAAACACAGACAGAGAGAGGGAGAGATAGGGGCGGCCGGGGTGGGGCTCGGCCCATTAGTTAGGTCAACTCTTTGCCGTCCGCCATCCTTTGTCGTCCGCTTTTTTGCTATTTGCCGTCTGCTAGTAGACGGCAAAGAGGGAGGCCATTAGGTTTTTTCTATGTAGCTCGTTAGTGGGGCCCTCCTCTCTCTTTGCCGTACACCAGCTGACGGCAAAGATTCTTTGCCGTCCGCTAGCGGACGGCCAAGAAGTGGCTGACGACAAAGACCTTCTTTGCCATTAGCCAGTTCTTTCCCGTCTGTTTTATGTAAGCGGACGACAAAGACCTTCTTTGCCGTCAGCCAGCAGATGGCAAAGAAAAAGCGGACGACAAATAAGCAATTTCTAGTAGTGTCTGGCTTTACATGTGAATCTCCTCATTCCTCTGATGAGTCATTTGACTCCAACTATAAATTGTTCAAAAATCAGAATGGTGAAGTATTTGCTAGATATGTTGGCACTAACTGCAGGAACGGTTCCCCTATGAAGAAAATCTGGGTTCCCAAAAGATGCCTTGAAAGTCTTCAGGTGAATGTCCTCATGACACCACCTATGAAGAATAGGAACCCCAGATCAAATTCTTCATATGGATCCAAGTCCTCGTACGGACCAAATTCCTCACGTGGATCAAATTCCTCAAAAGGATCAAAGTCCTCATATGATTATCATCGTGCTAACACCTCAATTTCACAGGGAAGAGCTAAGGGCTATGAATATGAGCATTACTCTTCTAACCATTATGTTCATAAGTCCTCGAAGAATTTCTTTGCTTATTCATATGCTTACCCTAACTCCTCTTATGCGAAACGAATTGGTCTGGCTTCTATGCTACCTTTCTCGCATGGAGCTCACAGAGTGATGAACTCTTTGCCGCCAATTCAGATGTGGGTGGTGAAGAAAAGGAACTAATCTCTTATGCAGGGTCAGGTCTCCAGACGTGCTAAAACATCTGAAGAATTTGCTAGAGACCTGAAAAGTGCCTAAAAGGACGCAAGATAATCATGAAGAAATGAACTTTTCATTTCTCACGTCCTCATACTGCTTTATCTGTTCTATTGCTTGATGAAATTGATCTGATGAATTGATGTCATATTGTTCACTGATGAAGTATATGAGTTCGTAAGCTGCACTAATTCATCTGTAGGATGATCAGCCCAAAGCCAATGAGTGGGTCCTCGATAGTGGATGTACAAATCACATGACTGGTGACAAGAATCTATTGATGGATACTCCCTTATCTCCATCGCATATGAAGCATATCATCTTCGCTGACAAAGGCAAAAGTCAGGTATTGGGTCTAGGTAAGGTTGCTATCTCAAAGGATCGGCACATGGACAAATTCATGCTTGTCGAGTCCTTAGGATGCAACCTCATGTCTATCTCAAGGCTCTGTGATCTTGATATTGTTGTTGTCTTTGGCAAGTATCGTTGTGTTGTGATCATGGAAGCTGACCTGTAACATCCCAAAATTCTAAATTTTGGAATGTTATAAACAAATAGATAGATTTGATTGATTGTTTGATTGATTGACTGAAAGTGAGTGATTTCGAAACTTTTGAAAGTTAGATGAGAGGGAATAAAAGGACTTTCCCAAACTTTCATTTTGCTTTTATGAACTTCGGGAATTCAAATTCTTTTCATCACAAAACCCCGAGAGAAGATGACATGACTTCTTCCATTTATTTAAATGACAAGGGTGTTGAAAATATTTGAATTTCATTTGGAAAAATTTCCAATTCTGAAACTTTATGCAACTCAATGATTTTCACGAGCGAAGATAAAATGACTTCTTCAAAACATATGAAATATGAGTTGGGAGTTTCAAAGAATTAAAATTCAAAGTTCTTTTGAATTTATTTTCAATTTGGAGTTATTTGAGTTTTATTCAAATTATTTTCTCCAAAAATAAAATACATGGAAAATAGGGTAACATGATTCCTACAACAGAAAATTGAGAGGAATAAATTTGAATTCATTTTGGTATTTTTAAAATGATTTTATTGATTTTATTAGAGCTGAAGCACTGTTTGTTTTATTTGAATTTATGTATATTTTATTTGAAGCTAAAATAATGTCCATGTTGTAGAAAATCTTTTTCTGCAAATTTTGATATATTATATGCCTATATAAAAGTTTTAGTCATTTTATTTTTAAGTTCTCTGAAAAAAAAAGTTTGAAAAAAAAAAAGCTACAGCGCCTTGGGACAAAGGCCCAAGCCGCCTAGGAGCCACCGGCCGGCCACGAGGCCACAACGCCCACGCGCGCACCAAGGGAGGGAGCCGTTCCTTTTCTCCTTTTCCCAAGTCCTAGTAGGACTCCTTTCCTACTTCGTTTATTCCGTATCTATTCCTAGATCTATTTCCTAGGATTCCTAATCCTAATCTATTTCTTGCCCCCTACCCCAAGCAAAACCCCTCCCCTCCCCAATATAAATACCCAAGCACCCCCCCTCCAATACATCAAATTAACTCTCCTCTCCTCTCCTCCCACAGCAGCAAAGAAGAAGAAGCAGCAGCAGCACCGCCACCGCCGCCGCCCACATAGCAGCCGCCGCCGCCATAGTCCGCCGCCGCGCCGCCCACGCCGCCTCACCAGCGCCGCCCGCCCACCAGCGCCGCCGCCGCCACTTGCCGCCATTGCCGCCCACGCCGCCACCGCCTGAGCCCTCGCCTCGAGGTACTAGCCCGCTGTCGCGGCCACGCTTTCTAGATCGGTTTTCTAGATCGGTTTCGCCCGCTTTCTTGATCGGTTTTTCGCTTAGGTTTTCTTTCCAAACCCTAGATCGGTTTTCTCGCCAGTTTTTCTTTCCGGTTTTGTTTAGCGAAGCGCTTGCTCGATAGATTTTTATTTTATTTTAATTCCGTCATGGACCTATCCGTAGTCCCTAATCTTCAAACGGCTATAACTTTTTACTCAGAAGTCGGAATCCAACGAAACCAACGCCCACTTCTTCGCTATGATCTCCTCTATCCAGTAATACAACTCAAACATGTTTTTGAAAGTTTTAAAATTTGAATTCAAACAGATTTGTATTTGAACTTCATTTGATCATAACTTGAGTTTCAGAATCTGATTTAGTTGGTTCTTTTGCAAATCGAAGCTCTTGACCTAAAATTTCTGATAAGGCCAAATACACATAGTTTTGGTACTGTTAGAAATTGTTTTATGCTGCAAGAGTTATTAGATTTGGTTTTGACTTTTTCCGAATTGTTTCCTCGATCCTTCCGATATTTTGAGTGATTGCTTATGTGTGGTTACTATTGCTTGATTACGATAGATTGACTGGAGTGTGACGAGTAGATCTATCAAGAGTTTTGAGTGCGAATCATCTTCATCAACTTTGCAGGCAAGTAACACTTGATCATATCTTTTCTACTACCCAGTTTTTATGCATTAGATCAATCCTCAAACACTTGCATGGTTAGGATCTAATTAAATTGTGGGATGGGAAGTAGATTGAGGTAGTACCTATTACCTGTTTTACTTATGAACCTTTGGGAGTTACTTCTACGTTTGCTTATTACGCCATGCTATGCTCGTAGACGTGGATTGGGTTTAAGTGAATATCCATGACAGATGTGAGATTGATAATTAATGGTTTATCTAAGGTGGCAACTTAAACACACATCTGGGTGGATTGAGGCACCTGGCTATTCCAGGACTTGCCTGTCAAGGCACCTGGATAGACAGGATTTGCTTGTATTTCTTCGGACCGCCACCCAGTCCCAAAGGGATCATGAGATTATTCAAACTAGAAACTTCCGTGTGCAGCCACAAGCCATTATGGGCTCTGGCGTAGTTGACTAAGTTGTGCGAACTCTTACGGGCAGACTAGCGATGTAGGGGATGTAGGTTGGTACGGTCTACCCACATGTAAGGTGCTAGCGCTTCGAAAGACTATGTCTCGGTCATCCGCTTCTCAAACACCATGTAGTGCGAGAAACCAAACGGAGGCGATCGAGTCTTGTGGGGAAAAGTGCATAAACCTCCGCAGAGTGTACAAACTAATCATGGTTAGCCGTGTCCCGGTTATGGACAATTTTGAGTATCTAGTACCGGATATCCTGTTGATCTCATCACGCTACTTAATATAATTTGTTTGGGTTTAATGAGTACTTTTAATTGGGATTGAGAATGCTGTCAACCATTCTCAGTGTTTAATAACCACCATGATAGTTAAATAAATTTATTCCTTTGAAGTAGGGAAAATTGGCTTTTCGCAAAAAACTGTAACCATAGAGCTTTCCACCAGCCATATATGCATGTAGTATAGCTTATTCTTTCATTACTCTCTATGTGTTACATTGCCAAGATATTCCATGTGCTGAATTGTTTTGGCTGCAACTTTTCATGTTGCGACTTTTCGCATTTATTTAGTAAGTGATACGTTAGGGTTACGATTTCCTATACTCAACTTTGCCGTTGGTGTTGATGGGAATCCACAACCTTGTTGCTTCCGCTATATATTTGGATCGAGGTAATAGTATTTACGTTACTTTATACATGTGATTTACCTCTGTTATAAATCCTTCGAGTAATCGTGTGTGTCAAAGATACCGATCCGTGGATGACACGAAAGCACGAGACTTGATCCATTCGGGTCGGGTCGCTACAAGATGGTATCAGAGCACATGTTGACTGTAGGACGTGACCCTAGAAACTGATAAGCCCATAGGAAAGATTTTTCTCTACAACTTCATTTTCAAAAAGATCTTTTACCTCTCTTCTCTTCTGAGCTTATTCAAATATTCCTTTTAGTGAGACCATACCCCTTTTCCCTTTTGACCACTCGAAGATTTGACTGATGAGACCACTCCAAGGAGACAAGATATCGGACAACTAAGACCATTTGAATGAAGATGATTTTACCGTAAACGGAAACTACAACGGTGAAGACCAAGACTAGGAGATTTGAAGGCTCCAAATAAATTCCGGATTTGTATGACCTAGGAAGGTTACGCTTATGGAACTTGGCAGACTATGGAAGTTATCAATAACCGAGATCAAGGTGTATCGGAGAAAGACTGGAACATGGAGCATTAGAATTCAAAGCTTTGTCAGGAAAATGACAAGAGCAGAAACACGCTATCCATGATGTTATCGCCCGCCTGTGCTATTGTCACCATGCGGAGTTAAGCATGCAGATGCATGGAAGGATTGGTAGAAAGCTGATGGAGCATCTATCTGCAAACGTTGGAGTTTTAACCTTAGCTGGTGTATCACCAGGATCTGGAGTATTACATGAAGAAGTTTAAGGTGGATCTGCAGGAAGCAGTATTTGATAAGGAAGCAGTTCGTGAAGAACTCAGACCCGAAGCTGAAAGTAGACAAGATGAAGGAGCAAAACATCGAGATACCGGAGATTTGACAAGAATCAAGGACAATAGGATCATGGATCATGTCAAGGATGTTGAAACCGCAGTTGGAACGTAACTCCGTAAATATTGAAGGACGCCGCGAGAGACTTCGCACAACAGAGATGATCCGCAAAAGAACTTGAGAAGGACAAGCATGATCGAAGGAGCCATCGAGACATGATCAAGATTGGAAGAGTTTGATGACTTTGAAGATTTATTGACCGTTAGAAGACCAAACCCCTGTTACATACCTACGTTAGATGCGACGATTGTGAGCTGTCATTTGTTTGATGTTTTTCCGACAGCCACAATAAAATCTGCCTTTTCAAAACTTTGTTTGTATTGTGTGCATCCCTCTCGATCTCTCTTATCCCACCCCAAACCCATGGACCCATTAGAGGATGGATGGAGATGAGCTTGTAATTTCCGGACCAATGAGTCAATTGGAGATGACCGATGGATTCGTAACATGGAGGATCACATGAAGAATAACCCGATAGTCGAAAAGATATGACCCAAAGATGCTCTTGATGCTTTGAAAGAGGTGCTGCTATCTAGTGGAGGATGTACCAAACCATCAATGTGGCCAGGAGTAACCACTTGGGAAGAATTTAAGTTGACTTTGCTAAAGTCTCGGTTTGTGTCCCGAAGTTGAATCCTTATGGAAATGATATGGAGAAAGTGCATGCAAGCTTTGTGGAGAAATAGGACACAACCATAAAGAAAATAAGGACTAATACCCTCATAATCGGAGGATTATCAAAGGAGTTAGCCGAGGATTTTCGTGGAACTTTGGTTGAGATTGTTCCCAAAGGTTTTGTTGTAGCAATGGAAGTTCAGTCTACATTGTTGAGAAAGATCCGTGAAGCTCAGAAGGATGACAAAGATATTGTTGAGGTAAAACAGAGGATGAGCAAAGGAAAAGCCTAAGGTTTTCGTAAGGATGATCATGACACCTTATGGTTTGAGGACAGTGTACATGTACCCAATAACGCAAAGATCAGGAAGTTAAAACTTCAGGAGGCTCATGACTCACCATACTCGATTCGCCCTGGAAACACCAAGATGTATTTGGATTTGAAGGAGTGTTTCTGGTGGACTGGTATGAAGAAGGATATTGCGGAGTATGTAGTCGTAAGTGATGTATGCCAGAGAAAGTAAAAGCAGAGCATCAGAAGCCAGCAGGATTATTGCAGCCTATGCCGATACCCGAATGGAAGTAGGATAAGCTTGGCATGGATTTCATTTCCGGATTTCCCATAACCCGATTGGGATATGATTCTATCTGGGTAGTAGTTGACTAGCTTAACCAAAGTGGCTCGCTTTATTCCAGTGAAAAACCACCTATACAAGTGTGAAGTTGGCCAAGATATATTTGACAAGGATCGTATGTCTGCATGGAGTTCCGAGGACCATCGTAGAGGAACACAGTTTACCTCAAAGTTTTGGAATCAGCTGCACTGCACTTTGGGTACTAGGCTAGAGTTCAAGACAGCCTTTCATCCGCAGCATGATGGATAAATCAAGAGAGTCAATCAGATTATGGAGGACATGTTGAGAGCGTGCGCGCTAGATTATGGATCTAGTAGTGATGATAATCTACCCTACGGGAGTTATCATACAACAACAGCTACCAAGTCAGTTTGAAGATGGCCCTTTGAAGCTTTGTATGGGAGAAGGAGCCGACACCGCTGATGTGGGATGAAGTTGGAGACCGTCATTGTTTGGACCAAATATGATCAAGGAGTCAAGAGAATGTTAAGTTGATTCGAGATAGATCAAGATAGCTCAATCCAGTGTAAGAGTTATGCAGACTCAAAATGCAAGGAGGTAGTCTATGAAATCGGAGATGAGCATATCTTTGTGTGCCACCTCTGCGAGGAGTTAAACGATTTGGAGTTAAGGAAAGTTAGCCCTTAGATTTGTAGGACCATACCGAGTTTTGGAGCGATGGGAGAATAGGCTAACAAGTTGAAGTCACCCAAGGACTGTCAGAGTTCATGATGTGTTTCACGTTTTCCGCTTGAAGAAGTGCTATGCGAGATGGCCAATATTTCCTTGTAAGGACCCTTGACCTCGAAAGGATAATGAGGTTCCACAAGTGGAGTATGGATTTCATAAGTATAAGTTTTATCACGGTATGTGGGACATCCCACGAGGATGAAGAGATGAAGTGTTATTGGATATAAAGGAGGTATGATGTTGGAAATATGGATCAATGGAAATTCCATGATGAGTCCGAGTAAACACAAATATAAGGAAAAGAGACAAGACAATTGGATGGATTTAAGTATGCGTGGAGTTGGATCTTGGGATAACGATCATTGCCCCGAGGATGTGTTCAAGGATTTCAAGTGATGAGATGGGCCATAACCCATCGCCCTGTGACTGCCAAGAAGCAAGCACACTCTTGTCAAGGAAAACCTCGAAGAAGTTACGACTTGTATCAACCGACGATTCTATAGGAGTTTACGCAAAACCCGAGAGTTGTTAAGGAACGATAGATGTTTTGTTGGCTTGCGAATCAATGGATTTCGAACTTGGTTCGTCGACAAGAGAAATTCTGCAATGCTTGTGAGGATGACCGAGTGTTAGAATGCGAGATTCGCTAAACCATGTACAAGGTAATGATTTAAAAGGGATGGATTGATCACCATACCGACTTACTCTTATTATTCGCTTTGCTATATGGGATGGTAAATCTGAGTGACTTACCTATAGCAGAGAGACGACGATCAAAACCTTGTTTAAACCTTAGAACGGTATAGGTATTTCTTTTCCCCTTGTACATGGCAGCTGTTGCCAACCGTAGGTCATACGGTGAGGTTCAACCTGCACCCGCTTTTCTGCAGGAGAAAACCATAAATCGTTGACCACCATGAGATACCGATATTTGTTTAGAATTGGCGCCTGCACTGTCACCTAAGAAGACGCAATCTCGAATAACCTTACCAAGAGGAAAGGACAAAGGAATTGAGGAAAAGGTTATGCCACTACCGAAGAGCCCAGAGAAGGAATTATCCTTACGATCGAGAAGACCGACACTGTCAAGAATAAGGATGAAGTATATGAGTTTTGATGGAACCGTAACCAAGCTTCTAAGGGTGGTAGCACCGAGACCCCGGAGACGATCGATGGATTTTGAGAAAACCCCAAACCCTAACCTATTTCTTTCTAGTTTCTCCCAATCTCGAGGACTAGATTCATTTTAAGGGTGTAGTTTGTAACATCCCAAAATTCTAAATTTTGGAATGTTATAAACAAATAGATAGATTTGATTGATTGTTTGATTGATTGACTGAAAGTGAGTGATTTCGAAACTTTTGAAAGTTAGATGAGAGGGAATAAAAGGACTTTCCCAAACTTTCATTTTGCTTTTATGAACTTCGGGAATTCAAATTCTTTTCATCACAAAACCATGGAGAGAAGATGACATGACTTCTTCCATTTATTTAAATGACAAGGTGTTGAAAATATTTGAATTTCATTTGAAAACATTTCCAATTCTGAAACTTTATGCAACTCAATGATTTTCACGAGCTAAGATAAAATGACTTCTTCAAAACATATGAAATATGAGTTGGGAGTTTCAAAGAATTAAAATTCAAAGTTCTTTTGAATTTATTTTCAATTTGGAGTTATTTGAGTTTTATTCAAATTATTTTCTCCAAAAATAAAATACATGGAAAATAGGGTAACATGATTCCCTACAACAGAAAATTGAGAGGAATAAATTTGAATTCATTTTGGTACTTTTAAAATGATTTTTATTGATTTTATTAGAGCTGAAGCACTGTTTGTTTTATTTGAATTTATGTATATTTTATTTGAAGCTAAAATAATGTCCATGTTGTAGAAAATCTTTTTCTGCAAAATTTGGTATATTATATGCCTATATAAAAGTTTTAGTCATTTTATTTTTAAGTTCTCTAAAAAAAATTTGAAAAAAGCTAAAGCTACAGCGCCTTGGGACAAAGGCCCAAGCCGCCTAGGAGCCACCGGCCGGCCACGAGGCCACAACGCCCACGCGCGCACCAAGGGAGGGAGCCGTTCCTTTTCTCCTTTTCCCAAGTCCTAGTAGGACTCCTTTCCTACTTCGTTTATTCCGTATCTATTCCTAGATCTATTTCCTAGAATTCCTAATCCTAATTTATTTCTTGCCCCCTACCTCAAGCAAAACCCCTCCCCTCCCCAAGATAAATACCCAAGCACCCCCCCTCCAACACATCAAATTAACTTTCCTCTCCTCTCCTCCACAGCAGCAGCAGCAGCAGCAGTGCCACCGCCGCGCCGCCGCCCCACATAGCCGCCGCCGCCGCCATAGCAGCGCCGCCGCCGCCTCACGCCGCCGCCCTCACCAGCGCCGCCGCCCACCAGCCGCCGCCCTCACCAGCGCCGCCGCCACTTGCCCGCCGCCGCCGCTACGCCGCCACCGCCGAGCCCTCGCCTCTTCGAGGTACTAGCCTCGTCGCCACACTTTTAAATCGGTTTTCTAGATCGGTTTCGCCCGTTTTCTCGATCGGTTTTTCGTTTTGTTTTTTTTCCAAACCCTAGATCGGTTTTTCGCCAGTTTTTCTTTCCGGTTTTGTTTAGCGAAGCGTTAACTCGATAGATTTTTCTTTTATTTTAATTCCTGTCATGGACCTATCCGTAGTCACTAATCTTCAAACGGCTATAACTTTTTACTCGTAAGTCGGAATCCAACGAAACCAACGCCCACTTCTTCGTTATGATCTCCTCTATCCAGTAATACAACTCAAACATGTTTTTGAAAGTTTTAAAATTTGAATTCAAACAGATTTGTATTTGAACTTTGTTTGATCATAACTTGAGTTTCGTAACTCCGATTTAGTTGGTTCTTTTTGCAAATCGAAGCTCTTGACCTAAACTTTCTGATAAGGCCAAATACACATAGTTTTGGTACTGTTAGAAATTGTTTTATGCTGCAAGAGTTATTAGATTTGGTTTTGACTTTTTCCGAATTGTTTCCTCGATCCTTCCGATATTTTGAGTGATTGCTTATGTGTGGTTACTATTGCTTGATTACGATAGATTGACCGGAGTGTGACGAGTAGATCTATCAAGAGTTTTGAGTGTGAATCATCTTCATCAACTTTGCAGGCAAGTAACACTTGATCATATCTTTTCTACTACCCAGTTTTTATGCATTAGATCAATCCTCAAACACTTGCATGGTTAGGATCTAATTAAATTGTGGGATGGGAAGTAGATTGAGGTAGTACCTATTACCTGTTTTACTTATGAACCTTTGGGAGTTACTTCTACGTTTGCTTATTACGCCATGCTATGCTCGTAGACGTGGATTGGGTTTAAGTGAATATCCATGACAGATGTGAGATTGATAATTAATGGTTTATCTAAGGTGGCAACTTAAACACACATCTGGGTGGATTGAGGCACTGGCTATTCCAGACTTGCCTGTCAAGGCACCTGGGTAGACAGGATTTGCCTGTATTTCTTCGGACCGCCACCCAGGCCCAAAGGGATCATGAGATTATTCAAACTAGAAACTTTCGTGTGCAGCCACAAGCCATTATGGGCTCTGGCGTAGTTGACTAAGTTGTGTGAACTCTTACGGGCAGACTAGCAGATGTAGGGGATGTAGGTTGGTACGGTCTACCCACATGTAAGGTGCTAGCGCTTCTGAAAGACTATGTCTCGGCCATCCGCTTCTCAAACACCATGTAGTGCGAGAAACCAAACGGAGGCGATCGAGTCTTGTGGGGAAAAGTGCATAAACCTCCGCAGAGTGTACAAACTAATCATGGTTAGCTGTGTCCCGGTTATGGACAATTTTGAGTATCTAGTACCGGATATCCTGTTGATCTCATCACGCTACTTAATATAATTTGTTTGGGTTTAATGAGTACTTTTAATTGGGATTGAGAATGCTGTCAACCATTCTCAATGTTTAATAACCACCATGATAGTTAAATAAATTTATTCCTTTGAAGTAGGGAAAATTGGCTTTTCGCAAAAACTGTAACCATAGAGCTTTCCACCAGCCATATATGCATGTAGTATAGCTTATTCTTTCATTACTCTCTATGTGTTACATTGCCAAGATATTCCATGTGCTGACCCGTTTTGGCTGCAACTTTTCATGTTGCGACTTTTCAAACGCATTTAGTAAGTGATACGTTAGGGTTACGATTTCCTATACTCAACTTTGCGTTGGTGTTGATGGGAATCCACAACCTTGTTGCTTCCGCTATATATTTGGATCGAGCTAATAGTATTTACGTTACTTTATACATGTGATTTACCTCTGTTATAAATCCTTTGAGTACTGTGTGTGTCAGCATACCGATCCAGGGATGACACGAAAGCACAGAGACTTGATCCATTCGGGTCGGGTCGCTACATGACCATTCCAAATTCTTCAAAGGCTTTAGGAGAGGAATTTGCACACGCCGTATATTGTTGATTTCTCTACAGGACCACAACCAGCCGTATGCCTACTTGCAAATGCTTCAGAAGGCTGGCTATGGCATCAACGACTTGGTCATTCAGGCATGAGGAATTTGCACACGCTTGCGAAGAAGAAGCATGTCATTGGCATTGAGAATGTCAAATTTCTCAAGGATCACTTATGCGGAGCTTGTGAAGCAGGAAAGATGACCAAGGCCAAATATCCAGCGAAGACTATCATGACTACCAATCGACCATTTGAATTGCTTCATATGGATCTCTTTGGTCCTAACCATTATTCTGCAGTTACAAATGTTGCATCTCTATATGGCTTTGTTATTGTTGATGATTACTCTCGTTACACATGGGTGCATATTGTTACTTACAAACATGAAGTGCAGGAAGTCTTCAAACGATTTTCCTCGAGGGCTTCAACCAACTTTGGTGTGAAGATCAAGCACATCAGGAGTGACAATGGAACTGAGTTCAAGAACTCTGGTCTTGATGACTATCTTGATGAACTTGGTATTACTCATGAGTTATCTGCTCCTTATACTCCTCAGCAGAATGGCGTCGTGGAGTGCAAAAACAGGACTCTTGTTGAGATGGCTCGCACTATGCTTGATGAGTACAAGACGCCTTGACACTTCTGGATTGAGGCAATTTATACTGCGTGCCACATCATCAATAGAGTATATCTTCACAAATTCTTCAAGAAAACTGCCTATGAACTCCTCACTGACAAGAAACCCAATGTGAGTTATTTCAAAGTCTTCGGTGCTAAGTGTTGGATTAGAGATCCTCATCACAATTCTAAATTTGCACCGAAATCATATGAGGATTTTATGCTTGGTTACGGAAAGGACTCGGACACCTACAGAGTCTTCAACAACGTGCACCACAAAGTTGTTGAAACTATAGATGTGAGGTTTGATGAAACTAATGGCTCGCAAAGAGAGCACCTACCTTCTATGATAGATGACCGGCGCCTGAGGAAACTATCAAGTTCAAGGTTACTGAGGATGTCATTCCTACCGAAGAATCTGCTGAAGAATTCATTCCAGAACGTGAAGAACGTCGAGCTGATGCACCTGAAGAAAATGATGCTGAAGAAATGATGTTGAAGAAAATGGTTCTGTAGAAAATGCTGATCAAATTCCTCCACGACAACCCGCTCATCCTCGAGTTGCAAACGAAGTGCAAATTGAGAGAATCATTGATGACATTGAAGCACCAGGTCCTCTCACACGCTCAAAAGCTTCACATTTATCTAACTTTTGTGGGCACTTTGCTTTCGTCTCTATTACAGAGCCCACTAAGGTAGATGAAGCATTTCTAGAGCCTGAGTGGATTCAAGCTATGCAAGAAGAATTACATCAATTCGATCTCAACAACGTCTGGGAACTGGTCAAACATCCAGATCCTCGCAAGCACAATATCATTGGCACAAAGTGGATCTACCGCAACAAGCAAGATGAAAATGGCCTTGTGGGGAGGAATAAGGCACGGCTTGTAGCTCAAGGCTACACATAGGTTGAAGGAATCGATTTCGATGAAACTTTTGCACCTGTTGCTAGACTTGAGGCTATTCTCATATTACTTGCTTATGCTAACCATCATGATATCACTTTATATCAAATGGATGTGAAGAGTGCATTCCTCAATGGTAAGCTTGAGGAAGAAGTATATGTAGCTCAACCCCCAGGTTTTGAAGATCCAAAGCATCCTGACAAAGTATTCAGACTCAATAAGGCCCTCTATGGCCTCAAGCAGGCCCCTCGGGCGTGTGATGAATTTGCCTATATGATGAGTGAAGAATATCAAATGTCTATGATGGGAGAATTGAAATTCTTCTCAGGTCTTCAAATTCGTCAACAGCGCAATGGCATATTCATATCTCAAGAGAAATACCTCAAGGATGTACTGAGGAAATTCGGCATGCAAGATTGTAAAGGGGTCAAAATTCCAATGCCCACAAATGGCCATCTATGCACTGATGAAAATGGTATTGACTTTGATCAAATGGTATACCACTCCATGATTGGTTCTTTATTGTACTTATGTGCATCTAGGCCAGATATTATGCTTAGTGTTTGCATGTGTGCCCGATTTCAAGCTACACCGAAGGAATCACACCATAAGGCTGTGAAGCATATTGTTCGATATATAGCTCACACACCAACACTTGGATTATGGTACCCCCAAGGGCTCGGTTTTTGATCTCATTGGATATTCAGACTCTGACTATGGTGGTGATCGTCTGGACCGCAAGTCAACATCTGGCACATGCCATTTCTCGGACGATATTTGGTCTGTTGGTCCTCGAAGAAATAGAACTGCATATCACTGTCTACTGCTGAAGCTGAGTACATTGCTGCTGGTTCTTGCTGTGCTCAATTGTTGTGGATGAAGAAAACTCTCAAGGACTACAGTGTCAACGTGAAGAATGTGCCTCTCTACTGTGACAATGAGAGTGCCATCAAGATTGCTCACAATCCAGTTCAGCACTCGAAGACCAAGCACATTCAGATTCGTCATCATTTTCTTCATGATCATGTGTTGAAGGGCGACATTTCTATTGAGCATGTGAAGACCGAAGAACAGCTAGCTGATATCTTCACAAAGCCCTTGGATGAGAAGAGATTTAGCAAGTTCCGGTGTCAGCTAAATATCTTAGAATCTTCGAATGTTCTTTGAAAAGGACACTCATCCTAACACTTATGCAAAATTGATGACTTAGATGTGCAACACATGAACAAATGTTTTTCTTCAATCAATGAAGAATAACATTCTAAGTGTAAACAAATTAATGAAGAATTTGATTCTCAGAGCCCTACGACAATTGTACGCGGTGCCTAAAATCATCATTCTTATACGGTGGGTCACACCACCACCAAAAGTTGAAAATCTTCATTTTGAGTTTTTCCTCAGTTTTGAAATTCCTCAATTGTTCAATTTCTTCAACTTTGCATTGTCTTCGCTGTTTCCGTCATTTTTCTTCATTGGCTATATATATATATGAGTTTATGTCCTCTACAACATTCACTTATTGCTACTTCTTCATGTTGTTTTTTTCCTGCTAAGTGAATGTGATCGGACCCTTCCCTCTCTATGCTAAACTCAACCCAATCTATTCACAAATTCTTCATATGCGTTCTATTTGAAACTCGTTCAAAATCTTCACGGTGTCCTTGTCAGCTGAAGAAATTGCGAACGGAACTTTTAACTTATCTTATCTAAATTTTCGGCTTTGCCGCTCAAACCATTCCACATCCCACGGTAATACTTATCTATTCACCCATGATTGCCACCTCTCAGTACGTGGGTGACACATGTCAAGCGAATGAGAAGGGTCAGGGGCACGTTCGTCCAATTTCTTCGGGCGAGCAGTTTTTCATCGTGGCTATAAATACCCCTCCCCTTCCTCACTTCTCTTTTACTCCGCTCAACCTCACTCCCGCTCGAGCTTCTCAAACCCTAGCACCGCCGCTACTTCATCGTTGCCGGTGAGGAAGAGCTTCATCGCCTCGACCTCGTCGTTGTCAGACTTCGCGCCCGGCTGGATTTCTTCACTCCGCCGCCACCGTAGGTGTCTTCCTCTGCCGAGTTAGGGTGTGGAAGATCTGAACTGACAAACTTCACATCTACACTTCCCAGTTCGTCGTGTTCTTCTTTCAGGGTAATTTAAAGTTACTTTTACTACCCTCTTTGATTCAAATGATTTCTACAAAATCTTAAAAGGTGTTTTATTCTTCAAATCTTCACTCACTAAACACCTCACATGTCATCTATTCTTGATCCATTTCTCTAAGCAATATTTTTCTTCAAGATTCCTCAATTGTGTGGATTTCTGATCTGTACAACTCTGGAACCTAAGACAAAGAACGCTTAGTGAAATTCTTCCAAGACTCATCTGGTCAAATTCCTCAAACTTGTTCTTTTTTAAAATCCTCTGAGAACGCATATGACCTCTCCAAATTCCTCGCAACTATACTCTGTTCACAGGTACTCATGTCAGCTACTGAATCACTAGGTTCTCATCAACTTAACTCATTTGCAGCGTTCCTCGAAGAAAAGTTGCATACATCTTCAGAGAATTCAATTGTCCAAATTCCTCAGCTGAAGAAAATGGCTGATGGAAAGAAGCCACAGAAAGGAGGAAAAGGCCCGAGGTCAATACTGCCTTTGAGATCCCTGATGACATATACCAGGACTATTGCACTCCTGATGAGGCCAAGTTTGGCAAGGAGGACAAAAATCAGCGTAAGGTGCGCATCCAAAGAATAGAGAGGAGATGGGCAAGGGAGTGGAGGGAGTACATGAGTATATGAAGAAATTCGCTCTAAATCCTCCATGCTCAAGACCTCCATTGGCACCTGGCCAAGAAGCTGATCCCACCAGCCTCAAGCGCGGTGAGGACTATCCTGACGAATGGGCCAAGCGCCAGGCCAAATTGGCCAGACAAGCAAGAGAAGCAGTGAGGAAATTCAATGAAGACTCTGCTGCTGTTGCCACTGCTGAGGCCTCTGCAAGCAAACCGAATAAGGCTATGGCAAAGAAGCCTGCTCATAAGCCAAGTGCTTCACCCTCAATGCCCTCATGGCCAAGTTCCTCAGCAATGCCCTCACAGCCAGAATCTTCAAAGCCCTCACGACCAACTCCTCATGCTGCTCCCGCTCCTCCAAAGTCCTCAGCTCCTCCGCCAAAATCCTCAGCTCCTCCGACCAAATCCTCTGCACCTATGCATCTCGCCACATACCAAAGGACCACAGGCATCTCTATTGCCTCAGGAGCCTCTGCTAGTTCCTCAGCTGCACCAAATTCTTCAACGGGACCCTCTCTACTGAAGACAAAGGCCATTGCTGGACGTGGCTCTCGCCCAAGTCCTCACAAGAAGCAGGTCGCCTTCCAAGTGCCGTCTGATGAAGACGAAGCTGATGATGAGGAACTTGCCAAATCATCGAGAGACAGCAGCTCAGGTCGCTAGAGACAAGGGCACAAATGTGCCACTGCTTTTGGATCCTAAGTTGATCCTTGATTACATCGATCTCTGGCACAAGAACCCCAACACTCCTATGCCTGATTTCAAGCTGACTCCTGGCCAAAGTCATATGCGGACTGCCTTCATCCAAGAAGAAAAATGGAAATTTGAAAAGGCCAGGCAGATCAAGAAAGCGCAGTACAAAAAGGAGCGCTTCCTGAAGAAACACGTTGTCTCAATGACAACTGAAGAACTTGTCAACATTCAATCTAAGATCAAGAACCTCAGTGATGAATTTGACGTATACAGAGCTGACTGGCTTGGAGCCAAAGTCAGGTTTGTGAAATTGACTGAAAAGTTCACTTCCAATGTTGCAGCCCCAACGCAACAAGAAAATCCTCAGGCTGAAGCATCTGCTCAGCCGACTAAAGAAAATGCCAGCACCGCTGATGACATTCAGGCTGCTGAAGAAACTCAATGTACCAGGGCTGATGACTACATTCCAGCCGCTGATGAAATTGCCAGGGCATCCACTAGTGGTGCGCCTGAAGACAATGAAGAAGCCAGGGCAACTGCATCACTTGTGCCTGAAGAAATTCAACCAAATTCCTCTGCTCCTCCTGTGCCTACACCAACTCCAATCCTTCCATCTGCAACAGATGTGAAGAAGACCAAGGCTGCAGAGCGTGCAGCGGTGAAGAAAAGGAAGGCATCAACTTCATCAGATTCTTCAGCCCCGAAGAAGATGAAGCCATTGACTAGCTCATTTGACAAACCAATTGATGCCCTTGCTATCACAACCATGCCATCAAAGGACCTTGTTCCTTTTGATGAAGAATATGTGATTCCAAGTGAATCTAATGATGACATTCCTTCTGCTTCTTCGTCAGAGCAGATGGATGAAGAAATTGAAGCGGATGCAATCCCTTCAACCCCACAAGTCTCATCGCTCGTGCCTCAGTTCACTGCTGAAGAGGCTGGCATTGAAGAACAAGAAGAAGAAGAAGATGTGGACATTGGCTGTACCACACCCGTGCTGAATGATGACTTTTGGGAAAGTCAGCACCCCAACTCTCCACTGTTCACACCATTGCAACAAATTCCTTAGTCCCCAGTAACTATAGTTCAAATGGGATCTGATGAACCACATGCCACATCGTCTGTGCATGAAGAGATTCCAGCCACTAGTGCTGAAGAAAATGTAAATGAAGAATTGAAGACCCAGGCTACCATTGAAGAAGAAGCTGAAATTCCTCAGCCTGTGGAACCTGAGATTGCGATTCCTGAGGTGATTGTGCAATTGACTGATACTCCTCAGCCCAAGCCAAAGGATCCATTCTCGAAGAAGCAGAAATTCAAGGCTGATGACTTCTTCGGCGAGCACGTGTTCTTCACTGACTATAATCCCTATGATTCTGCTCGTCTTAGAAGGAAGCGCTTCTGGACTGCCAGCCAGGCAAATTTCTATTCTTTACTGCTCTTCAACAAGGATAAAGTCTTCGACCACGAGCATATTCCTCATGTGGACATGGAATCACTGCCTTGCTTCACCCCTGTCCTCAGTGTGCTTCATGACGCAGGCCTCCTCAACTTTTGCACAGATATTGTTGATTGGAATGAAGAACTTATTCTTCAGTTCTATGCAACCCTGCACATCACAGGAGATGCTGATGACATCAACACCTGTGTTTTGGACTGGATGACCGAAAACACTCACTATAAGGCACCGACACACTACTAGGAAAAGGCCTACTAATGGCGCACCAGTTTTGCCTACTAATGGCGCATCACTGGTGCGCCATTACTAGCACGCCATTAGTAATTTTTACTAAGGGCGCACCACTGATGCGCCATTAGTATCTGGTATACTAATGGCGCACCACTGGTGCGCCATTAGTATAGGCCGCAGTGCGCCATTAGTATAGGCCACTGGTGCGCCATTAGTATAGGCCATGGTGCGCCATTAGTATTTTTGAATTTTGAAGGCGGGAAAATAGTAGTGGCGCACCGTCTAACCCCCACCGTGTGCCATTGCTATTTTTGAATTTTGAATTTGGATCTGGATCGTGATTTTTTTGCCCATTTTTTGCTAGTTTCTTTTGCTCGTTTTTGGCATGATATTATTTCAAATTTTGTTCCTATTTTTGGATCTTGTACGTTCTTTTGCCGTGTTCTTTTGCCGGAGAGGAGTTTGCCGTAGAGGAGGAGGAGGAGGTCACCGGAGAGGCGCTCGCCTACATCGCCGGAGAGGAGGAGGAGGTCGCCGGAGAGGAGTTCACCGAAGCATCGGAGAGGAGGAAGGAGAAACCATGAGGGAATGGGAGGAGAGGAGGGAGGAGGAGCTCACCGGAGAGGAGGGAGGAGAAACCGTGAGGGAAGGGGAGGGGAGGGGAGGAGAGGAGGGAGGAGGAGGTTCCCGGAGAGGAGGAGGTCGCCGGAGAGGAGGAGGAGGTCGCCGGAGAGGAGGAGGAGGTCGCCAGAGAGGAGGAGGAGGTCGCCGGAGAGGAGGAGAAGGAGTGGAGGAGAGGAGAGGAGGAGATGGAGTGGAGGAGAGGAGAGGAGGAGATGGAGTGGAGGAGAGGAGAGGATGAGATGGAGTGGAGGAGAGGTGGAGTGGAGGAGGCGCCAGCCATATATATGACATAGTAATGGCGCACGTGGGCAGGTGCGCCATTACTAACTTTTATTTTTATTTTTTGACTTATTTTGAATTTTGAAGGCGGGAAGATACTAATGGCGCACCATGGGCGGGCGCCATTAGTAACTTTTTTTTTTATTTTTTGACTTATTTTGAATTTTGAAGGCGGAAGATACTAATGGCGCACCATGGGCCGGTGCGCCATTAGTAACTTTTTTTTTATTTTTTTGACTTATTTTGAATCTTGAAGGCGGGAAGATACTAATGGCGCACCATCGGCAGGTGCGCCATTAGTAACTTTTTTTTGACTTATTTTAAATTTTGAAGGCGGGAAGATACTAATGGCGCACCATGGGCAGGTGCGCCATTAGTGAGTTTGAATTTTTTTGAATTTTTTTGCATCTCCAGATCTTAAAAGCCCAGTATCTTTTTTTCTGTTAGGTTTTTGAGGATTTTGAAAATGTTTAACGGGGTTCCCCCGGTTAAATTTGCAAATGAAGTCGAAATTCTCGAGAGATTTTGCAAATGAAGTCGAAATTCATGTTTGCAAATTTTCCCAACAACTAGACCACATATCACATGGGAAACTTATTTTCTTTTATTTTTTTGACATTTCCATCATTTTCTTTTTATTTTTTTAAAACTGAAAAGGCGATCCAGAGGGGGTGTATTCGTGGAAGTGGTGGTTGTTACTAATGGCGCACCATGGCATGGTGCGCCATTACTAGTTCAACTAGTAATGGCGCACCACTCCCACGGTGCGCCATTTGTAGTTTTGACAAAAAAATTTAATTTTTTTTTACTAATGGCGCACCCGCGATGTGGTGCGCCATTAGTATATAGTAATGGCGCACCACATGTCTGGTGCGCCATTAGTGTCAATTCCATCTATAGCCCTTTTCCTAGTAGTGGCATCTGAATTACTTCATGCCCTGCCAATCAGTCCTCCACCTGAAGGAGCTCGTTGTCTCTACCAAGAGCCTGAACTAACTGCCCACTATATGCAAGTTCTCATCAAGCCTCTGAAGCCTGGTCAAGCCCCAAGGACCAAATTCCTTGTGAAGGAATTGATCTATGTGCCAAGAACAGTCTATCGCATTCTGACGAAGACTATGAGTCCAATCAAAGGCCACGACTCATTTGATGAGGAAATTGTTGGCATTATGAAGAATCTGCTATTCAACGTCATACATGGCATTCCTATCAACTATCATGATTTCTTCATGAGGACTCTGGCAAACGTCACACTCTCTCCGTTTGAGCTGAAGCCTTATGCACCATGGATTATGAGATTCCTCATAACAAGGTCATCACTCAACTACAAGGCTGATTTTCAGAATCACCTCAGCTACTTGCCCCCAATCGAAGTCCTCAAGCGGACATATTCCTCAGCTGATGAAAAGGGCAAGGCACCAGCTGTCATTGATGAATGGATTCGTCCATTGGATGGACATTTTCGCAAAGCTGCATCTTATTCCACCAATGATGACTCTGCCACTCATGGTTCTGCTGCTAATGCATCCAAGCCAAATCCTCAAGCCACTGCTCCTCGAGTGATGACTGACCGTGAGCTTCTGCTTAGTCTTCACCAGAAGGTGGATCGAAACCATAAATGGGTTAAGCGTTAGTTTGGTTCTATTCTTCACAACATGACTGCTACACATAATGCAGTGAAGAAAAACCATTACTACCTCCATGAAGTCTTTGGTCACACCTGGGCTATTCTGTCACATGTATATGGTGAAGAAGGTCTGAAGCAAATGGGTCTCAAGGAGGGCTTTGACTGGTCTGCACCTCCACCGAAGAAATACAAGAAGGTCAAGGTTCCTTCCTTGGTGGCCAGCTCATATTCTTCATCGCGCGAAACCGACGAGCATGAAGACTTGGACGACACTGCGGCAGGCCCTACAACAACAAACGGCCCCAACAACGCTGTCGCTCCTCCATCAACATGATATTCTTCAGGGGTGTTAGTCCTCATTTTCGATCCTTTTGGTCATTCGATGACAAAGGGGGAGAAATTTGAGTTAGTCTTCAAGTGGGTCTATATTATATGGGTGTTTTTTTTGCTAAGTTACAACTCTCGTTCTTCTGATGACTTTGCTGGATCAAGTTGTAAACTTAAACTCTATTGTGGCCTGATACTTTTGCTGTTTTTTTTCTGCATGCTTATTCCTCACTAATGTTAATGCACGCATGCTAAATTACATCAGTCACCATATTTCATCACGCATTTCAAATTCTTCAAATTATATGTCAAATGCGTGTATGAATTACAAGATATAGGGGGAGATCTCCATGATTCTACTCTTCAAGTGTGCATTGCTTAAAAAGCAAATTCCTCACTATGCACATCTTCAGGGGGGGGGGGGGGGTTCTTCTATATCTTGCAATCAAATTCCTCAATATCAGTATTTACACTTCATATGATTATCCCCGTTGAAAACTTAACCTATATTGTCATCAATCACCAAAAAGGGGGAGATTGTAAGTGCATCTAGTGCCCCTTAGTGATTTTGGTGTATTGAAGACTTATAGGTTAGGGAATAATGTGTTTGTGAGTGTACACAGGTCTATAAGTCTATGAGGAGTTTGATATTTACAGAGAAAGTCGACCCCTAAAAATGAAGTTCTTCGTCTGAAGACTTTGGATTTCTGAAGACTTTCTGAAGACTTTGAAAGTGAAGAAATTGGTGTGACCTTGAAGACTAGGTATCCATTCGAGGAACATGAAGCGTGAAGACTTTTGTTTTCGTAGTTTCATTTTCTCTTTCTTGAGTAGGAAACACCTGCATCGTTAAAGGGGTCGAGGAAATACTAAGGAAAATTTTCCATGTGATGCTCAACTCAAAATCCTACACCTACCAATCCCTTCGAGTGAAGCCATTGAAATCTCATACAGTTCACCATATTCTTCAAAGGATGAGACGAAGTTCTTCCGGTCTCCGAGGAATTTGTTCTGACTGAGGAGTTAGAAATTCGCCAGTGCGGATTGCCTACACAGTGAGGAACATGATAGCCCTGAGGAATTTGAGCCTCAAAATTCCGACCGTTGTTGTGCTCTGTGCCATCTGTCCCAAAATATCTACTGAAAGTGCAACTATCCCTAGGTGGTTTTGGTAATTCATAACAACATATAGCTCATTGAGCTAATGCTATTCCAAGACTATTATTTCAGGAAAGCTCAATGAATGGCATGGCATGGATGATGAAAGTGGATCCCTCAAAATACTAAGGACAAAGGATTGGCTCAAGCTCAAAAGCTCAAGACTCTTCATTTTACATTTTAGTGATCCAAGATCACATTGAGTCTATAGGAAAAGCCAATACTATCAAGGAGGGATGAGGTGTTGCTTAATGAGCCTCTTGCTTCATGTGCTTAGTGATATGCTCCAAAACCCTCAAATACTTTCCCACATCCACATATGACCTAAACCTAAAGCCAAAATCGGTCACACCGATTCTTTCTATCCGGCGCCACCGATTCCAAAAGTCATAGCCACTGCCACAAACCCTAAGCAAATCGGTCTTACCGATAGGGATCTCGGTCTCACCGAGATGGGGTTGCAATCTCTCTGTTTCCCTTCGTAACATTTCGGTCTAACCAAAGTGAGCGATCGGTCCCACCGAGATTGCAATGTAAACTCTCTATTTCCTTTTTGTAACATTTCGGTCTCACCGAAAAGAGCAAATCGGTCCCACCGAGTTTACCTGACCAACTCTCTGGAAAGCTTATTACCAAATCGGTCTCACCGAGTTTGTGTAATCGGTCTCACCGAGATTACATTATGCCCTAACCCTAACCGAGTCGGTCTCACCGAGATGCATGTCAGTCCCACCGAAAATCACTAACGGTAACTAGGTTTACTAAATCGGTCCGACCGATTTTAACAATTCGATCCCACCGAGTTTGGTAAATTGTGTTTAACAGTTAGATTTTGTGTGGAGGCTATATATACCCCTCCACCTCCTCTTCATTCATGGAGAGAGCCATCAGAACAAACCTACACTTCCAACTTACCAGTTCTGAGAGAGAACCACCTACTCATGTGTTGAGGCCAAGATATTCCATTCCTACCATATGAATCTTGATCTCTAGCCTTCCCTGTTGCTTTCCACTCAAACCCTCTTTCCACCAGATCCAAATCCTATGAGAGAGAGTTGAGTGTTGGGGAGACTATCATTTGAAGCACAAGAGCAAGGAGTTCATCATCAACACACCATTTGTTACTTCTTGGAGAGTGGTGTCTCCTAGATTGGCTAGGTGTCACTTGGGAGCCTCCGACAAGATTGTGGAGTTGAACCAAGGAGTTTGTAAGGGCAAGGAGATCGCATACTTCATGAAGATCTACCGCTAGTGAGGCAAGTCCTTCGTGGGCGACGGCCATGGTGGGATAGACAAGGTTGCTTCTTCGTGGACCCTTCGTGGGTGGAGCCCTCCGTGGACTCGCGCAGCCGTTACCCTTCGTGGGTTGAAGTCTCCATCAACGTGGATGTACGATAGCACCACCTATCGGAACCATGACAAAAACATCCGTGTCTCCAATTGCGTTTGAATCCTCCAAACCCTTCCCCTTACGTTCTTGCAAGTTGCATGCTTTAATTTTCGCTGCCTATATACTCTTTGCATGCTTGCTTGAATAGTGTGATGATTGCTTGACTTGTCCTAAAATAGCTAAAATCTTCCAAAGTATAAAATTGGGAAAAGGTCAAGTTTTTATTGGTCAAGTAGTCTAATCACCCCCCTCTAGACATACTTCAAGGTCCTACAAGTGGTATCAGAGCTTTGGTCTCCATTTGCTTTGATTTCCATAGCTTTTGGTGGTCATAGCCTTGGTTTCACAACCTAGGAGAGTATGGCGTCTAGCGAGGGAAATTATCACCGTAGAGGTCCTTACTTTGATGGTACTAATTTTGCTAGTTGGAAGCATAAGATGAAAATGCATATTCTTGGACATAACCCCACCGCTTGGGCAATTATTTGTATTGGCTTGCAAGGTGAATTCTTCGATGGGAGAGAACCGAACCGTGAAGCTAATGCGCGAAGAATTGAAGATGTTGCAATACAACGCCAAGCATGTGACATCATCTTCAATGGATTGTGCCTCAAGAATTCAACAAAATCAGCCGCCTTGAGAATGCAAAGGAAATTTGGGATACTTTGATTGATATGCATGAAGGTACCGAATCCGTCAAGGAATCCAAGTTGGATGTGATCCAAAGTCAGCTTGACAAGTTCAAAATGAAGGATGGTGAAGGTGTCGCTGAAATGTACTCTAGGCTTGCTCTTATCACAAATGAGATTGCCGGCTTAGGTAGTGAAGAGATGACCGACAAATTCATCATCAAGAAAATCCTAAGAGCATTGGATGGAAAGTATGATACCGTGTGCACATTGATCCAAATGATGCCAAACTACAAAGATCTCAAGCCAACGGAAGTCATTGGAAGGATTGTTGCTCATGAGATGTCACTCAAGGATAAGGAGGAACTTCACAACAAGTCAAGTGGTGCATACAAAGCCTCAAGTGAAGCCCCCACATCATCAAGTGAGAAACCAACCTTCAATGAAGAATTGAGCTTAATGGTGAAGAACTTCAACAAATTCTACAAAAGTAGAAGCAAAGAAAGAAGCTCCAAGTCAAGGTCTTACAATGACAAGAGATCTTCTAGTCGAGAGCGCAATTGCTACAATTGTGGGAGACCCAGACACTACTCCAATGAGTGTACGACGCCCTACAAAAGAAGAGAAGATTCTCCAAGAAGAAGGAGCAAATGAGAAGAATCACCACCAAGAGAGAGGAGGAGTAGAGATGATCGTTATGAACGAAGACCCTCACGAGAAGCAAGGATTCGTAAAGGAAGGACAAGTCATCAAAGAGCTACACAAAACGAAGACATCAAGCTCATGTTGGTGAATGGGTATCCGGCTCCGACTCCGACCATCACTCCAAGAGAAGTTATCACTCCGACTCCGAATATACTCAAGATGAAGGTATTGCCGGTCTAGCACTTGTGTCAACCAACTCCTACGACATATTTGAATCACCAAATGAAGGAATTGGAAGATGCTTCATGGCCAAAGGTCCAAAGGTAACACATCCCGAGTATGTTGATTTTAATAGTGATGAAGATGACTTGCTAGGTGATGATGATTTACTTGTTGACAACTCTAGTGATGAATACTATGAAGAAACGTCAATTAATCATGCTAATCAAACTAATGACAATGATAAGGAGAAAATTGAGCTTCTAACTAAAGAACTAAACACTCTTAAGTTGGCTCATGAAACTATCTTCGAAGATCATCGAGAACTTTTAAGGGCTCATGAGAAGTTACGCTTTGAAAAGCTCAATCTTGAGCAAGAGCATGAGTTCTTAAAGGCAATCAATGATGATCTCCGCAAGAAAAGTTCTTCTTACATTGCCAAGCATTTACTCTTATCTACTTACATGCCTCAAGTCAAGTTTAATAACAAGTACAAAAAAGATACTTCCTCTAGTAGTAACAATAATAATGTCAAATCCAATGTTGTTGCTTCTAGTAGTTCTCTTGATTCCACTAATGATTCTCTTAGCCAAGTTACACTTGAGCAAGAAAATAGTTTATTGAAGGGAATTATAGAGAAAGGTGTATACAAGATCCTTGCCGGGAGTAAGCAATTCGAGGAAATTGTACGCAAGCAAGGAAGGCACCGGAAGAATCAAGGCGTTGGTTTTGAACGAAAGTTCAACGCAAATGGAGTTGAGTGGGAAGAAGATCAATACCCCAAGACAAAGTTTGTTCCTCAACAAGATAAGTATGATCATACTTCCTTCAAGGGGACACAAGCTCAAGATGATCTTCCACCACAAGACCACAAGAACAAAGGCAAGGACAAGCTTCAAGAAGAGATCAATGCATTTGAAGAAGCACCTAAAGCCTCGTTCGAGTGGATCCCCAAGACTACGTCAAGTTCTACTTCATCAAGTACAACTACAACTCCAAGGATTCCCATCAAGATGACGTGGATCCCGAAGAAGAAGAACTAGAGAGTTCTTGAGGGTGACTCCGCCAACATATTTCACTCATATCTTTTTGGCAAGAACAAGTGCAATCAACTTTCACATCTTGCACTAGTTCAAGGAGTCACAAACCCTCATGTTGGTAAGGCAAGGGACAAGGTAACCTAATGTTTTCATGGACATCATCTTGTGTGTGCATCACTCTATGTCTATGAATATTCTTGTTTGTTCCTTGTTGGACTAACCCATGTAGGCAAGTTGAAAGTGCAACTCACTCCAAAGGATTTCTCCAAATGATCTACATCAACATTGAGCATCTACATCTTCAACACCTACATGAAGTCATCATCGACAAAACCCAAGGTTAGTTCATCCCTCTAAGGGGGGATCTCACATGTAGGGGTAGCTTAACTCTAAGAATAGAGTCAAAGCAACTCTAATGGTGTGAACACATTAATGCATTATGAAAAAGTGGTAACCCCACTCGAGCTTAAACGATGAGTATGACCTATGATCAAATGTTCTCATTTGACTCCTAAGTCAATATACTCATATATAGATGACCTAGTCATCGCCAATTGCTTGATAGTTGCTAAAATTGGTTGTGCATGTTTTGCAACATATTTCATTCCCATCTTATTGTGTGAGCATGTTGGTGCATATTTTACTCATTCAAGGACATCCACTTGTTGTTTTGTTTGTTTGGATTCTTTTTGTTGTGCATAGTGGATGGACAAGAATGCCTAAGAACCTTCTTTACCTATGTATGCTTTTCTCGTCTCAAACTCTATTCATGCTACATCACAAAATTTGATCAAGTCAGATTCGAACCACTCTGTGTGAGGAGCACTCGGAGTCCCCGATTCGTCATAGACTTAAACTTCCAAAACCTCTTAGTGATTCTCGGTCTGACCGATCCTTCCATTTCGGTCCTACCGATATCATCAAGTTGATCTGAGTTTTCAATCTCGGTGCAACCAATTTGAACTTTTCGGTCTCATCGATTTGTTGTAACTGAACACAGTTATGCATCTCGGTGCCACCGAGTTGTTCCACTCGGTCACACCGACAGGGTCGAGCTATATATAGCCACGGGATTTTTTTGGAAATTTCTCCCAAACCCTTCGCCCGCGCAACAGCTTGCTCTGCCATCGTGGTCTCCGGATCGTCTCCTCGTCGCCAGCAGCCTCCTGTCGCTGGTCTCCGCCGCCTTCAACGGATTTCGTTCCCGCCGTTGCCGCCGTAGCAAGTCCACCGCCAAGTTAGGGTATGGACTTAAACTTTGTGCTTTCCACGTCTGATTCCTGGCACATTGTTTTCATATAGAATCTTGCCACGATTGAAACTCATCTATCCAGCCAAAGTAGTTCATAGATTAGATGTGATTCAAATTTTTAGGTTTAGGTTTCCGCCGAAACCATCTCGGACCCACCGAGTTGAAAAACTCGGTCTCACCGATTTGGCTTATGCCATTGCACTAGTGACTCTCGGTCTGACCGAGAATTACTAATCAGTGCAACCGATTTGAGGATTCTGTGAAACCCTAGCAGTCTCGGTACCACCGAACTGAAACTCGGTCCAACCGAGGTCATCAATTTAGGTTCCAAAACTGCTCCGGTATCACCGAGTTTGAAAATCGGTGGATCCGAAAAGCTTTCTGTGGAAAACTAAGGCTGAACTTTTGAGTCATTCTTTTGCAAAAAGCTCTGCATTTTGTGATGCTCATCTTTTCTTTCTCATCTATAACTCTTCACAGGGTCAGCAATCAGCTTTTGCAGTATGTCTGATCAAAGTGACAGCTGAACAGTGTCAAGAGCAGATAGACTTGAGTGAGGGCACTAGTCCCTCAACTTCAGATGAAGGGCAGAAGTACTCCTAGCAACCTGCCTAAGGCTGCAACTAGGCAAAGGAGGAAAAGAACTTCAGATTCAAAGGATGAAGATTATAGAGCTGAGGAAGATGAGGCTATCTCCAAGAAAGTGGTGCTCAAGAAGGAATATGGCTCAAGAAAGAATGCAAAGCCGTGCATGAAGATCAAAAGGCCCGCAGGAAGACAACCAATGTCCAAAGCGAGTGTCTACACAAGCTTCTTTGGAAACCCAACCCAAAGAACCGATTCTTTGCAGAAGGGAAGAAAAGAAAGGAAAGGGTCAAGATGACCATGGCAGAGTTATTGGGAAACCTTCCATGATGGAAGAGGAAGAAGAGCTTGCTGCACCAGCTCCAAAGGCACCAAAGCTTATGGGTGATGCTATTAGATCAGGGGCTGCCACATCTAAGCCCAAGGAAGCACCCAAAGCTGCCCCCAAGGCCAAGTCTGCACCAAAGAGGAATACCAGGAGTATTCTAGCTGCTGAGAAGAACAAGGCCCCAGTGCCTGAGGATGCTGATGAGGAAGATGAAGAAGGACAAGTTCTGAGGAAGCTCAAGCCCAAGATACCAGACCACAATGATGCCCATCCCGTGGCTTAGGACATGAGAATCAGGAAGGATTCAGGGCTAAGACTGTGGAGAATGGAAGATCCATAGGCTTCAAAAAGAAGAACTGCTGTTGACTACAGGTTCCACACAAAGGAACAACAGGACTTTTATGAAACAATTTTGTTGGACAAGAAGCCCATAGTCTGTGATATGAGGTGGGTTGACTGGAATTACATGAAGGAGAATGAAGAGCACTATCCTGGAGTGCAAGACAGCTTTATTGCTTGTGGAGTTGCATATTTTGTTGGGCAAAAGCTCACAAATTGGAATGATGAACTTATCATGCAATTCTACTCCACAGCACATTTTTACCCAGATGGAAGAATTGTTTGGATGTCTGAAGGTACAAGGTACCAGTCAAATGTTGCGGAGTGGGCAAAGCTGATAAATGCCCCAGAGGAGAATGAGGATGACCTAGACATATATGCCAAGAAGAAGATGGGTCACAATTCAATGGCTCACATGTACAAGGAGATTCCAGACAAGGCATTAGGAACTCACAAGTTTGGATCAGTTCAATTTCTGCTGTCAGGGTTGCCAACCATAGATTGGATTCTGAGGCACACTTTGTTGCCCAAGTCAGGTGACCACAACATGATCAGAGGGCATGCCATCAACATGTTTCATGTGTTTGATGTGCCACAGAAGTTCAAAGTCATGAGCCTGATCATTGAAACAATCAAGAGGACTGGAGCAGATCAGAAGAGGAGCTGTGGATATGCACCTCAGATTCAAGAATTGATAAACTCAAAATGGGCACAAGAAAATATCAGTTGGATAAGGAACACTTTCCACTTTATCCAGACTTTGAGGACAATGAGGTTGTCATGAATGAAGATGATCCACAATCAGTTCAAGCTCAGGAGAAGGCAAAGTGGGAGAAGGCTGCCAAGATGCCAACTCAAGAGGAGGCATCTGAGTATTTCTTGAAGAACAAGCAGGAGCAGCTTGGTTACTTAATAGCATCAACCTTGAGGATTGAGAAGGGATTGGCCACCCTCACTCAAAATCAGGAGAGCCTGGAGAGAATCATAGAACAAAAGTTCTATAACTTAGATGTGAATGTAACGAGATTGATGAGTGGAGGAACTACAAGATGACATGCAGGAGAGGAAGGGCAAAACAACAACTGATGCATTTGCCAGAGTGCCTAGAGCCCAGAGGTCATCTGTTGTGCCAGTTTCTGACACAAGAGCAACTTCATCTGCACCAGCTACAGCCTCAGTGCCACCAGCTCCAGCATCTACATCAGCTCCAGCTCCATCTACTTCTACTGAAGCTTTCGTCCTCGGCGTTATCCGGACTCCACCACCTGAAGATCAAGCCTGAGAGTCGATCTAGCACTATGCAGTTTCTATGAACTTTTTGGTAACTTGTTGCCAAAGGGGGAGAAAAATGTATAGATCATAGGCTTTGAGAGAGAGAGAGTGTGTTGCTTTTGTTCTCTCTTGCTTTATTTGGTGGGTTTTCAAACTTTGTTTGCTTTTGGTTGAGATACTATGCTTGCGAGACATTGATGATCATGTGTTTGATCATAAGCTACACTTATGCCTGTTTGATGATATTATCCTATCTATCTTATGTGATCACTCACTATGCTTGGTGATGAGTGCATGTATTCATTGTTTATTATTTTGAGCGCTCCACCAAGATGTATGTGACATGGAAGAGTAACCCATGAGCCTAATTCATTGTGCATTTGCAGTCCAAAGCAAATCTAAAACTATGCACAACTTTAGGGGGAGCTCTTGCTTATCACATACTTCTCAAAGCGACGATGTTATTTAAATTTTATTATCATTTGTCGAAGCTTTGATCTATATGTTGTCATCAATTACCAAAAAGGGGGAGATTGAAAGTGCAACTATCCCTAGGTGGTTTTGGTAATTCATAACAACATATAGCTCATTGAGCTAATGCTATTCCAAGACTATTATTTCAGGAAAGCTCAATGAATGGCATGGCATGGATGAAGAAAGTGGATCCCTCAAAATACTAAGGACAAAGGATTGGCTCAAGCTCAAAAGCTCAAGACTCTTCATTTTACATTTTAGTGATCCAAGATCACATTGAGTCTATAGGAAAAGCCAATACTATCAAGGATGGATGAGGTGTTGCTTAATGAGCCACTTGCTTCATGTGCTTAGTGATATGCTCCAAAACCCTCAACTACTTTCCCACATCCACATATGACCTAAACCTAAAGCCAAAATCGGTCACACCGATTCTTTCTATCTGGCGCCACCGATTCCAAAAGTCATAGCCACTGCCACAAACCCTAAGCAAATCGGTCTTACCGATAGGGATCTCGGTCTCACCGAGATGGGGTTGCAATCTCTATGTTTCCCTTCGTAACGTTTCGGTCTAACCGAAGTGAGCGATCGGTCCCACCGAGATTGCAATGTAAACTCTCTGTTTCCTTTTTGTAACATTTCGGTCTCACCGAAAAGAGCAAATCGGTCCCACCGAGTTTACCTGACCAACTCTCTGGAAAGCTTATTACCAAATCGGTCTCACCGAGTTTGTGTAATCGGTCTCACCGAGATTACGTTATGCCCTAACCCTATCCGAATCGGTCTCACCGAGATGCATTTCAGTCCCACCGAAAATCACTAACGGTCACTAGGTTTACTAAATTGGTCCGACCGAGTTTAACGATTCGGTCCCACCGAGTTTGGTAAATTGTGTGTAATGGTTAGATTTTGTGTGGAGGCTATATATACCCCTCCACCTCCTCTTCATTCGTGGAGAGAGCCATCAGAACAAACCTATACTTCCAACTTACCAGTTCTAAGAGAGAACCACCTACTCATGTGTTGAGGCCAAGATATTCCATTCCTACCATATGAATCTTGATCTCTAGCCTTCCCCAAGTTGCTTTCCACTCAAACCCTCTTTCCACCAGATCCAAATCCTATGAGAGAGAGAGTTGAGTGTTGGGGAGACTATCATTTGAAGCACAAGAGCAAGGAGTTCATCATCAACACACCATTTGTTACATCTTGGAGAGTGTAACGCCCGGATGGTTTGCAACAGTAACCTAAGTTTCTAATCGTTGTTTCGAAGCTGTTTAAAAAAAAAAAAAAAAGGAACAAGCTGGGAGGGGGATAAAACCCCAACCGCCCAACCAACCGGCCCCCCCCCCCACCACCCCCCTTGGCCCATCTCCTTCTCCCCCCGGGCCAGCCCCCTGGGCACACCAGGCCGGCCGGCCTGGCCGCCTCTCCCTTATCCCCGAGGGGAACCCTAGCCCTCCCGCATCCCCACTACCCTCCCCCTCGCGCGCCCCACCTCCCCGATCCGATCGGGCTCGGCCCCCCCCACCGCCCGCCTCCCCGACGACCCCCCCCTGGCGTTCCACCGCTGGCCCCGCCTCTCGCTCCCTCCTCCGCCTCCGCCCTGGCGCCTCCCCTCCCACCGAGGCCGAGGCCGAGCCGGACTGGCCTCGGCGCCTGGTGCCTCGCCCCCCCTCCGCCCGGCCTGCTCCCGACGCCGGTCGTCCCCGAGCTCCACCAAGCCCAGGCCGAGACCTGCGACCCCCGTGAGCCTCGACCTCCTCTCTCCCCCCCTCGTCGGCGTTCGGCTCGCCGCGCGCCACCATGGCGACCCCCCTCCGGCTCCTCCGGTCCCTCCGCCCCCGTGAGCTCCGACGCGCCCCCTCCCCGTTCCCCTCTCGCCCAGCCGGATCCGCCAGCGGCCTCGTCGGCCCGGCGCCCCCAGCCACCGCGCCTTCCCCCCCTGCTCCTTCTCCTCCCGTCGGCGCCCTGTCGGGCGACGAGGCGAGGCCCCGAGCCCCCAGCCCCCGATCCCTCCTTCCCTGCTCGGCGCCTCCTCGCCAGACACAGCCGCCCGCCTGAGCCCCAGACTGCCTCCTGCCGCCTCACCGGCGTGGCTCGCGCCTGTGGCGGGTGCAGGTGGCAACGCCTTGCCGCCAGCCTCGACCGGGCGGGTCGCGCTGATCGGGCAGCGCCAGCACAGCACCTCATGGGCGCGCTACCAGAGGCCACGTGTGCCTCGACTACGGGCCCCACCCCAAAAACGTTTTAGAAAATGTTTTAATTAATGTAAACGAAAAATGATTTAAAAAGTAATTAAAATAATTAACTAAATAATTAATTAATTAATTAATTGGGTAATTAATTAAACTAATTAATTCGGATTAGTTAAACCTAATCATTAGCTAATTAATTGGGTAATTAATTAAACTAATTAATCTCGGATTAATTAATGCTAATCATTAGTTAACTTAATTAACTAAGTTTAATTAATCTGCTTAGGTTAATTAAGCTATTAGGTATGACATGTGGGACCCACGGCGGGGTTGACTTAGTCAACCTGTTATCGATGACGCCAAGATGACCTCATGCCGATGTCATAAATACTTTTCGAAATTAATTAATTAATTAATTAATTCCGAAATTAATAAAACCTTTTATAAATCATAACTTTTAACCAGAGTCTTGATTAAAATAATTTCAACATGAAAGTTGCTCGAACGACGAGACGATTAGGATACGCAGATCCGTTCGTCCACCGCACGCCTCTAACCTATCGAACCTGCAAACTTTCTCCTCCGGTTCATCGTCTCGACAGACGTCCGGAACCGGATAAATTCTTGATACTTCCCCTAAACCAAGACCCTTCTTACCACGTTAGGGCACGCCTAGCATCGCTTCTTGGCATGTCATGCATCGTTATGCATCTCGTTATCGTATTCATTGTTTCTTCCCCTCTTCTCTTGGTAGACTACGAGACCGACGCCTGCGGTGGCAGTTCGACTACTGATCTCGACGATCTCTCTCTTGCCGAGCAACCAGCAAGCCCCCTTTGATCATCCCGATATCGCCCATTCCATTCTCTTATTGCTTGCACTAGATTTTTGCTACTGTTATTGTTGCTCCTATTACATTGTATAGCCTGCTTATTGTAACCTGCTTTTGTTACCTACCGCTATCCTAAACTGCTTAGTATAGGTTGGTTAGAGACCCATCAGTGACCCCCACCTTGTCCTTGTTGCCCCTGCTTCATCGTTGAAGACCCGATCAATGGGATCGAGACCAGGCCCCGACACCGCACATCACTTCCCTTTAGTTGCTCGACACTACTAGGTTACTATCGGGTACCGAGGGTGAAACCTCTACAGCACCTCTGATATTAACCCTGTAGTATAGTTATTCGGTTGTGGTCATCGAGGGTGATTTCCTCTTTAACCACTTCCGATACGACTCTGTCGTGCAACCCCTCAAGTGTGGACCTCGAGGGTGAATCCTCTTATGTTCACCTTGACGATTACATTGAGTGGAATACACCGGGGGTGATTCCTCGTGTTTTCCCCTTGATGTTTGGACTCACAGTTACTTGGACTGTTACCACTGTTACTTGGAAAGACGGGTCGACTCTGAGGGGTACCCGCGCGTGCTTAATTGCGAGTGATGTGGAGACGGGTTGACCTGGAGGGTGCCCGCGAGATACTTACGAGGCGTGGCCGGGCATTCCTAGCCCTTGCCACAAGTCCTCGAGACGGGCAACGGGTCACATCTTCGTGAGTTACGCTTGTTACCGCTGTTCCTAATCCACTACGATTTGGATATTTGATCCGAGGGCCTCGCCCGATAGCACTAACCATCACGTGGGCTAAGTATGGGCGTTCTGCGTCGATACATCAGCCGAAGCTTATTAGACGTCGGCGTCGAGCGGCGCTAGCCGGATTGGACTGGAACGCTGTTAGGCTAGGTCTGCTTCGCCGCCCTCGCAACGTGTGTGAGTTCCGGGAGATGGCCCATGACCCCGGGGCATAGGTTTAGTCCGCGTGCTGGCCTCTCTATTAAGCCTAGGTCGGGTTGCGGCGTATTGTTTGACCGAGGCCGGGCATGACCCTGGAAAGTGTGTCCGGCCGGAGTTAAGCGAGCGTGGTGGGTAAGTTGGTGCACCCCTGCAGGGAAGAAAACATCTATCGATAGCCTGTCCTACGGTAACGGACGCTTGGAGTTGTATCCCGATCGATACAACTAGAACTGGTTACTTGAGATGAGACATGGATATGAGCAATGGATTGCGATGAGAATTGGATTGTGATAATAACTGGATAGTATGGCTCTGGGATTTCTTTCGCAGGAGTCGAGAAAGGATCTCTCGCCGAGGTTGATAACACTACTGCTACTTTAAGTTATGTTACTCTACTCCCTCTTGTTTCTTTGCAAGATGGTGGTTTCGGAAGATGCTAGTCTTGATAGGACTAGGTCTTCTCTCTATTACGGCATTCTGCAGATTCAGTCCTCGATATGGCCTTTACACATATATCCTTGCATATGTAGTGTAGCTCCTTGCTTTGCAGTACTTTGGATGAGTACTCACGGTTGCCTTGTTTCCCCTTTTTCCCTATCTCTACTCGATTGCTGCAATCGACGATGGGGCCAGGATCCGAGACGCCCCGATCACGGCGACTACTACTCCGAGGCGCCTACTACTACGTGCAGCCCGCCGGACGACACCAGAGTGACCTAGGAGGATCCCGAGCGGGAGGCCTGTCCTCTTCGATCTGTATCCCAGTTTGTGCTAGCCATCTTATGGCACCTTGTTAACTTATGTCCGTACTCAGATATTGTTGCTTCCACTGACTCGTCTATGATCGAGCACTTGTATTCGAGCCCTCGTGGCCCCCGGCTTGTATTATGATGCTTGTATGACTTATTTTATTTGTAGAGTTGTGTTGTGATATCTTCCGTGAGTCCTTGATCTTGATCGTATACATTTGCGTGCATGATTAGTGTACGATTGAATCGAGGGCGTCACAAGTTGGTATCGAGCCCACGCTGTAGGAACCCCTTCCACACTCCTTGGTCAAGTCGAGTCTAGACATGGCAAAACTTTTACTAACTTGGCTGTGTGCCTTACGGGCCCACGCCGCCATCGGGTGGTATTAGGATCTTTACTCCTCGACCTTTACTCGGGGCTCAACTCTCTTCTACTCGGGTTAAGCGATTTTACTAACTATCACTAGGATCCCGTGACCGCTTTCACCTCAAGATGGATATAGCCTTAGTTGTTTTTGGGAATTGTATTTGAACAATTTCCACCTGTCATTTGACTCCTTTGAAACGCCTTTGTTTTCAGATGGAACCCACGAGGCAGGTCGTGCGCCACACGACGGCCATTGGAACCTCGGGATCACTGCGGTGCTAGCCGAGATGATGACCTATCTGGGTTATCGCCGCACCCCAGTACACCGCCTATGAGGAGTACCAGACTACAACCGGAGGAGCGATGCAGCGCCATCGTCCACCTCTACTCTCGGAGTACGAGTCCACTATCTTGGCTGCACACCGCACATGGTGTTGGAGTGACCATTGATATGGCAGTCCACGATGTTGCTTATCTTTGCGACACGCCTTCGCAGAGTATCGAGTTGGACACCTCCCCTTCGTGCACATTGCTATCGCGTCGATGTTGGTGAGGAGGGTTACTACACCGCTGCCTACACCACTGTCACCAGAGAGCCTTTCCACCATCGTAACTTTGTTACGCATGCCGATGGGCTGGATCGAGCTAACCGAGCTCTTCGCCACGAGTTGTACATCACCCGTCGGCACCTCTACCGTGCTCGACGCTGACGCACCCTTTGTCCGTTCCGAGAGCTGCGCGCTCTGCGATCTACCCCGCCAGACCGTGATGCCCTGTGGAGTTGGTTGGCCGATGTGGGAGGCTACTCTCCGCGACTTGGTCCTTTCACGCCACACGGACGCCGGATTCAGCACCGAGTATCCATGGCCCTCGTGTCACCGACGTGGAGGACTATCCACCGCCGCACTACCAGCTTTCAGCTACAGCTACCTCCATGATGCAGCGTGGGACTGATGTAGGCTTGCTTGTTAGCATTTGTTGTATTCGCCATGAGCTCTGCGTCGCCTATGATGTAGTAGTCTATGTACTGGACTCTATGTATCGAACTCTATGCATGATTCCTTTTGTAAGATATGCCAACTACTATGTAGTTCCCATCATGCTGCTTTCTTTATGCGTGTTTCATCATGGATGATTCTTGTCTCTTGCTTATCTTCTCAAATGCTGAACTACCCCTGTTATTTAATAGCAGGATGGTTAGGCCAGCAGGTCGTGGTCGTGGTGACAACCTTCCACCACCACCTGAGTACATGGCTGGTATGATCCAACAGCTCGAGATGAATCGCCAGTTCATGGAGAACATGATGGCTCAGTTCCCTCGCCCCAATATGAACCAGCACCCAAACGGGACAACTCTGCAGGAATTCATACTTTGAACCCCGGCGTGTACCGCAGCTCAACTCAGCCTTTGGATGTCTGATGGTCGCTCCGTGACATCACCTATGAGATGGAGTCTGCTAATGTACCCCCGCCAGCTATGTCACCTTTGCTTCCTTCTTCTGAAGGGACCCGCAGCTCAATGGTGGGACAGCCACCGTCGTACTCTGCCAGTTGGGACACTCATCAACTGGCTGACTTCGAGCTGCCTTCGCGCCGCTTCATTCCTCAAGGGTCATGGACCGGAAGAAGCGTGAGTTCATAACCTCACCCAAGGCAACAAGACTGTTGAAGCCTATCAGCGAGAGTTCTTGGACTTGTCTCGCTATGCTGAAGAGGATATTGCAACTGATGCACGCAGACAAGAGAAGTTCCGTGACGGACTTCAAGCTGACATCAAGCTCGCACTTCTAGTGCACGACTTTGCTGATTTCGCCACCTTGGTGAACAAAGCTATCAACGTCGAAACTGGTGCGCAGGAATACCAGAGCTCTAACAAGCGCAACCGTGACACCGCTCATCTTGGGCCCGTCCTCGCAAGCGCAAGATATGGATTCCCAATAGCATGTACCAGCCCAATGCCTCTGCTTCAAAGCAGAACTATGCTACACCTCGTCTGCCTACAACTAAGCAGCCGAAGCTTCCAGCTCCACCACCCCATGCTCCTGTTCCCACTCCCAATAATGGCTTATGCTTCAGGTGCGGGCAGCCAGGACACCGTGCTAGAGATTGCAACCAGAACCAGAATCAGCTGGCCCTTCCAGCAGCTGGCCGTGGAAACAATCAGAACCGCAACAACACTGGCAAGTCTTATGGGAAAGCTCAGGCCAACCACGTTGAACTGAATGAAGCTCAAGACCAGCCTGCTCATCGTGATGGGTACCCCTCTCGTAAATTCAGTACTCAGATCTGTTTTATTCGATTCAGAGCATCACATTCATTCATGTCCAAGATTTTGCATTCACGCATGGCCTTAAAAGCGAAGACATGAATGCTTCCCTATTAGTACACACCTCGCGGGCCAATGTCGAACTTCCATGATTTGCAACGACGTCCCGTTGAAATCAAGGAATGGAATTCCTTGTCTCTCCTATCGTGCTAAAGTCTTGTAGCATTGACCTCATTTTGGGGATGGATTGGTTGAAAGCGCATCTGGCGACAATCGTTTGCGCCACTAAGACCGCCCATCTGCTGCACCTTCGATGAAATCGTAGCTACAATGCTCGTTCGGTTCAAAATGCCGAGGCAAGGCTCTATGCATTGAATGCATTGAACGCCGCACCCTCGAGGGAATTGAAAACATTCCTGCTGCTTATGCGATTTCCAAGACGTCTTTCTGAAGAACTTCCAGGATTCCCCACTGCTAGAGCTGTCGAATTGGCCATCGACTTGAAACCAGTGCACCACTCCTATAGCCAAGCGTCCCTACAAGATGCCGCCACATGAACTCCTTGAGCTAAAGGAGGAAATCGACAAATCTCTTCAAAGCGGTTTCATTCGCCCAAGTTGCTCTCCTTGGGGAGCACCTTCTCTCTTTGTCAAGAAGAAGGATGGGACAAACCGATTGGTTCAAGATTACCGTCCTATAAATCAAGCTACCATTCAGAATAAGTATCCTCTTCCTCGGATCAATGATCTTTATGAACAACTGGCTGGTTCGTCAGTGTTCTCGAAACTCGACTTGAGGTTGGGTTACCACCAGATCCGTGTTCGCGAGGAGGATATCCCCAAGACCGCATTTGTGACTCGTTATGGTTCATACGAGTACACCGTCATGTCTTTCGGCTTAACCAATGCTCCAGCCACCTTCTCTCGCCTCGATGAACTATATATTCATGGATTACCTCGACAAGTTCGTCGTGGTTTATCCGGATGATATCCTGATCTATTCCAAGAATGAAGAAGAACATCTTGAACATCTTCGTCTTGCTTTGGAAAAGCTACGAGAGCATCAACTCTATGCCAAGTTCTCCAAATGTGAATTCGGCTTCCCAAGTAACCTATCTTGGGCATGTCATTTCTAAGGATGGTATTGCCGCCAACCCCGAACGAGTTCAGGCTATTCTCGATTGACTCCTCCAAGAACGTTAAGCAAGTCGAAGTTTTTCGGTCTCGCTTGACTATTGCCGTCGATTCGTCGAGAACTTCTCCAAGATTGCCGTGCCTCGACTAATCTATTGCATAAAGGCGTCAAGTTCCAATGGGATGATAAGTGTCGAAAGTTTCCGGGAACTCAAGGACAAGTCGACAACCGCCCGATGCTAGCTCCTCCGATACTAAGAAGGACTTCGTCATTTATCGCGACGCTTCGTCAAGGATTAGGCGGTGTCCTAATGCAAGAGCGCAAAGTGGTTGCTTATGCCTCTCGACGATTCGTCCTCACGAGGAGAACTACCCAGTTCACGACCTCGAACTTGCTGCTGTCATTCATGCGCTAAAGCAAATGGCGACATTACCTTCTCGTGTAATCGCGAGATCTACACCGACCACCAAAGTCTGAAGTATCTGTTTACTCAGCCAGACCTGAACCTCCGTCAGCAGAGATGGATGGAAGCTATTGCACTTTGATTTGGGAATTTCCTATCGCCCGAGCAAGGCTAATGTGATGGCTGATGCCTTGAGCCGCAAGTCTTCTCGCAACCACCTTCAGTTCACAAAGTTCAGCCCTCACTTGTTGAAGAATTCAGCAGCTGAACCTCCATATTGTTCCTCCGGTGCACTCGCTCCCCCTCCTCCGGAGTTCCGCAAGATGAATCTCCGTGTTGTTCCCCAGGGATCCCTCTTTACCCTGGCTGTTGAACCCGATCTCTTGGGCACCATAAAGACAATGCAGGGATCTGACTCTGAGGTCTACAAGCTTAAACAAGACGTCAGGAAAGGAAATCCCTCATCCTTCACTATTGCTGATGATGGCGCCTTGTACTTCAAAGGCCGCCTAGTGGTTCCTTGCAAGCAGGACAACCTGGATGTGACTCAGAAGGTTATGCAAGAAGCTCATGATACGCCTCTATGTATCCACCCTGGCAGTACCAAGATGTATCAAGACATTCGTCAAAGATTCTGGTGGTCTAATATGAAGCAGGACATTGCTCGATATGTTTCTGAATGTGACGTATGCCGTCGTATCAAAGCAGAACATCAAAGGCCTGCTGGAACTCTGCAGCCTATCTCTATTCCCGAATGGAAATGGGACCATGTTGAAATGGACTTCGTCACTGGGTTTCCCAAATCGCAGAAAGGTAATGATGCTATTCTTGTCGTCATTGACCGCTTTCTAAAGTTGCACATTTTCCGCGGTCAAAGAAACAATCACCGCTAGCCAGCTTGCAACGCTCTATATGTCCAGAATTGTTTCACTTCACGGTATTCCTTGGTTATCGATTCGGACCGTGGCAGCTTATTCACTTCAAGATTCGGGCAAGTTTCCAAGAAGCTATGGGGACTCATTTATCTTTCAAGATCTGCTTTTCATCCGCATCTCAAGGGCAAGTTGAACGTGTCAACCAAATTCTCAAGACATGCTTCGAGCTTGTGTCGTCTCTTTCGCAAGAAATGGGAGGAATCTCTCCGATGCTGAGTTCTCTTATAATAATAGCTTTCAAGCTAGTCTCGAAGATGGCCCCTTTGAAGTGTTATATGGACGAAAGTGTCGAACCCTCCGAACTGGTCGAAACTGGGAACGCCCACTCTTCGTCCGGATATTATCCAACATGTCAAGAACAAGTCCGCATTATTCGCGAGAATCTCAAGACTGCTCGATCGCGTCAAAAGAGTAATTATGACCGCATCACAAGGACATGGTCTATCAACTGGCGAAAAGGCCTATCTTCGCTACACCAATGAAGGGTGCTCACCGCCGGAATCAAGGGCAAGCTAGCTCCTCGCTATATTGGCCCTTTCACTATTCTCGAAAGGCGGAAAAGTCGCTTATCAACTGGAGCTTCCGTCGAACCTTTCTCGAGTTCACGATGTGTTTCACGTGTCCCAACTCCGTCGCTGCTTCAAGGACCCAATCCGAGCGAAGGACCATGAAGTGCTCGAATTGCAACAGACCTCTCCTATAAAGAGCATCCGTCCGCATTCTCGACCAAGCTGAACGCCGCACACGCCGAAGGCGATCAAATTTCTCAAGGTCCGATGGTCGAATCACTCAAGATGAAGCCACCGGGAACGCGAGGATCGCCTCTGAGATGAATATCCGCACTCTTTCCTTCTACCTCCTAAATCTCGGGACGAGATTTCTTGTAGTGGAGGAGATTTGTAACGCCGGGATGGTTTGCAACAATAACCTAAGTTTCTAATCGTTGTTTCGAAGCTGTTTAAAAAAAAAAAAAAAAAAGGAACAAGCTGGGAGGGGGATAAAACCCCAACCGCCCAACCAACCAGCCCCCCTCCCCACTTCCCCCTTGGCCCATCTCCTTCTCCCCCCAGGCCAGCCCCATGGGCCACCAGGCCCACCGGCCGCCCCTCTCCCTTATCCCCGAGGGGAACCCTAGCCCTCCCGATCCCCACTCCCCCTCTCCCCACGCGCCCCACCTCCCCGATCCGTCGGGCTCAGGCGCCCCTCGCCACCGCCCGCCTCCCCGACCGACCCCCCCCCCGCCGTTCCACACGGCCCCGCCCTCGCTCCTCCCTCCGCCTCCACCGCCTGGGCCCTCTCCTCCTCCGCGCCCCACCGAGGCCGAGCGGACCGCGGGCCTCGGCGCCCGGTGCCTCGCCCCCCTCCGCCCGGCCTGCTCCCGGCGCCCGGTCCCCCCAGCTCCACCAAGCCCAGCGCCGAGACCTGCGACCCCCGTGAGCCTCGACCTCCTCTCTCCCCCCTCGGCGTTCGGCTCGGCGCGCGCCGCCATGGGCGACGCCCCCCTCCGGCTCCCTCCGGTCCCCTCCGCCCCCGTGAGCTCCGACCCCCTCCCCGTTCCCCTCTCGCCCAGGCGGATCCGGCCCATGCCTCGTCTGCCCGGGCGCCCAGCCACCGCGCCTTCCCCCTCCCTGTTCCTTCTCCTCCCTGTCGGCGCCCTCGTCGGGCGACGAGGCGAGGCCCCGAGCCCCCCAAGGCTCCCGATCCCCTCCTTCCCTGTTCGGGCGCCCTCCAGCCAGCCCGCCCGAGCCTCTTGACTGCCCCGCACCTGCCCTCCGTCGCCCCCCTGGCCGTGGCTGGCCTGCGCGCTGGCAACGGCCGCCTGGCCGCCTGGCGCCCTGACCGGGCGGTCTGGCCCGATCGGGCAAGCGCCAAGATTGCACCTGGCGCCTGCTACCAGAGGCCACGTGTGCCTCTGACTACGGGGCCCCACCCCAAAAACGTTTTAGAAAATGTTTTAATTAACAGAAACGAAAAATGATTTAAAAAGTAATTAAAATAATTAACTAAATAATTAATTAATTAATTAATTGGGTAATTAATTAAACTAATTAATTCTGGATTAGTTAAACCTAATCATTAGCTAATTAATTGGGTAATTAATTAAACTAATTAATCCTGGATTAATTAATGCTAATCATTAGTTAACTTAATTAACTAAGTTTAATTAATCTGCTTAGGTTAATTAAGCTATTAGGGTATGACATGTGGGACCCACCTGGCAGGGTTGACTTAGTCAACCCTGTTGGCTGATGACGTCAGCATGACCTCATGCTGATGTCATAAATACTTTTCAAATTAATTAATTAATTAATTAATTCCAGAAATTAATAAAACCTTTTATAAATCATAACTTTTAACCGAGTCGGATTAAAATAATTTCAACATGAAAGTTGCTCGTAACGGCGAGACGATTCCGGATCACGCAATCCGCTCGTCCACCGCACGCCTCTAACCTATCGAACTGCAAACTTTCTCCTCCGGTTCATCCATCGACAGACGTCCGGAACCGGATAAATTCCTGACTTCCCCTAAACCAGTACCCTTCTTACCACGTTAGGGCACGCCTAGCATCGCTTCTTGGCATGTCATGCATCGTTATGCATCTGTTATCGTGTATTCATTGTTTCTTCCCCTCTTCTCTTGATGAGACTACGAGACCGACGCTGCAATGGTGGCGATTCGACTACAAGGTCGACGATCACTCTCTCTTGCCCGAGCAACCAGCAAGCCCCCTTTGATCATCCCGATATCGCCCATTCCATTCTCTTATTGCTTGCACTAGATTTTTGCTATTGTTATTGTTGCTCCTATTCATTGTATAGCCTGCTTATTGTAACCTGCTTTTGTTACCTACCTGCTTATCCTAAACTGCTTAGTATAGGTTGGTTAGAGACCCATCAGTGACCCCCACCTTGTCCTTGTTGCCCCTGCTTCATCGTTGAAGACCCGATCAATGGGATCGAGACCAGGCCCCGACACCGCACATCACTTCCCTTTAGTTGCTCGACACTACTAGGTTACTATCGGGTACCGAGGGTGAAACCTCTACAGCACCTCTGATATTAACCCTGTAGTATAGTTATTCGGTTGTGGTCATCGAGGGTGATTTCCTCTTTAACCACTTCCGATACGTGTGCAGGCAACCCTCAAGTGTGGACCTCGAGGGTGAATCCTCTTATGTTCACCTTGACGATTACATTGAGTGGAATACACCGGGGGTGATTCCTCGTGTTTTCCCCTTGATGTTTGGACTCACAGTTACTTGGACTGTTACCACTGTTACTTGGAAAGACGGGTCGACTCGAGGGTACCAGCGCTTAATTGCAGTGATGTGGAGACGGGTTGACTGGAGGGTGCCCGCGAGATACTTACGAGGCGTGGCCGGGCATTCCTAGCCCTTGCCACAAGTCCTCGAGACGGGGCAACGGGGTCACATCTTTCGTGAGTTCTGCTTGTTACCGCGCGTTCCTAATCCACTACGATTTGGATATTTGATCCGAGGGCCTCGGCCCGATAGCACTAACCATCACGTGGGCTAAGTATGGGCGTTCTGCGTCAGATACATCAGCCGAAGCTTATTAGGCGTCGGCGTCCGAGCGCTTGGCCGGATTGGATCGAACGCCTGTTAGGCTAGGTCTGCTTCCGCCGAACGCAACGCAGGAGTTCAGGGAGATGGCCCATGACCCCGGGGCATAGGTTTAGTCCGCGTCTGGCCTCTCTATTAAGCCTAGGTCGGGTTGCGCGATTGTTTGACCGAGGCGGGCATGACCCGAAAGTGTGTCCGGCCGGAGTTAAGCGAGCGTGGTGGGTAAGTTGGTGCACCCCTGCAGGGAAGAAAACATCTATCGATAGCCTGTCCTACGGTAACGGACACTTGGAGTTGTATCCCGATCGATACAACTAGAACTGGTTACTTGAGATGAGACATGGATATGAGCAATGGATTGCGATGAGAATTGGATTGTGATAATAACTGGATAGTATGGCTCTGGGATTTCTTTCTCGCAGGGAGTCGAGAAAGGATCTCGCCGAGGTTGATAACACTATCGCTACTTTAAGTTATGTTACTCTACTCCTCTTGTTTGCTGCAAGATGGTGGTTTCGGAAGATGCTAGTCTTCGATAGGACTAGGTCTTCTCTCTATTACGGCATTCTGCATTCAGTCCATCGATATGGCCTTTACACATATATCCTTGCATATGTAGTGTAGCTCCTTGCTTATAGTACTTTGGATGAGTACTCACGGTTGCCTTGTTTCCCTTTTTCCCTATCTCTACTCGATTGCTGCAATCGACGATGGGGCCTGGATCCGAGACGCCCCGACACGGCGACTACTACTCCGAGGCGCCTACTACTACGTGCAGCCCGGCCGACGACGCATTTCAGAGTGACCTAGGAGGATCCTGCAGGAGGCCTGTCCTCTTCGATCAGATCCCAGCTTTGTGCTAGCCATCTTATGGCACCTTGTTAACTTATGTCCAGACTCAGATATTGTTGCTTCCACTGACTCGTCTATGATCGAGCACTTGTATTCGAGCCCTCGTGGCCCCGGCTTGTATTATGATGCTTGTATGACTTATTTTATTTGTAGAGTTGTGTTGTGATATCTTCCGTGAGTCCTTGATCTTGATCGTATACATTTGCGTGCATGATTAGTGTACGATTGAATCGGCGCCGTAGAGTGGTGTTTCCTAGATTGGCTAGGTGTCACTTGGGAGCCTCCGAACAAGATTGTGGAGTTGAACCAAGGAGTTTGTAAGGGCAAGGAGATCGCCTACTTCGTGAAGATCTACCGCTAGTGAGGCAAGTCCTTCGTGGGCGACGGCCATGGTGGGATAGACAAGGTTGCTTCTTCGTGGACCCTTCGTGGGTGGAGCCCTCCGTGGACTCGCGCAACCGTTACCCTTCGTGGGTTGAAGTCTCCATCAACGTGGATGTACGATAGCACCACCTATCGGAACCACGCCAAAAACATCCGTGTCTCCAATTGCGTTTGAATCCTCCAAACCCTTCCCCTTACGTTCTTGCAAGTTGCATGCTTTAATTTCCGCTGCCTATATACTCTTTGCATGCTTGCTTGAATTGTGTGATGATTGCTTGACTTGTCCTAAAATAGCTAAAATCTGCCAAACTATAAAATTGGGAAAAGGTTAAGTTTTTATTGGTCAAGTAGTCTAATCACCCCCTCTCTAGACATACTTCAAGATCCACCTAATGGTCATATAATTGTGTCGGCGGCGCAGGAGCGGGGTACCCAGACTTGCTCGCTCATGACTGCTGGCGTGGCCCATCAAGGCCCATCTTCATCAACACAATCTCAAGACCCTCGCGAGGGGCCAAGCCTCGCGGGACGGACAACTAGAAGCTTTCTCAGGCACGGCCTCGTCACGCTGGCTCGCAAGGAGGCGGAGAGATCAAGGCAGGGTACCTCACGAGGTGCCCATGACGCAAGCCATGACGACCAAGGGCGCCAAGAGGCGCCAGCCAGCAGATGTCTTCCTTTCCTCTTTGGTGCAAAGGGAGCAAGCGCAGGCAAGAGTAACAAGCAAAGGCATCCATTTCGGTGCAACAAGACCAAGACCGTCGCAACGGCAGGAAGGAAGTCATCGTGGAGCCCAAGCCGGTGTCACCACCAGAGCCTTTGACAGGCGAGGACCAACTTTAGTCAGGATAAGTGTACTAGATGTTCCCCTTCAAAATGGCCGATTGTTGGCGCCCTTCCCGCTCAATATTTGGGAAGAGGCCCAGGGCCTCTGCCTATAAATAGGACTAGCCACCCACAGGGTAGAGGCAGCTGGAAATCTTAGAGAGAGAGGATCCGACATATTCGATCAGCAGAGAGAGAGCGACTGAACTCCCCCTAGCAGTTCATCGCACTAGCCAAGAACAGACCCTCGCGAGGCTGTTCTTCCTTGTCTTGCTCATCATCAGCCCAAGAGGCAATCCACCACACCACAAACTAGAGTAGGGTATTACACCACAATGGTGGCCCAAACTAGTATAAATCTTATGTCTCTTGTGTTGTTCCTTTCATAGCTCTAGATCCTAGCGAGGCGGCGAGGTGCAGGCAGGTAGAGGGCGAGATCTCCGCGCGCACCCCAGTGTTCGAACCTAGAGGTATGCGGAACCGAAATCCGACATTTGGCGCGCTGTAGGTGAGCTGAATCCACCTTCGCTCGCCCGCGTCCGTCAGATCGCCATCATCATGTCTCGCGACCAGGTGGGCAACCCTGATCCCTGGGCGGCCTGGCCCGCCCACGCAGAGCCGCTTACCCCGAGCGACCCCATGCCCCAGGCAGCTCGCGGTCCGCAGGGCGCTACGGGCCGCGGGCGACGCGGACAGCCAACGACAGCTCTCTCGCTGCTGGCAAGGCGGCGGGCGGCGTGGGCCTCCAACCACGCCGCGGCCATGACGCCGTACACCCAACGGGAGCAGACGAATTCAAGGGTCGCGCTCACAGTGGCCCGGGAGCTACTGCAATGCAGGCTGCTGGAAGGCGGCCGCGACGCGGTTGCTAGAATGGGTGGCGAGCTCTGGCTTCGCCCGATCGGGGCTCACCCTTCGCACCCAACTCTCACCTCAGGTCAGGCGGCCCACGCGGAGGCTCCACGGACGCCGCGTAGCTCCAAGCGGACTCAAGGCCACCCCAACGCCAGCCAGGCCACAAGACGGACCGAAGCGGCGCTGCCTCCGCCCCGCCAGCGAAGAAGGACTCGCCCGACCCACGGCCCGGTGGGCCACGTGCTACCACCTCGGTGTGGGCGCCCAAGCAGAACTCGCATGGCACGCGAGCACTACGGCGCAGCCTTCGGATGGCGGCCCCTGAAGAGTACGTGCCCAACATGATGGACCAAGGGCACGCGATGAGGACGAACAAGGCTCGCCTCGCCCAAGCTGGGGGACGAGGCACCGTGGTTGTGCTCTTCCGGTGATGGGGAACGAGTAATTTCAAAATTTTCCCACGCACACGCAAGATCATGGTGATGGCATAGCAACGAGAGGGAGAGTGTCCGCCCACGCACTGTGAGACCGAAAGCGAAGCGCTATAACAACGCGTTGATGTAGTCGACGCCTTCATGATCCGACCGATCCAAGCACCGAACGTCACGGCACCTCCGAAGTTCTCGCACACGCTCACTCGATGACAATCCTCGACTCCGATCCAGCAAAGTGTCGGGATGAGTTCCACAAGACGACGGCGCAGGACGACGATGATGCTCCATCGACGCAGGGCTTCGCCTAAGCTCCGCTGACGATATGACTTCTCCGCGCAGGCTTCGCCTTAAGCTCATGACGATATGACCAAGTGGAATATGGTGGAGGGGGCACCGACACGGCTAAGGAACGATCCGTAGATCAACTTGTGTGTCCATGGGGTGCCCCTGCCCTCAGATATAAAGGAGGGAGGGAGGAGGAGGCCGGCCCAGTAGGGCGCACATGGGGAGTCCTACTCCCACCGAGTAGGATTCCCCTTCCTAGTCCAACTAGGAGTCCTTCCAAGTATTGGGAGTAGGAGACAAGTAAGGGAAGAGAGAAGGAGGAAGGAAGGGTGCGGCCCCTCCCCAGTCCAATTCGGACTAGGCCATGGGGAAGCGCGCCTGCCCTAGACAGCCCCTCTCTTTCCCGTGGCCCAATAAGGCCCAATACTTCTCCCCGCGAATTCCTCAGAACTCTCCCAGATCTCAAAATACCCGAATCATTCGAACCTTCCGAACTCCGAATATAGTCGTCCAATATATCGATCTTTACGCCTCGACCATTTCGAGACTCTCGCCATGTCCCCGATCTCATCCGGGACTCTGAACTCCTTCGGTACATCAAAACTCATAAACTCATAATATAACCGCCATCGAAACCTTGTTGCGGATTCTACGGGTTCGAGAACTATGTAGACATGACCTAGAACTATTCTTGGTCAATAACCAATAGCGAACCTGGATGCCCATATTGGTCTTTACATATTCTACGAAGATCTTTATCGGTCAAACCGCATAACAACATACGTTGTTCCTTTGTCATCGGTATGTTACTTGCCCGAGATTCGATCGCCGGTATCCAATACCTAGTTCAATCTCGCTATCGGCAAGTCTCTTTACTCGCTACGTAATGCATCATTCCGTAACTAACTCATTAGCTACATTGCTTGCAAGGCTTATAGTGATGTGCATTACCGAGAGGGCCAGAGATACCTCTCCACAATCGGAGTGACAAAACCTAATCTCAAATACGCCAACCCAACATGTACCTTTGGAGACACCTGTAGTAATTCTTTATAATCACCCAGCATTGCCAGACGCTTGGTAGCACCTAAAGTGTTCCTCCGTAAACGGAGTTGCATAATCTCATAGTTACAGAACATGTATAAGTCATGAAGAAAGCAATAGCAACATACTAAACGATCAAGTGCTAGGCTAACTGAATGGGTCATGTCAATCGATCATTCTCCTAATGATGTGATCCCGTTAATCAAATGACAACTCATGTCTATGGTTAGGAAACATAACCATCTTTGATTAACGAGCTAGTCAAGTAGAGGCATACTAGTGACACTGCTTGTCTATGTATTCACACATGTATTATGTTTCCGTTAATACAATTCTAGCATGAATAATAAACATTTATCATGATATAAGGAAATAAATAATAACTTTATTATTGCCTCTAGGGCATATTTCCTTCACCAGAGCCCGGAAGGCCTCGCCGCCACGCTGGAAGTGACGACATCGGTACCGCTAATTCTCAGAGCAGCATACGCTAACCATGGATCGCAGGAGGTGCGGGTCGCCATGCAGGGCGGCTGCCCCACTCCGCAGTTTCCTACCCTCAGAAGAGGGCGCCGGGGCTGCAGGAGGGGCCAAGATCCGCATCACCACCACTGGTGTTCGGAGCAAGGCGCCTCGTGGAGGTAGGCCTCCGCTGGGAGGTGCTCGTGGTCCGCCTCGGCAGAGGACCTGGTCGCCGGGGAACTGGCTGCACCGCCTACCCCATCGGTGGCGCCCTGGTTTCCGGGTCGCTGCCGGTGGCACTAGAGTGTGGTGCAAGGCGGGCCTCGTCGGGCGATATGAAGCAAGGCGGTACTGTGAAGAAGTCCTGCCTCGCAAGCTCACGCCTCGGGACACTCTCACGTAATAATGAGTGGGGCTGTACACACCCCTGAGTCTCAGGATGCCGCCTCAGCCCCGGGCTCCCTCCCACGCCCAAAGGGCAGCACTTAGCTCGCACAGTGAGAAGACGCCCAAGACTAGACTAGGCGCTGGATGCGGCCTTTTTTCCGCTTTCATTGCTTTTTCCCTTGGCCGTCGCTTTCCCCTGGATTTAAGTTGGATTTGAGCTTGAGATTTGCGTGTGTCCGGGAAAGGGGTGTTTAGTCTCGCTCGAGCAATCTCTCGCTCGTTACCACTTTGCCTCACTGCCTCCCTCGTGAGCCCCTCGCGAGCCGGGTTAGGCCTAGCATGCGCAGCCCAGACCGCCGCCGCGCCCTCTCGGGAGGTTTTATTACAGGTCCTATGGGTTCGATCAGAGACACTCGAGACACCGCAGCCCTCCGCAGCTATCTGTGGCCCACATGGGTCGAAGGTAACCAGCCAGCCAGCTCGCCGCAGCCAGCCACTTGGCGCAGCGCACGGGTGATATCGCATCTACTAACACGCTGAACGCAAGTTTTTACATGAGGGCTCCCTCCCAAAATGTTTTACAACCTTCGTGGCAAAGCTCGAATCAGATTCAAGAGAGGTAAGAAAGCAGTGGACAACATACGGCCAACGGATAAATCCCCAATGCATCCTCGGGGCACCTCCTGAATCGCCGCTGGCGTCGCTGGCCTCATCATCTCCGTGATTGCCATCAGCGCGCCGTGGTCAGACACCACACCGCCTTCATCAGCAGCCACGACCACGCCTGCCGTTATCGAAGCGAAGCCCCGACGAGGGCATCCACGTTGTCTTCCACTCCAAGGCGCCAGTCGCCCCGACGCCCGGGTACCGGGCGATGGCAGCGCCAAAGTCGGGTTAGTCCATGTTTCAAGATGGCTGAAGACACGAGAAAGGCGCTACCGAGCAAGGCGTGGCCCACCTCCACCAACCTATTGGCTCGACCGACCGCATCTCCACCTGCGCCACCACGCCGGTGAAGAACTAAAGGTTGCCAGCGAGTTGATCGGTGGGGTTTCGCTTAACGGCCGCCTCGCAGACGCTACCCAAGGCCGTGTTGGCTCTATCCTCGAGGCGCAGGAGCATGGGGCCATGCTCGTGTTTCTAGGATCCGCACGGGCGATCTCGCCCTCGTTTCGCCAAGAACGGCCTCAGCCTCGCCCACCCGCTGACGGAGAAGAAGCGCCAACGCTGGAGGTAGTCAGCTCCCGCGCCACGCCAAGGGCGGCCCGGGAAGCATCGGCCCGCCGTGTCACTTCATCCAGCTTGGCCCTCAGGGCGGCGGTCCTGCCTTCAGCTTCGACCCGAATCAACCCCAGCCTCTCCTCGAACTCGCCAATGTTCTGTTGGCCGCCGCCACCCGACGTCCGACTCTTCTAGGACGCTGGCTTCTCAGCAGCGACATCATCCTCCGCCTGCCACCAAGTGCTCCTCGCCTCCAGACGCCAAGATCGCATGCTTGTTTGGCAGCTTCCAGCCGCTGCTGCCTCCTCGCGCCTCGAGCTCTGGGCTGGTCGACCGGCCACCTTCATCGACGCAGGGCCGCCTCACGCAGCTCCACCTGCTGCCCAGGAATGGCACCGGCCTAGAGTTCCCGCTACCGCCTCCGCCGCCCACGCCATCGGTCGCCTCTCGGCCTCCTCGACGACCCGGAACGGCCTCCCGAGAGGCCGCCAGCGACGCCGGCTTCCTCATTGTCGAGGTCACACCGGTGGCGCGCAAGGGCAACATCCGCCCAGCCGCAGCTGCACGGGCCTCGTGAGCTGCCCTCGTGAGTGCTGCCCGCATCGCATCCCAAGGGGCCCTCACCTCCAAAGAGCCCATGCCTCCTCGCTCCGCCACTCGAGGAAGGACCTCCGTGGGCAACCGGAAGGGCAGCCACCACCACTGGTTCTCGCGAGGCCCCATGAGGCCTGCGGGGCACAGCCCCCATTCTTCAAAGCTGGGCATCTGATTCACAAAGTCGCCCATGTTCGAGCAAAAGTACAACAAAGCTCCCCCATGCCGGATACTGCCGGGGGTGGGGTCCCCAGTCAAGACCAAGAGCACCTTTCTTAGTGCTTCAGGCGTCAGGTCCTCCTCCTGGAGCCTCACGCGATCCTCACACCCGCCGAAGGCCCACATCCCGGAGAGGGCGCCGAGAGGGCAATGCGCATAGCAGGAACTCCTTCACCACCTTAGGCGCCGCCACGCCGAGCGCCTCAGAACGCGGGTTACGCCAGACGAAGACGAGCCGGGGCTCGTGGAGCGCCTCCGCCCCAACCTGAATTGGGGACAACGGGAGATGTCGGCTCGGAAAGGTGGGGCTGGGCACCGACATCCACGTGACAGCCACCGTCATGGAACCCAGGCGGGCTGAGGAAGACTAAAATTAATCCTCGAAGTTGCTGTTTCGGTGCGGCAATGAAGCTCACGCACTTTGAGCATTGGGTGGGCCGACGAGGCGTAGAGAGAAGTGACGCAAGCAAGGCAACTCAA